>VWZZ01005861.1:0-44496 GCA_013399095.1 Psophia crepitans | reverse complement strand
TCTATTCTATTCTATTTGCTAACAACATATTTTCTTCATGACCTGTACAGTACACAGCATTTAGAAAAGGCAATTGAGTTTGTTGGTTTGGGTTACTAGCTTCAACAGATTGGAAACCATTTCAAATGCCTTTACATCTCAGGATACTAATATAACCCTCTGTTAGGAGATGTGCTTCAAGATGCCATTGTCATCAGGCAGGCAAAGGCAGTATCTCCAGAATTTTTGAAAATATATTTAGAGTTTGGTGGAAGAGAAGAAATAACGGAAAAGTTTTCTCAAACTCCAACCCTTTGTAGTGATCATTAAATACACATCCAAATGATAACTTGTCTGGAATTTATTTACCTGTTTTGCACAAAATGATAGCTGGAAACAAATGGTTATTTTCACTGTTCAGTCATTCATAACAGACACCTCTGAAAGTTAACTTTGAATTATTAGCAGATAGAGTGTCAAGCTTCAAATAACTTAATTGTGGCACATCATTTTGTCAAATATTCTTAATGGAGTTTAATTTCTGTCCATAAAACCATCAAACAGGAAATAGTTCATTCGTTTTTCCAACCGCGTAATAATGAGCAATTGTCAGAAATGCAACAATATTGCCATGGATTGTAGAGAAAAACATGCCATTTTCATTTAAGTCTTCGTTCTTCTCAAATAGAAAAGAAATTAATACATTGTCCTACCAAGTTGTTGTAGTTTAGCTTTAGGTAAATCTTCAGTGATTATTTAATTTATTATTTTATTAACTGTCTTTTAATTTATTTCAATTGACTTAATCAATTTTTGTTGCTTCTGTAATTCAGTTTTAGCTGGTGCTCCTAGCAATGGGGGGAAAAAAAGGTCACAGAGTCATTAAAAACTGTTCTGTAGCTGGCTTAGTGATACACTTTGCTGGCATTCTGACAATTAACCACGAACAATGGAAAACCTCTTCTGTATAAATTATAGTCTTACTGTAACAATTATCCCTAAAAATTTGTAAAAACATCTCAGTTCACCCTTACATGATTGATTACTCTCTCTACTCACCATCACTTGTGTTTCTGGATAAGGCAGCGTAGACTCAATGCCCTATAAAACCAATCTTTACTCCACCATGGAATAAACCACCATATACTCCACCATGCAGGAAATTTGCAATGTCTAAATAGCGAAGCAGTGAATATACACAATGATATTTTTGGAGAACAGTCCTATTCTAGACATAAATTTTCACTTCAGAGGTGACAGAAGGTCTTTGTGCAGAGTTGTATAAAATATGAGGCATCTAGATATGTGTTCTGAGTTAGAAGGAGGTGTCTTGTCTTTGGTGTGCTTGTAGCCACTTCCAGATACTTAAGAAAATGAGGCTATCTTTAATAATGCACAGAGTGGCTAATTTTTTTGTTCCATTCGGTGAACTCTTGGGTTTATTAATTGTTAGGATTCACTATATGTTAAATACAAGGCAAGAAGAAGTCTTAACCTTTAGCCATCAATTCCTAAATGCTGAAGTCAGGCTGCAGTTAGACGCCTAATCATAATAATTATGGAGCAGCATAGCTTTGAATTCTTAAGATTTACTGTGGCAAGGACAGTTTTATTCTGTAATGAACTCCTACAAAAAGGAGCTCAGTGAAAATGAGAGGCAGTGCACGACAGTGCAAACTATTCTTTGTTCTTTTTAATATAATGACAGTTTTTAAAACATTAGTATCTTATACATATGCATGTAAAGACAATGTTAGATTTTGTGGATAGAGTTTAACATGAGTTTCAAATCAGAAACTTGTTCTGCTGGCCTAGGACAAAAGCTGAAGACTAAACTTCATTCTGAGCACGCCTCTTAAAGATCTGAAAAATCACAGCTGATGAAAATATTTGGTTTTGAGTATAACTTAGCTACTGTTCATGTTTTACAAAATATGTTCAAGTTAGACTCTATTTTCAATTTCTGCCTCTCTGACTTCATTATTTTCCTAGGAATATATTCGATTTCATAGCGAAGAACAGTTTTTGCCCTACTAAAGATGCAGTACATCAAGATAATGACAGGTACAAGCATAAGTCATCTCATTCTCTCAGCACATAATACATCCATCAGAATGTGATTTTTATCTGTACAGTTCTTCACTTCTCAAAAAAGCACAGAACAGAGTCATAAACTCTACTTTCAGCAAGTGGTGATGGAGAAGTCAAGATGTGGGAAAAGCAAGTTTTAACATTAAATAGCCTTGCTGTTCTGTGCTTATATTTAAACAGTTGCATCTGATTTAATTCTTTGATTTTTTTTTTCAAATTGGCTACAGCTTAACTGTAGAGATACTTAATCAGTTTTTGTTGATTTTCTGTTTGTTTTTATTTACTCAGTAATTTTTTCTTTTTTTTCTTGCTTTATTTTCCACCACTCTATAATATACAGTTAATCTTCTCTTGTTATTTTTTATTTGCCAGAAAATTTGAAAATATCAGGCTGCACTTAAAAAGACTTGTATAAACAGGTGACCTAATGCTGTAGTTAAATGGAGCAACTTCCACTGATTTCATTTCGAGTGAAATCAATCATTCTGACACCTTGAAAATCCTCAGTGTCTCACTTATTTTTTCAAAAAATGAGAGGATGTTCTTCTGTTTTCCCAGCCGCTGTAAATGCATTATTGCTTTCCATCAAATTTCATTTTTACAGGAGTGTATATCTACTTTTTACCTGTATACATACATTAGGTTTTTATTGTCCCATACTAAAAGTTTACTCTTCTTAGATTTGGTATTCATCTCTGATTTTTTCTCCTTGAATTAATAGGTTATTACTCTAACTTCGGACTTCTTTAGCTGTCTGTGTTCAAAACAGCAAAACCCGTGTAGCTGTTGTGTCAATGTATATGATATTTGATGATCAAATTTGCTTATGCCTTATTCATATTTTTTTTAGTATTCTACATATTCATGATTGCCATAGTCCCTTGTGCTTCCATTTTTCATAAAGATATATTTTTTTCATAAGATAAAGCCAATCAGCAACATTATTATGCTTTGCAAGGAAATTCTAAAGGAAGAATGTCTGCAGCTTTTTAGATATTTGGATGCTTGAAGTGAGCCTTCAATTATATCCCAAGTGGAAAATGAGCTTCAGATTCACATCTGAGAAAAAAAGGGAGAAAAACATACCTGCTCTCAGATATGGAATATCTTTACAATGCAACTCTTTAGCACATAAAAATGCCCTCTAGAATCAGAAGTTAAATTTGACAGACCCTGCTTGGTCTGCTAAGAGATAAAATTCCCTAGGTAACTCAGCTTCAATGGCTGGTTAGCCTGTGTGCCTACTGGCTTGAAACTTACACACTCGCTTAAAACTGAAGGAAGCCGGCCAGGGAGGGTGAACTGTCCCCATTGCACTTCTGGCACATTCATTTCATAAAGCAGCAGCCATAGGAAAGTCACCACAGAGCAAAGCTTTGCTGTTGAAAAGGAGGATGTGATATGTTCTATGTTTCTATGCTTGGAAAGGGAGATGAACCACCCTGAATGGCATTAGCATTGGTCTTTTATTCTGGTCTGTGTGAACCTTTCAAACCAGAAAGCACCAAGAACAGGTGAGGCGAACTGCACTTTGCACGACTCAGTGTGTTGTGCTCTGTGGAGTCAAACATCTGTCCCAGAAAATGCAAGATAGGTGTTTGGAAAATCTGAAATTTTTGGCATTTGATATCTGTTTTATAGAGGCAAGAAAGATACAGTACACTACAGAATATTGAGCAATGACTCAAAAGCCTTTGACCCAAAAAGTTTGTGAGCCAGTGTACAAGCTGTATCGCCCTGTTATTGCAACAACTGGGATTTTCTGCTCCCATTAGGTGTTTTGCAAAGGCAAGTGAAGAGTAAATCAAGTGTGGAGTACAGCTTTCTTTCCTTTTCTCTTTGAGTAACTGTGAATTCTATATAACTGAGAGCTACCAATAGTTCTTAATGTTGAGTGCCACTGCTTACTAAAAGCAACCTTTAAGAACATTAAAAAAATAATAATATTATTTTTCAATTGAAGTTTTTTATACAATGCAGTGAAACACAAGGATTAAATCCTTCCAGGAATAAAGTGAGCAGACTGTTAGGACTGTTGCAAACAGAAACTTTTCAGAGTGGAAAACTAACAAGCTAAATCAATAACAACTACCTCCAACCTCCTTCTTGGCAAGGTCTCAGCTGTGCCTACACACCAAAGGAAGCAGAGCCAGGTCCTACAGGTGTTGCCTGGTCAGTTCTTTTGTGTTGTTGTCACATATTCTCAGGCTTCAGAGGCAGCCATTCCTCCAGGCTGCGGTGCAGCACGCCGGTGTGCTGCGTGGGCGGTGGCAAGGTGCCCCAGCAGCAGCCTCTGTTCTCTGCCTGTCCTTTAGCACCCAACGTTGCCCACAGCCTGGCAGCAGTGAGAAGCCCAGGGGATCCAAGCAAATGGATCTGTTGGGCAATAGGCCCAGCAGCCAGCCATGAGGCCAGCATTCTGTTATTTGGGCAAGGGCCAGGGTAGGGTAGCACAACGAGATCTGCTGTGTGCCTTCAATTTTAATTCAGAAAAATCACTGGCACAGGTGTGCTTGTCAAAGCACTGTCCTTCACAGTGCCCCTTAAAAAAAGATAGATTACTCTAGACACAAAGACATGAAACACTACATCATAATAGGTGTCCCATAATTCAGTGACTGGGATGAGAAAGCATATTGTTAACCATTTAAAAATACCAGATGGGAAGTTTAACTTTCTAATTCCTGTCTCAGAGTCTACCTAGAACTCTCTCACTCTTTTTGTTGAGCGTACGTGTTAAAATCTCTCCTTTAAAGCATCCGATACTGAGAACAATTTACACAAAAAGAATTAATGGAATTAGGTGAAATGATTTTGATAAACAATTTGTGTGAAAGCTGGGTACCATGAAAGCTGCTGGGAGTTTCAGTATTTGTTCTACAAGAGCGAAGGTTATTCTTCCTGAGATTTACCAGTGTGGTGGATTTGGCCCAGCTTACTGCCAAACACCCACCCAGCTGCTCATTCGCTCCCAGTGGAACAGGGAGAGAAAACAGGAGGAACAGGAATGAGAAAGCTTGTGGGTCAAGCTAAAGACTGGTAGATTTCTTACCAGTTACCTTTGTGGGAAAAACAGGTGAAGCAACTGAGCAAAAAGCAACTTAATTTATCCAAATACAGTAAATGTTTAATTACTAATTTGAGTAGTGGGAAACGAAAAGACAGACACTTATGAACAACACCTTTTCTTCCCCCTTTCTCAGGCTCAACTTCACTCCTTCATTCTTGATTCCTCTCTTCCCACCCTTGTCATCGCTACAGTTTACCTTCAGCCTTTAGTGAGGACACGGGAAGAAAAAAGGCAGGGACAAGGGATGAGGATCAGCACATGGTGGTTTCTCTCCTTAAACCGTGCAGCTGTGACAGTTTCTGAGTCTTTATGTAATGGTCTTTATAAGTACAATCTGTGCAATATCTGTCTGTGGATATATACATATATACACACACTTACATATATTTTAAAGTATTGCAATTTTAAATTACTTCAAACGAGAACTCCTTGCTTTGTCTTCCAGAAGCTGAATGGATAAGATTAATTTGATTTGTTCCATATAAATATATGTTGCAGTATTGTGTAACTATTGTTCTCCAGGGTCCCTAAAGGAAAAGAATGACCTTTGTCAGTAGTTCATAAAAGTCAAGGTATTTTTATGAAACGCATTCATTTCCTACCAACAGAGGGCCTGGTCAAAATATTTATTTCACAAGGCTGTCCTAGTGAGAGACTTAAATAAATTTTTCTGACCCTAATGTTGCCTATATACCCACCATATACATCAGCTTCTGCATAAAGGATCTGCCACTCCTGTGAGACTAGTTAGATGCAGTTAGCTTATCTTTCTTCCAGCTATCCTGTTTAAATTCTCTAATAACTAAACTCAACAATCAAATAAGACATGTATTTAATTGGCACAACAAAAAGCTTAGGATAAGCTGGCACAAATTCTGTGCTTATGCCAAAACAAAGGAGACTCAGGGGTTATGTGCAAATCCTGTTCTGCATCCTGCCCGCACATGAAATTCAAACTTTTCTTGGTCTGGGTTTTCTGTCTAAAGAAGTGCTCTGTATATTGGTAGATGACAAAAGCATTGATTTGCAATTCATGTCTCCTTCACCTCAGAAAGGCAAATGTTTTATGAGATCTTCTAACTTCACAACAATCAACACCTCTTACTGACTTCCTGGAAGCTGATCATTCGTTGGAGGAGCATTTTTAGTATTTCATATTTCCAATATTTCTTCTTAATACCTTTTCTTGCCAAAGTTCTTTTTTTTTTTTTTTCTTAGCACCCTCTTTTCTCTTCCCCCTTTTGTTTTCCCATATCAATTCCCTATTCCTGTCTTGTGCTTTCTCTTCACAGCCTGGCATCCTGCTACAGAGCACTGCATTGTCCAAAGGCATCCCTTCTTTCTCAAACTGCACCACAAAAGATTACTGCAGAAGGGTACGTAACTAGTGCTTTTATCCGCAAGCAGATCAGTTATGTATGACGCCTAGAATACTTATATTGACCACATACAGAGTCTGAATGAATAAAAACTCAACTATAGAACATGAAGGAACAAGATCAAGCCATCCAAATACCAGCCTCTTGTCTTATCTTCAGCACCACTCTACCGAGTAACACTTTTCTTCCACATCTTTTGCAAGTCTGTGTCTTCCTCCTATATTTATAATTTTCTACCCAGCTTCTCAAAATTCTTCTTAGCTCTTTACTTATGTCCTGTTCTATCTTCTTTCTGCTTCTACCCAAATCTTTTCTTCTTGCTTCAAAATTCAAATTTCTTTAAATCAGCAGGTTTCCTTACCACATCAGTAAATAACCTTTGCTACCCTCAACTAGCATATACTCCCAAAAATGTGAAACTTTCATTTTAATGTATCTTATTTTCTGATGTCCCACTAGTAGTGATACTGTTGGGTGGATTGCATGAACTGTGTTCTTATGAATGCTTTGTCTACAAAAGACTATTATAAATAACTATTTTATTATAATAAAATCAAACAAGAGCATAACTAATCCCTCACCCCCTCCCGCGTCCCGTCCTCCCCCACCCCCCAGCCCCCACAACAGTGTAAGTTATTTTCTTTGTGAGATTTGTGACCTTTTTCTCATTTTTTTATTTAGTCACATAACCACATTCTGGAAAGACTGCTTAGCTCAGGACAAGGCAGGCTATTATGGTTCTTTGTGAGAAACCTTTTGGATTTCTAAAATACAGGACTATTCTTTCCACAGTGTTTCTTTTTTTGTTGTTGTTGTTTTTTCCCTCAAACCCCTATCACCATCAAATTTATAATTTCATATAAATGTTAAAATCAGTTGCTAGACAACATGTAGGAATCATTTTTGAAAGTATGTAGGTGGCTTTTGAGGAAGCCCTTTAGGAGACAAAAGATCACCAGCACAGTCATTCAGTTAGAATAGTCATAGAATTATTTATGTCTGGTATTTTGTTAAAACATCTGCAGTTTATAGAGTTGTATTCAGTTTGGACCTAGCCTAAGTGAACTGACTTTGTAGGACCAGTTAATGTGTTAAAAATTAACACACTGTAACAGGGACTACACACTTGAAATGTAATCATATTGAAAAATATTGAAAATTCAAAGAACAAGAAAAAAAACCAACATTATTACTGAAGAGTACTATATCGTACCAATACTGCAAAGTATTGCTATTGCTATGGCTAAAGACCTTTCAATTTAAGCAATGCAAGTAACAAAAATTTTAAATGTTCTGGACAATTTGTTAGAGAAAAAATGGGACTTCCAAGAAAAATCATTTCATTGAAGTTTGGATGAAAGAACTAGAATTTGGGTTAAGGACATATTACAAGTTAATGTTCCGTTATTCAACCAGCAGACAGACAGCATGGAGATGGTATTGTCATGTCATCAAGTCTCAAAATTAAGGAAAGGCATTGTTAGTACTATAACATAGTCTGTAATATAGCAAAACCAATCACAATAGCAAAACATAGAAAATAACATAGTAGGTAATGTTTACTGGATGAACTCTCTTTTAAGCTGCTGTTTCTTAGACTGCACATCTGGGCCTTCTCAGCCGTAGATACCCTACCTGGTTGGAGGATCTTTCTCATGGTAGAAATATCTGATTGCTTTTGTAATTAGTTAGATGCTTTTTAATTTTTAAAGCTGTAGCCAAAGCAGACAAATTCAAAGCCTGCCTTATGAAAAAAACCTTGTCTCATTTCTTCAAACTGAGCCCCATGCATTGAAACACTGTTCCTGGGGTACAGGTGAAGATCAGGGATGCCCTGGTGACTCTTAGCTGGGTAGCTCCACAGACTTTGTCAGCCAGAAAGGCTGATGACTGCACGTGCTTCTCTCATCAGAGGGCAGAAAGGCCCAGAGCATTATGATGTGATGTCATAGAAACATAAAGTAATAAGGTTGTAACAAGGTTTCTGATTCTGAGCTGAAGTATAGCTGTATACTCAGCCGTAGGCAGAGAAAAGGAGGAACTGTGTGGTTATTTTTCTCTTGCAGCGTACCATAATCATCTCAACAAATGTGACTTCAGATTGGTATTTGTGGTCTTCCTTTGTGAGAAGAGTCATAAGCTCAACTAACGACCGTTGAGCCCTGACTAAGAAAAGCACTGTTTACTCAGGACAGTAGCATTACAGTGAAAATGAGATCTAAGTGCCCATCTTGCTGAGGAGTGGTCTATTCATATCCCAAAGAAAATATAAATCTAACTGTCTTCCCTGTGACTGTTCACTCAACTCCTGCCCGGATTTTGACCTAACACACAGCCCACACTAATGCCTGATGTATGCTGGAAGCAGCGCCATTAGGTCAGTGCAAGAGCAACGCACAGGCAGGACAGGATGGACAGGGAGGGATAAAGGTCATTACGCAGCTGCTATCTCCTGCAGCTTGCTGTCTCCAGCAGCCATTGTCCCTTTCATCCTTGCATATTAATTGCACAAAGTTTCTTCAGTATCCACTAATTTATGGAAGTGGTACAGACCAAACTTCCAAGCTGGAAACACATTAGCTTACCTGAAGAGGTTTTGAAGTGGATCCAACAGCAGCCAGACTGCTGAGGGTTCTGTGCTTCCCCATGTGGCACAGGGGACACCCATGCTGTAAGGGAGAAGGAAGAAGGAGCACTCCCACACTTAGTAGGGTAACAATTTTGCTCATTGGCATGTGGTTACAAGTTAGAGAACTTGTGGGTCATGAATTACCTAAGTGACGAATGAGTGAATTCAGGTTAGACTAGCCTGTATAAAGGGGATTGAGCCCATGATTGATGTTTGTGTTTGTTTTCCTTCCTAATGAGTTTATAAAGGAAAGTTTCATTTACAGAGTATGTTGTCCTGTAAATTTGAGAAATTTAACTGGACCATGACACTGTCCCTAGTGCTTATTAGACCTGTTACAGTCACAGGCAAGTAATTTGCAAACAGTATCTATTGTTTCAGGATGAGACTGCCAATTCTGTAAGATTTAAGTCCTATTTGCTTCTCTGCCTCTCTGACTAGACTTAACTATTTAAAGTATTCCTTCTGGGGGAGAGAAGGTTTGGACAGTGACACTTTAAAAGACTTTTCACTTGTACGGTTTCACCATGAGGATGTGGTCTTAATGGCTCCTAACTTTTTCCAGACTCTTGAGGAGCATCATTTGGTTCACCAGATTCCTTTTGGGCTTGCTGTTAACTGAACTCCTGGCTCCCTGGACATTATTTATATCACTGACACAGTAGCCTTTTACATTTTATAGCATCTGTCACATTGGGTATTGATCACTTAAATCCAGGAATATTGAAAAACAAGGATTTATTCAGGTTTCCTGTAAACTGTACCAATTCAGTTATTCTTCATGTAAATAATTCACAAGTAAATAGAGCTTGTATTACAGTATGCCATCCACAGCCCCTTCCAAATTTCATTTTGCTAGCTTTTTTATTGTGAACTTTCTGAATTCCTATATTTAAATCACCCCTTGCAATTTAACAGAAAAAGAGCATTTCTTGTAACAGGCATTTCTGAAGTAGCAGTGGGTTTCTCTTCTCTGTATTGGGATTGGAGTTCTATTTAGGCAATGTATGTAATCCTCAGCTAAAATCAGAAAATGTTGCTGTCAAATGCTTAGTCAATGCTATTTCAGTACTATGATAATAAATTAAAATTGATAATAGCACATATTGCATCCTGCTGAGGATACCTAAGAGATCTAAAAATGACGATGACTTCAGCAGCAAGAATTCTGTAAGGTATTACACACTTTAACAGGAAACAAATCCACCATGTCATACAGCAAATTGGAACAAGATCGAAATAGAATTATTATTTTGTGGTTAAGGAATATGCTTTATTTCACAGTATAAAGTAGAAACAATAGTTCATTTTCACTTGATTGTGCTTTTAGAATTTAGGGTAAGTTTAAAACTGATTAGTTTTGTCTGATACCACTGCTGTGAATAATGTTATCGCAAACAGGATCACATACTTTTTCAGACCTTTATAGTTGATCAGACTATGAATTTCTTCTATCAAACCATAGGACTGTATAGTTTCATCTTCACTTAACTAGGTAATATCCATAATTTTTCAGGCCATTACCTATAAAGAAAAAATGGAAAGCTTTTTCAGATAGCAAGGTAGCAAAATCTTGTCAAGACTCCCGAGTTCGTTGGCTCAGTTTACAGAAATGTGCTGTTGAAGTTGAAGGAGGTATGCTAGAAAGGTGTGCTTCTCAAGCTACCTGTTTTTTTCAGTCTAGGAAATACTGCATTCTACTTAATTTGGGGGATTTTCCTTGTTGGGAGATGGACCTAAATCTGTATTTTTTATTATGATAAATTCTATTTTGGTTTGTGAGTTTATTTTTTGTCTGGGTTAAGGGGCAAAATGCCACAACTTGCTGAAGGTTTGACCAGGTCATGTGAGACTTGAAAATCAGCAGTAGTACCTGATATGGTAATGGCTTTTCCTTTTGAGTTTATCATAAAAAAAAAAAAAAAAAAAAGCCTATTTCTTATCTTTAAGCAACATTTTATTATCATTTTAGAGCATCTGAAAATTGACTTCAAGACTACCTTTTAGCAGTCTGTTTCTTTCCAGTGATTACTTCCAAACATGAGGTGAATATGTTATAACTTTCTTTAAAAATAAGGTAGAAGCTCAAATGTTCTTTATCAAGGATTTTTTTTTTCCCATTCAAGGAAAAAGACCACAAAGAATATCTACTTCATCTGGGGAAGATAAGCCGTGATAGAAGTTTCTGACTGTACTGTAACTATGCGAACTGTGGTAAACATGGCGAGTCATTTTTTTTTTCCAAAAGGATAGCTACAACTGCTAAGCAAATATCCATGAAAAACTTAAGTCTCAGGAGACCCTACAGAAAATATCACATAGAAGATTATTTTTTTTTTATCAGAAAGAAAATTTTGCCTTGTATTTACAAAACTCAAAACAAATCAAAAGACTGAATCACTTGTTCAGACTTTTTGTCATAAGAAGCGAGTATTTTTAATATACATTAACTTTTTTCAGTGAAAGTCAGGGTTTTTAAACTACACTTTGTCTTCAATACTAGTTAGAAAGTTAGAAAGGCATCACATTTCCATTGCAGATGGAGTTGCAGAAAAATTTAGCTGCTGAATGCTAAAGAGGCTCTTCTAAGCATGAGGAAACTAAGTTTTGCAGTAGTCCTACAACTTGATAACATTTCATGGGACACCGTAAGACCTGAGACAAAGGTTCAGTTTGTTAATAGCACAGCTGAGCATAGCAGAAATGACCACTGTAGAATGACATATTTTGTTGCTTTTCTTAGCTGCAGAAATTTCAGCAATTTAATGAAAACAAATACATAAAAATAAAAGGCAGAAGGAAGCACATAAAAAAAAAAAGTGAACCCCAAAACCTTTAGTTCAGCCATGTTGTAACCCACTGTAAATACTTTCTTATCAGGAAAAGGATTATGCTATCTTTTCTGTAGGTGGTGTTATCACTTACACATATGATAGCATTCTCAGATATTCAGATATTTACAGAACTTTAGCTGAAAAAAGCCTAGCAGATACCCTTGTTACTTACTTGGGCAATTAATGATCTGGTGTCCGAATACATTTTTTTTTAAATAATGTGGTGGGAGTGATGTCATGTACTATTCTTTGTTTTACCTTTACACCCAGAATCTCAAAGGACAGTCGCCACAGCTAGTCTTACTCAGCCTGCAGTGATTTGTTAGCTATTCAGAGAGATGGGTTCCAGGCTAGAGAGTGCAAGCTGGTTACATCCATACTGCTTGCACCGTTCAAGTTTTGAGTTCAAACCAGTCCTCAAACTGGGCCAATTTTTTCTTTGCTTGGAGACTGACACTTCTTAAGCTGGTGAAAAACCCAGGAAGAAAGCACTGATAGAATGTATCCAAAGTAAATTCAAGCTCAGCCCTAAAGCCACATAATGCCATACTGAACTAATTAAAGTATAAAATAACAGACTGGAAAGAGTCCATTGAAGTGTCACTGAAATGACTATCATCAGATATACATAAAGAGACTGAGGGAATTGAATTTAACATGCGTGAGAGAAGACTTAGGGGGGAAGTAACTGCAGCCATCCATTGTTTTAAAGAGGGACCCAAAATAGGTCTCAAAGCTGCACAATGAAAGGATGACAGTCAATATTTAGAGGCTGCAACAAAGAAATTCCAGTTGGACACAAGGAAAATTTTCTTAACAAATGTATTTTTCAAGCACTGGAACAGGTGGGCCACAGAAACTGTAAAATCTCCATCCTTAATGATTTTCAGAACTACATTGGACAAGGTCCTGAGCAAATTAATCTAGCTTAGAAGCTAGTCCTGCATTGCAAAGTTGAATGATCCCTTCCAAATTTATTTTTTAATATGATTTTTATGAAGTATGCCCTGAACAGCCATGTGGCCAGTTCCAGGCTCTGCAGTACAAGAGATGTAAGGACTTATTTGATAGAGTGCAGCAAAGGGCTACTAAGATGATGAAGGGCCTAGAACATCTCTCTTATGAGGAAAGGTCTAGAAAGAGGCCTGTTCAGCCTGGAGAAGAGAAGGCTCAGGGAGGATCTCATCAATATATATAAATGCCTGAAGGGAAGATGCAACAAAGATGGAGCCAGGCTCCTTTCAGTGGTGCCCAGTGACAGGATCAGAGACAAAATGCAGAACACGAAACACAGGAAGTTGCCTCTGAACAGCAGGGGACACTTGTGGACTGTGCGGGTGCCTGAACCCTGGCACAGGTTGCCCAGAGAGGTTGTGGCATCTCCATCCTTTGAGATATTCAAAAGCTGCCTAGACATGATCCTGGGCAACCAGCTCTAGGTGGCCCTGCTTGAGCAAGGGGGTTGAACTAGATTACCTCCAGATGTCCCTGCCTCAATCCTTCCATGATTCTGCAATAAACGCTACGTTATTAGCATATACGCTACATTATCACGTCCTGTTACTGTATTGACAATACAGATTAATCCTGTGAGTTTCTCTTTTTTAATGGTTACATCTAAAAATGAACTGAATGTCAATGGTATTCAATATTCAATGATGTTTTTCCTCCATTTTCTAAAATCTTAAAGTTTTATTGCATAGTTATTATTAATTACTTGACAATTAATTGCATAAATTTCAGTGACAACGGGGTACTGTGTATTCATGAGCATTATAGGCTTTAAGAGAATTACTTTTTAAAAGTGACATTTGTTTTAGTCATAGTAAGGCATTATTCAAGATAGGTCTTGCTAGGTCCCTGAAAATATTATATAACCAAGCTTTATAAATAAATTGAAGAACGCCTCCTTCCCTCATTACATCACAGCAAATTTTCTCCTGTACTTACCAAAAATCCAAGGAAAAAAAATAAATCTGAGCTTCAAATTAAATGCATTTGGCAATCAAAATTTATTCCCAGTTTGAATTCGAGTACAGAGTTCTATCAAGATTAGGTAATAATTTAAAGAAATAAAAAACAATGATATCTGATGGTCCCTGTGTCAGTATCAGCAGTGCAATTAAGTAATCGAACTGTTCTACCTTACATTGGAAGCAATGTTTTCCCTGGAGTAATTAATGTTCAAATGGAAGAAAAACAAATGCAAACCAAGCAACTATATGTGGACATGGTTAAGATAATCTTAGGTTTTATTTTTCTGATAGTGTTGGCTATATAAAGCAAAAGGTCAAGTGAACACCTAGGTTTGCTAGTTAACAGGACTCAACTACAGTAGCTGTCTAGCATGTTTGCTGTCTGAAAAACTCTAAACCTTTTGTGAGTTTTCTCTTGTTTGTTGGGTATTTTTTTAGCCTTCTTTTAATAGTTCTGGATAAGATAAACCAGAAGAGTAAACAGAGCTTTTCTGAGGAATCCGTAGGCAATTCACTAAGGTACACAACCTAGAAATGAATTTAACAAACAGGCTGGCTGATAAGGATTCTTTTTTTTTTTCCTTTAGGCTGATTAGAATTTTTAAATAGGCTTAGTTTAGAATCATGTCCATTTATGTCTCCCTTAATTATTTCTTAGAAGTGTTTTTTACTACAAATGAAATTGAAGTATAAAGTACTCTTATGTGCATCACATTTGTTACTATAGTGGCATGCCACAGACCAATTCAGTATACAGGTTTCTGTTTTGTCCACACAATTTGCAGCAGCAGTAGGAACAGGGATGATTCTACATTGGGGTTTTTTGTGACAAATAGACCAGTTTCTTATTTCACTTTTTTTTTTTTAAATAGAAGGAATTAAACAATGGCAGTCCAACAGGGCTGGGGTAGGTACACGAGGAACATCATTAGCCGAGACATTAGCATAGAATAAGATTCTCTGTGGTTACTGAGATCACAAAAGAATTTACGTATCCAAAGTTGTTACTATGTAAGTGCAAAAGTTAGATTTTTTTTTTTTTCAGGAGGACATGGCTGAATCTCAGGAGGACATGGCTGAACAACTCAGGATCTATAGTATTTTTACGTATGAATGAATAGGTGCAAAAGGGTAAATATGTAAAGTATATGTAGTTTCTGAAGCAAAAAACAGTGCTAATTATTCCCTTTTCTAAGTAAGACCATAACACTTCGGTTAATGACTCATTTGTAACTGGTGTCTGACCAAATAGAACTTAGATTATCTATGCAATAGCATACCTCCCATAAGATTGCTGGGAAACATCTCGAGAATCAGACAACGAGAATAGGATATACTTACAGCACTTTTGTAGGAAGCAGGATGTGTAGGCTTGTATTCTCTCACTTAAGGGAAAGAACTAACTAAATCATCTGCAACCATGAGTGACATTAGTAACATTAGATAGCATTAGTAACCAGTAGTGTAAAACAGGAGACCTGCTTTGTTCTTTGAAAAAAAGGACATGCGTGTGGGTCTACCCTGAGAAGAAGTTCTTGTCTCTGGAATTCTAAGGTGGGGCAACCCTACTTCTTGCAGAATCCCATCTCTAGTCCCCCATCTATATTTATACCAGGAATCTCCAGAGGAGAAGGGCAAAAGGGAAAGAATGACATGAAATAACCTAGCATTTCATTCCTAGCATATTCCTTGGCACAATTTTGGCCTGTGCAAGCTAGGTTTGTTCATGCCAATGCCCAGTTCAAGGGATGGTATGGACCAAGAACTCCTCCCAGTTGGCATTTTGCATATGGCTTCCCAGGGAGTGCAGCACTGTGGACCTGCCTCTTGACTCCAGAGCCATAGAACTGACCCTGGACTGTTTTGAGCCCTTCGTTTTGGTTCTACACCTTAAAGTCTGTAGCTGTCTCTGTTTCCTCCACTCATGAATTCCATACCTAAATTCTTTGTGCTGGATATATCTAGAGTTACCTGTCTACTGGAATTCTAAGGTGGGGCAACCCTACTTCTTGCAGAATCCCATCTCTAGTCCCCCATCTATATTTATACCAGGAATCTCCAGAGGAGAAGGGCAAAAGGGAAAGAATGACATGAAATAACCTAGCAAGGTTCCAGTCATTTTATTCCCATGTTGCCTGAGGCATAAGATGCAACTCCTCAGGATATTCCTCTGGTTTCAGAGCAAGCAGCCTGAGTGGAATCATGGTTTCCACAGTTTTGACATCAAATACTGCAGTTTTAGCCCTGATTCCAGCTAAACCTCTCTTAGTAAATTTGAACACATCCCACTCATCAGAAGAGCCCAACAGTTAGTCCTTAAAATGTTTCAGACCGGTAAAGTAAAAGCTAAGGTTTCAGGTTTCAAGAATTTGTACTGCTTTCTATTTATCATCATAGGAAAGGAAAGGCCTATCTCTGAATACATTAAAAGGAGACAATCAGGACGTGACCCAAGTACTTTTCTATTTACAATTAAAAAACCTTAGCCAGTCAGGCTGCTTCATATCTTTCTGCCTACTCAGCAGTAAGAATGGAATCAAATTAAGTCTTTCCACTCATTTGTTTTTTGTTGCTTAACACCTGCCAAGTACTGCCAACCACACCCTGGCTCATGCCAGGACTTCTTAACTTCATAGATAGGAAGAGGCTGGTACATGATGTCCAGCGTAACTGTGGGTGTGAGAGTGACCATTCTTGTTTATCTATATATTTCATTTTTTTAGGAAACTATCTGCCTTCCTGATAAAATAAGATTAATTTAGTGTTCTGCTCTCTAGGTACTTCTATTTCTCTTTTATTTATTTGTGACTGGGGCATTAAAGCATTGAATGGATTCTTCACTTTATTTTTACATGGAAGTATAAATGCACACTACAACTGTTTCTCATGGATTCACAGTTCAATGAAAAACTGAAGTGCCATATTTTTTATGTAGACAATTTCGTATGCTAAGCAGTAGTGTGAAGTGGTTTGAAGGTCTGCTTGATTTGAAAGATAATTGCAAATATGACTGAGACTTTTAAGAATTGTGATTTATTACTGGGCAGCTTATATCTGAATTTATTAATAATATTCAAAAGTAATGCAAATTCTTGCCTTCTGTGTCAGAAGGATTCCTAAAGACAGTGTTAGTGTTTTTTGACGTGACAAAATGCCAGCTTTCACTTCAATGTATGTAAATTTCTATAAATATAGTGTGACACCTTTGCCTTCCTGTCAAAGGTTTTCTAGCTGAAAATATGTCCAAGCTCTCCCCTGCCGCTCAGTAAGACAAGCAGCATATTTTGGCTTCTGAGGAAAGCAATAGGAAACTACCACCTCAGTTTGCTCCTTTAAACACCTTTCTTTTGTTCCACTGACACTAGTACATATGGAAAACAGGACAATGATCAAGGTGGAGAATACAAAATGCAGAAGTATTTACAGAGGGTACCCAGAGTCATCAACAGAAAAGTGGTAAGTCTGTTCTAGAAATGAGCAGGGTGGAAGCTGATTTAGGAGTGGGTTGAGATTAATGAGATACGAAATGACTAAGCAGATAAAGGGTCTAACTGAACTGAAAATGGCTGGAGAAATGTAGACTCCATAGGGTTCCCAGTGCACTTTCCCTTTATAATAATATGAGTGTTCAGACAGAGGCTGTTGAAAAGAATGCAGGAGAAACCGAACGGCTCAGAAACACCATGGCCTCATCCCAAGTTGCACCAAAGACTTCAGTGCTTTGTTTCTGGATGTGCTAAGTCCCTCTCCAGGTGGATAGATCTCATTCCTGGTTCCTCCAGCATGTTTCTGATCAAGCATCCCAGGAAAGTACTACAGTATCTGCAAGGGAATCTTACCTGCAATGGTCTGAATTTGGCCTGTATAGATCTGTTAAGCAGTATATTCATTTTGTGGAAACTAATGTCTGACACTCTAATGAAGATGCACATTTAATTGAGGGAAGAATGTTTCAAATGTCTGGTACAAAAGATGGAAATTCCTTTGCACACACCAGTGGTTGATGTTAAGAGATAGCTTGTGTTTACTTTTACCTTTAACCTCTCTTCCCTTTAAATTGTGCAGTAGTTTTACCCAAGTAAAGGCCATGAAATAACGCTGCAGCAGAACAGGAGCAAGTCAGAGACTCCATCCTGAAGTGCTGTACAGGCCAGGGGCTTCCCAGTCAGGGACATGGTTGGAGCCTGTCCCACGACCCCAGTCAGGGAGCAGGGCAGGCTGGGGGGGTGCACCATGGGCAGCACCAGCCCCACACATCACATACCTCCCTGAGGAAGGGTCAAGAGCATGTGAGAAGATAGATGGGGCTAGAAATGTTCTCCCCAGGGAGATGAGCGGGAAGTTGGGGGAGTCAACCCTCAGCTGCACTGCCTCTGAGCTAGCCCTGAGCTCCAGCAGCCAAGCCCACAGCTGCCAGCATGAGCCCAGGGCCCTGACGCTTACCACAGTGATACACAATATTGTGGAAAAGGCAATGGGATCTGGGTCGGGTTCCTCACTGTGTTCAAAATAACGTCAGCAAACTCCTGTTGCTGCTAATGATGCTGTCACAGTTAAGAAAAAGTGAAGAATACCAATCTGCTTTCTGCTTCTAACAGATCACTTTTTTCCTACTTATTTTTCACCCATTTTCATTTCAAAATCTTTTTTGCAAGTACTTATTTAACTACTTCTCCTTGTTTGTTACTGTTTACAATGAACTTTTGAACTTGTGTCTATAAATTGTATAGGCTAATGAATGTCTTTCATTTCCTTGGAATGTTTTCAAATATTATTTTCTGTAATCCTTAATGCTGAGCTTACTTCTGCTACACAATATTTGCCAGACTGAAAACAAAACAAAAAACTGTTTACAGTGGTTGATATAACATTTTTGCAATCTCTAGAATCTTTACATCTTGATTCTGTGTAAGTGAATAATAGTGACAGGTGGAAGGTGGAGAAAGAGGTCTAGAATTTCAATTGTATTATAAAAATCCTCTTTTATCTGTCAGAGGAATTCTTTCCCGTAATGGACTGGGGTTTTATTGTAGCAATGTGCATATCTGTCCTCTGTCAAAGCAGATACAAAATCATTAGAACAGGAGGAATTGGCATCTCCTGTTTCACCATTAACATTACAGGCTGAATTAAAACAATTATAACAATTACGAAGTTCAGTAACAAGGACAGGGATGTAGACCCTTAAAATAAAGTGAGAGTTGTGATTATAGTAATAGTGATTTCATTATAAAATTAAGCTGGATCAACGATGTGGCTTAGGCAGCTCTGGTGGACAGAGGTTGTTTCTTCTTTAGGTTGGGATGCTTTTGGTGTAAGCCATGCAGTATTATAAACAGGATACTTCACTGGATTCAAATGAATTTAGATTTTCAGCATTCAGTTGGGTCTTAATTTGTAAATGTAATGGTACCCAAAAGATCAGGTAAGCTGTTACTACAAAATTTCAGACACAGTGATAAACATGCCATATTTGTTCAGGTCAGAATTGGGGTTTTAGGCTTTTCTAGTTGGAAATGTGTTAACCAAAACTACAGAAAAAAAAAGAACATGGGAGAATTGTGCTACAGGAAATCCAGCATTTCTTGTATTTAGTCTGGAGCTATAATTATATTGTAGTACAAATATTGTTTCTTATTTATGACCAAGATGTTAACGTAGCCATCAATGGATGATAGTCTGTGTTACATAAGCAATTAACTACTGAAAAATTAGTATTTGTACATGATAGTTCCATTTATATATTTTTTAAATTTTATTTGGCTTTGTCAGGAAAATTGGACTATGAAATTGTTTCCTCTCTGTTTTATGTACAAAGAACAAAGGGGTTGTTTCTTCTTTACTCTTCTTTTGGCCTAAAACATTTTCCTTGTGGCCAGTACAGGTTTTTTTACTGAAATTCCAGGCAAGATTTAAACCTAGCTCTTGGCTTCTATTTCAGCTGCTGCTTCTACCATTCAAAAACACTTAAATTGATTTAATCTTATGTTTGTAGCTCTAGGATTTCATTTTCTATTTACTTTTTCTGGACAAGGTTTTGCTAACCCTTTTGCAGACAAGCTGGCTTATTACTAAAGCTTCACTCCATCCCTACTTATAGATTTCAAAGAGACAGACTTACATACAGAGAACACTCCCATCGCAAGTGTCTTTGAAGATGGCTTAGGAAGAAGAGGAAGAGAAGGTGTGAGAGAGGATATAAATGTGTAGCTGTATAATTAAGAAGTCATATAGGAGATTAGAAACTGATTAGGAATGGCAAGGGAGAATACAGAGCAGTACAATTTGGGTAAAACATATTGTCTAGCTGTTCCTTTCCTGATTTGTATTCAACATATGAAGACCCAGAGAAAATACTATCTCCCTGATGAGCTGTTAACACTAGCCAGTATTACCAATGAATAGATAATAGCTTCCGTTTAACGCTGCGGGAGAATTAAGTTTCAGTATGCAGTAGTACATATAAATATATGTATAAGTGTATATATATTTATATATATATTCATATAGATGTGTATATTAGTATTGTTGTGCTTTAACCCCAGCTCGTAGCTAAGCACCACGCAGCCGCTCATTCACCCCTTCTCCCCCCAAAGGGGTTTGGGAGAAGAAGGGGAAAAAACCACTTGTGTGTTGGGACACTTCAATAGCATAACAAAGGAGGATGATGCTTAAATAATAACATTAACAACAACAACAACAGCAACAATAATACAAGTAATGCACAAATGCAATTGCTCACCACATGCAAAAGAAAACGCCCAGTCTGTTTCCGAGCAGAAAATCTGCCTCAAGGTTCACTTCCCCAGGTATACCTGGAGCATGACGCTCTGTGGCAGAGAACGTCCCTCTGGCCAGACTGGGCCAGCTGCCCTGGCTGTGCTGTCCCAGCTCCGTGTGCTCCTGGCAGGGCGTGGGAACCTGAACAGTCCTTGACTCAGTGCAGGCACTGCAGCTGCCCAGCAGCACCCAGTACTGATGTTATCGACATTATCTTTGTACTAAATCCAAACCACAGCACTGTACCAGCTACTAGAAAGAAAATAAATTTTATATCTCAGCCAAAGCCAAGACAAGTATATGTATTAGTAAAGTATAATATAATATATCCTACTAGTACAGTATAAGTTTGCATAAATATATACACATACATACATGCAAAACCCTATACAACATAAATTTATAAGATTATATGTGTATTTGTAACATGTATTTACCTGTATACAAATACACATACTTTTGCCTTTGAAAGTACAGCTAGCAACAGTGTTATTTTGAATTGCTGAGTATCAGAATGGCTAAGGACATCACCCGTTAGAAACTCTATTTGGGTTGAAACTTTGTGCATGATCTGCCTCTGATACATTGGCAGCTTGTTGCTGAAACAGAAGTGACAATCTAAATGTAGAAGAGGAGGGAGAAGGGAACAACCTTCAACTGTTCCTTTTCCCCAAGTGCCAGACAGTTCTTGTAGTACCGGTTTATAGATCTCCATTTCCTTTAACTGATGTCTCAGTCTGAAAATTAAGGTTTCTCCTGCTCCTTATTCAGAATTTAGGAATTACGGAAATACTCAGGAGACTTCATCGCTAAAGCTACCCGTTAGTTAAAGCAGGAGTGAAATAACTCTTTTGTATGTTTAATGTTCAAGCGACAGGACAAGAGGGAATGGCCTCAAGTTGCGTCAGGGGGAGTTTAGGTTGGATATTAGGAAAAACTCCTTCATGGAAAGAGTAGTGAGGTATTGGAACAGACTGCCCAGAGAGATGGTTGAGTCGCCATCCCTGGAGACGTTCAAAAAACGCATAGACGTGGCACTCCAGGACATGGTCTAGTAAGCATGGTGGTGTTAGGTTGATGGTTGGACTTGATGATCTCAGAGGTCCTTTCCAACCTTAGTGATTCTATGGTTCTATGATTCTATGTTCAAGATTCGTATTTAAACTTACTCATCCTTCTGTAGCCAGCTGAATTTTGTAGAATAGTTTTTAGTCAAATGATTACTGCCAAACATTTAAAAATTAATTTTTCTTGAATAGGCAATGCACTTCAGATGGGGAGGTTCTTCAAGTGAAGGTACTCTACAAGCTTCCTTGCCACACCTCCTACATATGAATTCACATAGAAACACAAATATAGGCATTTCTGAACTGAAAATTACCCTTCCCCAGAAAAAGTTAAAAAGTAGGAGTTACACCTTTCTCAGTGTCTCTCATTTCTGCTAGGAAAGTTGTTAACTCACTAAGCTCTTTTTCTCGAGCCTGCTAGCCCCTATCCTGCCTCTTAGAGCTCCTCGCGTTGCTTTTCACAGAGACTGGGAAATCAGGGATGCTGGCAAGAAAATCCTGTGGAGGGATACATATCGATCTGCGTAGGGCAGGCTATAGGAGCTCGTGGCCTTGCAAGAAGAAAAAGTGACATTTTGCCCTGGTCCGTGCAGTCAGGCTGTGGTACCACAGGGAACTGGTTACAAAAAGTGAAAATGAAACTTGGTCATGGCATAGGCAGGGTATTGGTTGAATTTTAAAGGGAGTAAGGGCTGAATGCAACTCCTAAAATGCTTAATGATGCTATGTACTTGTAGAGAAAAAGGTAATGGACAACCCTTCTTCTTGGGAGAAGGTGTTTAGCGACCACATTAGCTACGTTGGCTGGAGGGAGGATTCCACAGAACCGTCAAAATGCTAAATGTTCCCCACTTCCTGCATGACAAGCTGAAAGACTTAAACACAACTTCAGAAAATTTGAAAATAACAATGGGTATTTGCCACTAAAACATATTAAACAAACAAACAAACAAACAAAACAACCAAACAGACAGGATATATAAAATGCAGTTGTTTCTTTCATCCAGTTTGGAGCTGTGCAGGTCTGTTAGTTGCATACTAGGGGACTGTGTAAGTGCACAGGCAATATTATACAAGTGTGTGGACCCAAAGAACCTATGAAAGTAATTTCGATAATACATTTGAAGCTTTTGGAGACATGAACAGAGACTGTCTTCCCTGGTCTCAACTAGTCTGTACCTTACAGCAGAAGATACTCTTGGTTTTGAGTTTATAAATGAAGTGAGTTTTAACTGTCTGTAAAGCCAGAATTGCTGACACAAAAGCTGTTAAGTTTTTGAGGAGTAACAGTCTGGGGAGCCATTATAAACTAATCCTGGAATGTCATAGAATAATCAAACGTCATGATGGAGCACGCTGCAGTCGCTGTTTTCCAGAAGAAACTGCTTTCAACTGAATTTCCAGCACCACTTCCTGACACACCCTGCATGCTCTCTTGGGTCTCCTGTTCAATTCATTTTCTCCAGTACAGTTCAGGTTGGGAGGGCTGGAAGCTGGTGTGCTTACAGTGATGTGGGTAAGTCAATTGAAGCATATGAAAGTTTACAGAATTTCTGTCTTGTTTAAGTAAAGCTTAATTTCATGGAAAAAGCAGGTGATCAGGATTTACAGGCAAAGTTGGAATGCAGAAAAGGAAGAGGAATATGGCTGGATGTAAATTTAATTGTAACTGTCAAGCTTTGAAGACTTTACTTACAAGTCATCTATAAGTGCAAAGAAAGGATTTACAAATCTACTTATTTTAATTTAGGATTTATTGGGATTATTTGTAAATTAATCATAGGAATTACATACAGAAGGTAGGATTTATAAGCCTAGGGGAGGATTATAAAGTATGATGTAGGATTAGTAAATCTATTGTGTGTATATAAATATATTTCCAGACTTCTAAAGCTATTACATATGTAAGCTAAATCATATGGTTAAACTAATAATATCTAAAGCAAAACTGAATAAAATATTATATACTTTTTTAACCTGGTGGCAACATAAGACAAGTTGATACAAAGTCTAAAAAAGGAACACTAATGCATACAATTTATAGAATGAAGTCAATATGGAGTACACTTTACCAGTGTAAATATAAGGAAGGGAGAAGAAGAGATGATACTGAAATTGAGTACTGTGTCCAGTTTTGGGCCCCTCACCACAAGAAAGACATCGAGGCCCTGGAGCGTGTCCAGAGAAGGGCAACGAAACTGGTGAAGGGGCTGGAGCACAGGTCTTATGAGGAGCGGCTGAAGGAACTGGGCTTGTTTAGTCTGGAGAAGAGGAGGCTGAGGGGAGACCTTATTGCCCTCTACAACTACCTGAAAGGAAGTTGTGGTGAGCTGGGGGTCAGCCTCTTCTCGCAGATAACTAGTGACAGGACAAGGGGGAACGGCTGCAAGTTGCGCCAGGGGAGGTTCAGGTTGGAGATGAGGAGAAATTTCTTCTCGGAAAAGGTGGTCGGGCATTGGAACGGGTTGCCCAGGGAGGTGGTGGAGTCACCGTCCCTGTGGGTGTTTAAGGAAAGGTTGGATGTGGTACTTAGGGACGTGGTTTAGTGGGTAATAGGTGTTGGGGGGATGGTTGGACTGGATGATCCTTGAGGTATCTTCCAACCTTAGTGATTCTATGATTCTATGAAATAGAGACTTCCCAGAACTGGTTTCAACTTTCAGAAACCTGTCCAGCTGGAACAAAGCAGCAGTCTAAACCAATGTATTCAGTGTTCACATACATGAACATGAGGGGAAGTCAAGAGAGGGTAACTGAATAAAGCTGGGGAAGCGTGCATGCATTCTCTTAACTAAGCCAACTAGAACAGACAATTCTTGTGACAGTGCAGTGAGTAGAAATAACAGAGAATTTACACCACTAGTCTGATAATGAATTTGCCATCCATTGTAACTTTGGGATCTCTCCTTTTTTTTACCTTCCCCTTAAATCCTAGGCCAAGGGAAGGCTGGCTTGGTAAGCAACTGGCACTGAGTCATTTAAGCCTAAAGCACTTCCAGAGGGCAAAATAACCTGTAACGAATGCATGAGTAATTTAAGATCTTTTGTTGCACATCTTTCTAGAATAAAAACCTTACATAAAGACAAAAATTAGAGCCTTGTAGTAACCTGCAACCATTCAGTAGAAGATACTGCAAAGTAGCAGTTACACTCAGACTTAAAATGCAAAAGAAAAACAACTGGCAGCCTTATCAGAACAATCTGAGCAATTTGCCTTGCACCATGAAAACATTTGAAATCTTCCTTGGCTGGCACTCAGATTGCTCTTGCCAACTTGTAGCAAGTTGCTAAGATTTGTTCTGTGTTTGTAAACCACCTACAGATTTTATTTTTATTCTGTTACAAAATCTATTTTTATTCTGTTTCTAAATAAGCACAATATAGAAGAGGAGAAGAGAAGTCAAAGCAAATCTGAGACAGAAAGACCTTTAAAGGAAGAACGCAAATGAAAAAGAGGCCTTCATTTTGTAGAAATCTTGATTGTAGAAAAATCATAGTTCTCTGTAATTAAGTGAAAGATACTGCCTGGTGAAACAAACAAGATTCACCAGAGTTTTAGCTCTAAACAAATTTGTCAAGTGTTCAGCTTCATCCACTAACAACTCAACAAAAAACAACTCAGGAAGAAGCAAAAGTTTCCATTTTTTTAATTATGACTTTTGCACCAGTTCTAATTTTTCTTAATCATAGTCTAGTTGTATGCCTGACTAAACATACTGTGATGTAAAGGATCACTGCCTCGGGTCTCTCTAAGATTTGTGACTAAAGCAGGATAGGTTTTTAATATTCTTTATTCCTTGCTATAGCTTACCTATTAAACTACTAGCTTTGGCTCAGGAGGCCTCGACTCACACCTGCAGTCTTCAGTAATTTCTGCTCTGAGGGAAAGTTACCCTAAGTGCTTTTCCTGGGTTTGGTTTTTCCCTTGTCAGTTGTTTTTAGTGACTGATGGAGACAGACTATTTGGCTAGACAGGTGTTGGGGCTGACCTGGGATAACTACTCTTATCTACTTTTTTAAGTTTCTCTCTGTTGGCTGCTTGTTTGCATTAGCCCTGACCAGTGCTTTTCACCACTGTGGCACAATGTGAAAAACTATGTGTAAAATGGATGGTTAGCCAGACTGACTTCTGATTTATCTCTATGTACCTCTGTCTGTTGACTCTTCCTAGCCCTTGAGGCTGAGAGGTTGTGAGATTAATTCAGCTCCCTCTTTGCATCAAGGGGATGTCTTAGTAAATTCCAGTAATGGACTCAATCACTTATTCTGCAAACGCATTCGATGGTCACAGAGTAAATGGAGGAACAGCTTCTCCTTTAAATCACTGACAAGGTTTAAGATTCAAGGAAAGGTAAGACTTGATTTTGAGGTTTCAGAATGAACTTGCAGAGTGGAAGTTAGGGAAAAAAATGTTGTTCCTTACTAAAAAAGAAGTTCTGACTTCAGATAATTGGAACTGAAGACTCAGGATAGTAATTTTGTAATTGAATTTTATATTTATCCCTTCTTTAAAATACAAAGGCATGAGAAAAATACAAGCAAAGTAAAAACAATGAAGAAACAAAAATTGCTTGAAACTGAAATCCAAATCAGAATAGCATTTAAGCATAAACAAGGATGAAAAGTTAGAATTATGATACCTGACAGGTATTTGCCTTCCCTCTTCCTGTTCTTTTTGCAGTGCAGACATATTTAAGAAGTAGCATGTTATCACCTCCCAGTCATCTGGAATGTTAAACCCTGCTTTATAGTGCTATTTTGCAAGAAAACAGACCGTGGCTTAAATATTTTCCTGTAGCTCCAAGTACCTTAAATTATTTCCATCTCGTGCATACATATTGCAACTGCAAAGTACAGAAAGATCTCCAGTTAACAGCTCCCACCTGGTACTGACCTTACTGCCTATTTCATTTATGCTCTTCATTCTATTCTTTTTATGCTTTTGTTATAGGCTGCTTCCTCCCCTATAAAAGGCAACCAGAGAGGGTTTCTAGGTTGCATCTTTCATAGGACTGTGGAATTGCAGAATCATAGAATTATTTACGTTGGAAGAATCCCCAGAGGGCAGTCTCATCCAACTCGCTGCGCAAAGCAAGTCTCATTAGATATGTTGCTCAAGGCCACGTCCAGTCCAGTCTTGAACAACTCCAAGGACAGTTTCTACAACCTCCTTGGACAACCTGTTCCTTCATTCTCCCTCACTCTGTGGAAAAAAAAAGAATCCTTGATTTCTACCAGGCTATTTCTTCACCCTGCCAGTCCTCCAGCATATTGACTACTCCCTACAGTTTGTTATCATCCACAAAGTTGCTGAGAGTGCACTCTGTCCCATCATTCAGGCTTCAACAGAGGCATTAAACAGTGTTCCAGCCAGTATTGATCCATCATGATACCAATAGTTACTGGCCATCAGCTGGACTTCATAATGATCACAACTCTGAGACTCGTAGTCCAGCCAATTTTCCACCCAGCTCTCCAAACAGCCCATATCTCACCAATTTGGTGATAAGGAAACTATAGGAGACTGTGTCAAAGGCTTTTCTAAGGAAAGTCAAAGTATATATCTCTTTCTATGACCAGGTGATCCACCTGGTGGATGAGGGAAAGGCTGTTGATGTAGTCTACCTAGACTTCAGCAAAGCCTTTGACACGGTCTCCCACAGCATTCTCCTGGAGAAGCTGGCGGCCCATGAACTGGACAAGTACACTCTTCGCTGGGTTCAAAACTGTCTGGATGGCTGGGCCCAGAGAGTGGTGGTGAATGGAGTCAAATCCAACCGGCGACCCGTTGTGAGTGGTGTTCCCCAGAGGCCGACCCCCAGTTGGGAGGGGTTAGTTAGTCGCTAGTTTCTAGTTAGAACGCCTGCAGGTGTTTAAGGAAAAGTTAGATGTGGTACTTAGGAGTATGGTTTAGTGGGTAATAGGTGGTGGGGGGACGGTTGGACTGGATGATCCTTGAGGTCTCTTCCAACCTTAATGATTCTATGATTCTATAAAACACCCACTACTATCCTCAGCCAGTCACACTAGGCATCTTATGATAGAAAGCCATGAGATTGTTTAAACATGATTTGCCCTTTGTAAATGTCTGCTTGCTGTTGTTAGTCACCCTCTTGTCCTTCATGTATTTGAAATGGCTTCTAAGAGAACGTGTTCTGTTATCTTTCCAGGGACTGAGGTGAGGCTGATCAACCTATTAACTGGATCCTTCTTCTCACCTGTCTTGAAGATGCGTATGTCATTCGCCTTTTTCCAGTGATCAAGAGCTTCTTTCAGCTGTCATGACCATTAAAAGATGATAGAGAGCACCCTTGCAATGCTATCAGCCATCTCTTTCAGCACTGTGGAACACGTCCCATCTGGTCCCAAGGACTTGAACATTTCTAGCAGGCTTAAGTGATCCTGGACTCTTCCTCTGCTGTGGGTTCTGCTTCACTACTACAGACTCTTCTAGTGGGCTTGGGGACCTGGGATGCCTGAGTAAATGTTGTATATTTTTCACTGATAAATATTACCGGTGAAGTATAGGCAAAGAAGGTATTTTCCATATCCCTTGTCATGAGGTCCACCACACTAGTGGCATCCAACAATGGACACGCTTCTTCATAGTCTTCCTTTAAGCTACCAATGTACTTACAAAGTACTTTCATGCTCTCCTTCACCTCCCTTGCTGTTTTTAACTCCAGCTGACTTTTGGCTTTCCTAGCTGCATTCCTACACATGGACGCAATACCTTCTTATTCTGTAAGAGGACAGCAGACAGTCACTGCTTCCACCTTCTGTGTATTTCTTTTTCGTGTCTGAGGTCAAACAGATGCTTCCTGTTCATCCATACCGGTCTTCTGCTGTGTTTGCACAGCTTTCTGCACATCAGAATGGACCATTCTTGCACTCTAAGGAGGCTGTCCTTGAAGCCTCCTCTGAAACATCCTCTGAGGAGTCTCTCCCAGCTTTTTTGGGCCTCTGACATCCAGGCAAGATTCCCAGGGGATATTGCAAAGCAGGTCCAATGAAGAAGTGAACATCTCCTCTTTTCAACTCCAAGGTTGCAACTTAGTTATATGTACTCCTTGCTTCTCCGAGGATCTTAAACTTCAAGTTTCATAATCACTGCAGCCAAGGCTGTCCTCAACCTTAACATCTTCAGTGAGTTATTCCTTATTTAGGAGTAACTGGTCCAACAAAGCATTTGTTTTAATTGGTTCACTGACCACCTACATTAAGAAACTATCTTCTGTACATTCCAGAAATCTTCTAGATCTCTTGCACCTTGCTGTATTGCTCTTCCAGCAGATATTGAGGTGGTTAAAGTGACCCATAAGCATCAAGACCTGTAACTGTGAGGCTTCCTCCACCTGGTTAAAAAAGACTTTCCCTACCTTATCTTCTTGGTCAGGAAGTCTATAACAGAGACTTAATACAACATTATCTTTCCTGGTCTGTTCGCTGCTCTTTACCCACAAGCATGCTACTGGTTCTTCACCTGTCCCAATGAAAGCTCCATACATGCAGGCCACTCCTTTGCATAGAGCACAACACCTCTTCCTTGCCTTCCCACCCAAACTCGTCTGAAAAATCCGTATTCTTCCATTGTAGCACTCCAGTTACGAGGCCTATCTCAACATGCCTCCATAATCCCAATGAAGTTAAAGCTTTGCAGCTGTGCACACACTTCTACTTCCTCTTGCTTATTCCACATGCTATGTACAGGTATTTATGATGACCCTCAAGTCATGCTGGTTTCCCAGTAGGAATGTGAGAGCCTCCTGTGTCATGCTGTCTCCTGGATATACCTGCTCTGCCCCTTGTGTCCTCACTTCTTTCCAAGTTATGGTAACGCTCCCTCAACAAACATTAAAGCCCTCCTCACCAACTTAGCTAGCCTGTTTGCAAAGATACTCTTGCCTCCCTTGATTAGATCTACCCCATCCCAGCTCAGTAGTTCTCAGTCTTCCAACAGGATCCTATGGTCACAACAAACCAAAAGTCTACCCGGAACACAAGCCATTCAGCGAGGTCTTGGTCTGAGGGATCACACGACTTCTGCTCAAACCTTTCATCTTCACTGGAAGGATTGAGAAGACAGCACCAGGCTCCCCTTCACCCCAGCCCTAGACCTTTGTAATTACTCTTAATGTGCTCCAGTTTACCAGGTTAGCCCTTACAACAACATTGTTGTACACATGGAAGAGTAGCAAGAGGAAAAATTCCAAAGGCTGGCCATCTCATATCCTGGCTCTAGCAAGCAACAAACGTCCTGAGCTATCAGGTCAGGTCAGGTCAGCAGAAAGCTCCTTCCATCCCCAACAACAGCAAGTTTACTATAACTATCATTCATTTTTTCCCCTTCATATGGGCACCAGGTCAGCTGACTCTGATGCATCTGTTGATGGATCTTACTTGTCCTCACCAGTACCTGCTCAATCTGCAGGTGAAGCAGGAACCAGAAGTCATAAAGTTCCATTTTGACAGTCTACGTACACTACTGGTTTGGCTCTGGCCTCTGGCTGTCCCTCCTTTATTTCTTTGTGTGGCTCAGGCTCTTGTCTCTGCCATTTTTCTGTGAAGACTCAGTCAATCTCCTCTTCATCCTCCCTGATCGCACACAGCCTGCTCACCTCTTCCTCCAGCTTCTTCATCAGGTGACTCAGTACCTCAGTCAAAGCAGACTTCCCATATGAGAGGTCTCCAGCACCAGGTATTTACCACAGGCCCACATCTGGACAGTGGTATCCCTCCCACGGAGGTCTGTTGGGAAAGATGCCTCCAAAGCATCAATAGCATTTGTACCAATCAGTGTACCCACAGCATGCTGAAACTTTTCAGTTTCAAGTTTTCAAGCAGCCTCATGGAGTATAGAGCAGACTTTCCGTGTCCTTCTGCATCCTTCCTGTGCTGTAAGGACTGCCATACCTCTGGGTGTGCTCAAAAAGCTGGAACAGTAGCAATTGTTTCCTACTCTGCTGCTCTGCAGTCCCCGTTGTCCTTGCTTCTTGGATATAGAGATAGTATCTAGACCTGGCAGCAAAAAGGAAATAGGATATGGCAAGAGCATGGGTTAGAAGAGGATTTCAACTTAGGCCATGAAAATTATAAAAGGTGATAAGTGAAGTAATAATCCATTAACACTTCTCAGTCAGTCCAGCTAAGCATTGCACCTAAAAAATATATCACATACTGTACTAAGTGTTATGGCTTATTTCACTAATTTAGCAGTTTCTGTTTTGATGTTAGTAGATGCCTCTGAAATTCTTTTGAACTGTACTAGAACTGACCAATTTAAAAAGCCATGTCATTGTTACACTCAACTTTACATCTGTCAACATAGCACTGGAAAGCAGACTAAGGAAACCAAGGTTCCAGACCTTAATTACTCACAAATGTATTTGTATTGATTTATTGAACACATTGTTCATGAGTTCTTGTTGCAAGGATTACACTGTTTGTGATCTTTCTACCTTCTTCCTGACACTTGCAAATCAAACATCTATTTGAAAGTCAAGAAAGCACGTTTACATTACTGTTGCAATCTGACAAAGCACACCTGTTATCCTCTCAATGGATAAATTAAACCACTGTTAGACCTTGGAAATAAGGCATGCAAGGGAAATGACAGTTATTTGAAGTAATGTGGAACATGAAATGTAGGAATGAAAATCAAAAAGTAAACAGCATGAAATACAGTGTATGAACATGTGTCAAACTTAGGCAGCTTTGTGTTTGGATTAGTTATTCTAGTTTTTAAGTAGGCACTCCAAAGATAGTGGAAAGCTTTTTGTGTTTGTGCGTCTTGATTTTTACCTCAGGACACTGACAGGGCTTTCATCTGAAGTGTGGGGAGAAACAGTCCTGTAGAGCACTAGTGGTAAAATCACAACCAATAATAGAAGTGAAACTAAGAGGGCAGAGGAAAGAGCAAATGACCCAGGGTGAGCACAATTATACCCGTCTCTTCTTAACAGATGCTTATCAATCCCTTTCTTAAAAATTCCCAGTGACAGTCATTCCACACCTTTCTCAGACACTTTACCAGTGTCTAAGTACACTTAACTTTAGGTCTATGTTCTTTTTATGTCTAATAGAAATCCTATTTCCTCCTGCAATTAAAGGTCCATACTATTTTTTACATTTTCTTTACAGTGAAACTGTGGGACAGTTTATTTCCTTCTTCCATGTGGCAACAAAGAACATTTAAAAACCATCATTGTGCCAAGCTGGAAAATAAAATGGAAAGGAGTTCACTAAAATCAGAATTTCAGTGTTAGGTCCCTTTGTTACCTTTCACACTATAACTCAAAGTTTATTCCATGGGACTTTTTTGCTCAAGTCATTTTTGAAAATTCTCAGTTGAGAAACCTTTTCCTGGTATGTTAATTTTGTTTGCTTTATAGTAACTTTAGTACAAATATCTTTAAAAATAGGCTGCTGGTTATTATTAATGATTTTGTACTCACTGTTTTTACTGACTTTACTGAGTCTGACTGGGATGGAGTTAATTGTATTCATAGCAGCCTGTATGGTGCTGTGCTTTGGATTTATGACTAAAACAGTGTTGATAACACAGCAGTGTTTTGCCTGTTGCTGAACAGTCCTTACACAGCACCAGGGCTTTATCTTTTTCCCATTTCGTCACCCCAGTGAGTGGTCTGAGGGTGTGCAAAAAATTTGGAGGGGACATAGCTCGGACAGCTGAGCCAAACTTACGAAGGAATACTTTGGTAAGTAAATATTGTGCTCAGCAATAATAGCTGAGGGAAAAAAGGAGGAGCAGGGAATCTTGGAGTGATGGTATTTGTCTTCCCAAATAACTTTTATGTGTGACGGAGCCCTGCTTTCTTGGAGGTGACTGAACATCTGCCTGCCATGGGAAGTGGTGAATGAATTCTTTATTTTTCTTTACTTGTGTTTGAGCTTTGCTTCACCTATTAAACTGCTTTTATTTCAACCCATAAGTTTTCCTGCTTTTACTCTTCCAATTCTCTTTACCATCCCACTGAACAGGGAATGACCCAACAACGGAGCTCAGCTGCCGGCCAGGGTCAACCCACCACTCTGACAGTACATATCAGAAGATATATTGCCAATCACAAGAATTTCTGTCTAAATTTTTACCCCACAGGAGCATTAAAATCAGGGTGTCTGTAATTTTTAATGGCACTTTGTTATTGCTTTTTTCCATTATTCTTTTCCCCCCACTTCAAGTGATATTACTGGGCAAGTTAGGAGTAAAAGTCACATAATATGCTTCATCTAGTGTGCTAGGTGCCATCATAGTAGCTAGTGAAACTAGGCAGCCAATAAGCACCTGAATGAACCACTACAATTACTAATACAGACAGACCTGCATCTGGCATTGTGGGGACACTTCCCCCAAAACAATCACACCATTGACTCCTCAGCATAGCTATTCTGGAGCCTAGGAGTCCATCTGCCTGCAGGAGATAGACTCTCCAAGGTCATTCACCAGGGCTCCCAGAACCAAAACTTCACTAAGAATATGCCTCTGCCTTGAGAAGGAGACGTACAGCTGTTTGGTGAGTAATCAGCGCACATCCCAGCATTTCAGCTTCCCAGTCAAGTTTTCACACCACTTTTCTCATGTGCTTTCCTTTATACTCATGTATATTGAGTATCAGCTGACATTGTATTGCCTCTCAATTTCCCTCCTGCAATTTCACCAGCAATCCTCACATTTCATGTCCTGAATCACTCGGTAACATTAGCAGATTTTCTTACCTCACTGCTTGCTCTCTTCATGGCTATTTGGGATTTTATTAACTAGCAGAGTTCTTGCTGACCACCCTCCTTTCTGAGGGTTGAAGATTTCATTTAATTTCCTCTTTTCTACCCTATAAATAATTGTTGGACACGCTGGTACTTTTTCTTTTCCGTCTTTCACATATTTATTTTCTTTAAATGGCATTTATGAAGGATTTTGTCAATGTTTTTTTCTGAAGATCCTTTGAATTAAGACTTGAGGACTATCTGGATTATAGGTGCCTAATATAGAACATCCTACAATTAGTAGGTACATTACGAAATGAGAAAGTAGACCAGGATTTAAGAGCAGCAACAAGTCATTAAAAAATATCAGTAATTAGGAACATACGCTTGTCTGCTTCTTGCTGTACAAACTTGTCCTTCATGTATTAAGTTTCATAGTTTTACTTAATGTCTAAAACTACAGACTCATTATAGATATTAGCTTTATGGAATGTTGCAATCTTTCCCACCTCCCCTCACTTTACATTGTAAAGACCATAAACTACTTGTCTCTCTCCTTCCCTTAGGAGACTGACACCTTATCAGCTCTCAGAAATGGATTTTTTGAGAAATAGAAGTCACCCCCCAAAAATCTTTTCTGCTTCACAGGTACCAGCTGCCTTATCTTTCAGAAATAGTCTCACTGATACATATCAAATTAAATTCCAATAGGTTCATCCAAATCTGCTTTTAGTTTTGAAGTTTGTTTCTTCTGTTCACTGACCTGAAGAGGGATTTGTTTGCCTGCAAACTTGTCCGATTTTCTCTATCTATGGCAGTGGATGTAATAAAAGAAACATTACTGCCGCTTGTAAACTTTGTCTGGCCTGGATCTTTATATTGTCATTGCAGCAGCAATAGTACCATTATAAAGAGGTTATCGGTTTAAATTCACTCAGCCAGGAGAAACCAGGGCCACCTTGTTTCTCATTCTTTGACTCGGAGATTACATACAAGATTACACAGTATGAAATCTTCTTAACTTCATTAATTCTGGAAAACACTATGTGAAGAAATTCACTATTTTATCTTTCATTGCCTGTTTTTCTATACAGATTTTTAGTCATGCAGTGTAGGTTTATGCTGCTGTTTTGCATAATAAACAACTCGTGCTCAAAAACGCACAAGAAAAAAATGTATGGCTTGTTTTGTGTGCACCTTCAGTAAAAAGCTTATTTTCTAATATTTTAATAGTAACTATCAATAAATTACGATATTTTCTCTTTGATATGCCAGCAGAATAAAACTTTAATAAGATTAAATATTGGATAAAGACGGATGTTCCTAACAAAATTAAAATTCTCAATGAAACCAGTATGAGGTTTGGATAGCCAAGAACTAAGACTATAACTCAGTGCTGCAAAAGGTATATTCTAGGTTATTTTATCGTTTGGTGATACTAATAACAGTGTTGCTGCTCTGATTTGCCTTGAGTTATGAGCATGACTCCCAATGTACTAAATTTTTACTTCATTTTTTAAAAATGTCTGAGTCATAAAAATGGCTTTCTGGCCATACTTGACACTGTACTTCTCACATCTTCCACATGATTAAAAGTGAATGGAATTCTCTTTTATTCCTGTACACAACTGTAAGATATGAGATGGACTCTGAATTCATTGTGGTAAGTTGTTGTGGGATTTTAAAATGTTTGGATTTCACATTTATTTTGCATTTGTTTGGGTTTCACATTTACTTTGCAGTAAGCTATTTTCTTCAGAAATGTCTGTTTGCTCTACACGCTTTCCCAAACAGGACTTAGAACCTCATTTGTATTTTAAAATATTCTTAAGAGAGGGATAAATAATTTATTTTTTTGCCAGAAAAAAAAGCACCAGCTACATACAATTCAATACTTTATCTAGTTTCCCATTAGTGTGGTGTACATCAGAAATCAGCAAGAGGAATCCAGCTCTGGAAGCTGTAGCAAAAGTATAGAATCTAATTACTCCATATAGCACGCTACATGTCAGCTTCTAGACAGCGTACTCAGCTAACTCTTGGGGTAAAAGAGGCATAGTATTAAAAAAAGGAATAGCTCTAGTCTTCAATGCCTACTTCTTGATGTATGCAAGTGTTTTTTCTTAGGAAGAAGTGGGCGTGAACAGCATATGCTTTTATACACACATTCATTATATTTTTAATTCTGGGACAAAGTGCAATACAGATCAAGCAGTGCTTTTATTTCCAGAGTGTTGAAGACTCACAGCTGAAGCAGATTTTCAAAAACCTCAGCAAAACTTTCAGACAATTAAGTACAGTCATCTTTTCTAGTGCACAGCACCCATAGAGACCGTAATGTCTGACTTTTCAAAATAACTTAGCACCTGGTGTACTAGACTATTTGGCAACCTGAGCACTCATTTGGATGTGTAAGTAAAACCTCAATAATTTAAAAATCTGCACTTCCATATATGAAAGTTTTTTCTCTTGGGGTTCAGAACTGAAGACAGGCCTGACTTTGAATTTTACTACAGTCAAACAAGTTAAGTTTCTTCTGAATCACAAGAATTCAGCTCTAGCACTTGAGAGTTAACATCAGATTTTCATTCCATTCAGAGAGACAGGACTAATCTTTTCCAGTTTCCCTGACCTATGAGACATCAAGAGAGACTAATTTTAGCTGACATTGGATTCCTATTCATTTCTGACACTCTAGGAAAGTATTAAGACGTTAGTGACAATGAAGAATTACTTGTCTGCATAGCATGTTGTGTATTGCAGCATTCACTATGCGCAATAAACTTCGAGCAGTGACAATGATGACTCGATATGTACAAGACTTCAAAATTATTGATGTCACACACAGAATACTAGGTTTTAAGCGTGGCTCATCTTGTTACCCAATTTGTCATATCCTTGCACAGAATTAAGAACAACATATTTGTCATATTACCTCATACCTCCTTTGATAGTTCCAAAATGATTTCACAAACATAAAACAACCCAAGCAATGTTGATAATTTTTAAATGCCTACCTATCTCACTAATGCCTGCACTATATTTACAGCAACAGATTTTACATTTTGTCTTCCATACTTACACACTGCGCACACAACCATAAAATCATAACTATTCCCCCATTTAAAAATAGACTACAGAAATACATGATCATAAACTCATAAATAGAGTTTAGCATTTTCAATCTTGCTTATGATCGCTGTTTTTTCATTATATTTCTACTTGTTTGAGGGTTTGTTTAAGGTGAGAAGCCTTAAAATATTAATATAGTTATAATTACAAACTTTTAATAATCTAACAGGATGTAAAGATAAAAGCTATTTGAAGTTCTTTATAGCCTGAGGGGCTATGTTGATTCCTTTTTGCACTCATTTCTGAGAGTATTAAAAATGCTTTATTGGGAGTGCTCTGATAACTGTTTACATGTCTGTTTATTCAGCTCTACAATTGTTTATGTTAGAATTATGGACTTGGGTTTTCTGTTCAGACAGTTTGCTTGCTTGCTTGCTTGTTGAGTCTTGAAGCTATTTTAGTTTGAATTATATTAGAGAATCACATACAAAAGAATTCTTTGTTCACAGCCTATCAACAAAACAGAGAGGGCTTCAGAGGCTTCTATAGCTCCAGGGCCCGGTAAATTAAGTCTTGACTAGAAAAATAAAAGGAATAAAAATTGTCATATGTAAGAAGGTGGATTGGATGTGCTGTCTTCCACTCATAGAAAGGAAACTGTATTCTCTTATAGACTGAAATTGTGTTTATTTTACATACTTTTTCAAAAAAACACATATTCTTAAATAATAGGATCTACTCTATGATAAAGAACTCTGGTTTATATTCTTTCTGTGGCCCAGATTACATTTTCCTATGATGAAAAAGAAAGTAGTAAGTCAGACTAGAAATCTCTCTGAAATTTACATTATCCTGGCAACTACCCATTTTTGTACCAGTCATGAAAGTTGTGGAAGAGAGTGGCTCCACAGCGTCTGAATTTTGCCACTCTTCTATCGGTGTACAGCAGTACAGTCAGAAAACAGGGTGTATTTGCAGAGGCTGTTTCAGAATAGAATGGTTCTGTTCTTTCTCTGCTTCTGCCCCTTTTCAAAAGTCTGAAAAATAATTTGCAGCATATACTTCTATTATAGCAACCACTGGAAGACAACTTTGGAAGGTCTAAGCCATGAATATCCTGGTACCTTCAAAATGTTGCTTTTTGACCCTTACACTTTCAATAATCATAGTATGAAACTGATATCCTTTTAAATACTATTCAATGAGTAGAACACATTTTATTTGTTTTCGTAGATGCCTCATTAACTATGCCATTTTCCTTAATATTTACATTTAGCAGGCTGATGCACAGAAATAAGTGGAAAGTAATAAAATTAGCTGCATGTACAATTTTGATTGTTTTACATGGACCACCACTCTTCCGTGTTAATACAAGCTGTAGACAGTGGATTACTGTTAACTAAGTTGATTAACCCTTAATATTGTAGTGAGTCAGGATCTGATTTTGGTCATGTCTACGTATGGCTGTCTGCAAACTCTTCTACATTGTTTTATAGAAATCTCATTCTTAGTTGCACTTTTCATTTTTTCAGTGTTAACCTGCATGCAGATTCTACACATGCTCCCACTAATAATGTTAATAATGTCTGGATTTCTACTTTCTTCCATTCACACGTCCCAGGGATGAGGATCCGTTTTTAGTTTTATTTCAGAGGTCATTACAAAGACATTTTCTTTCAATCACTTTGAAGTTCTTTAAAAGATCAGATTCCTCCATCTAATTTATATATTTGAAGAGGGAAAAAAAAAAAAAGCACGCCAAATTATGTTTTACTGTAAACAAAAAAAAATTAATTGTATATAGAAAATATATCAGGTGCTATTTTTTATTTATCTATATTATAATCTTGCGTCTTTAAACCAGTATAAGTAATTTATTTAAAATTTGATATACCTGTTGAATTCATTAATGTAATAAGCTAAATGCTCATTTTTCAATGCTTCATGTGGTGTTACTTTGGACCAGAAAGGACTTGTTTCTAATTTAAGAACCTTTGTTGGAAGCTGTCAGTCATAATTATAGATAGCATTTCATTAGAGCCATGAGGTATTAGGGTTTTTCTACAATGATATGGGCTAATGCTTTTTTCCTTAACAAGTTTAGTGCCTTTTTTTGCTTCAGTCTTCACACAATGAAGGATATTCATAACCTAATATTTTAAACATTCAGTAGCAACGAGGAAATAGAAACGATGTCAGAACAGGGAAAGAATAGGTTAATAAGTCTTTAAAAGTCCATCAAGGAAATGTTTTTATTGTTTAACTTCAGGAGTTACAGGTAGATAGGCCTGATCTCAGAGGCAGGGAGGCTGCAATGCAGCTGCTATATTTCAAGCAAAAATGGAAATCTGAGACTGTTTACCTTCATATTTTGAAAAATATTAATACTAATTAAGTAATTGGAGTCTGCATAGGTAAGAGATGAGAATATAACAAATGTCAGGCACGAATTTGCTGAGACTCAATGTCCTCCTTTGCCAGAATAACTGGCTTAGAGAATGGAAGGAATGGCAAACATAACTTCATTTCAGTAATATTTTGATGGGACCATATTGTATGAAATTCCTATAAGCAAACTAGGAAAGTATATTTGAAAATCTGTTATGAAGTATATGAACTATTAGTAACACAGATTTTAAACTAATTATCAAACATTCATTGTCAATGACTGGGTCATAAGTATGCCTACAGCCTCCGAGTACCATGACCAGTCTCATCTGGGAACTCCATCCAGGCACACTATCACCCAGTTGCCTGCAAGCTGCATATGTCTGACCCTCTGTCTTGGTCCCTGTCTGATGTCCAGAGTGTAAATGCTGACCTGTGCCACCAACCTTAACCTTCTGGTCTGACTTTGGGCTTCTCTTGTCACTATAGACGAGTCTGCTGGGCACCACACAGTGGCTGAAACCATTTACTATCACCAGACCTGCTCTGCTCACCATACTCTGGTACTGTGGGACTATACCTCTTTTTTGCAATATCTGCCTGTCCTGGTTTCAGCTGGGATAGAGTTAATTTTCTTCATAGTAGCTGGTATGGGGCTGTGTTTGGGATTTGTGCTGCAAACAGTGTTGATAAAACAGAGATATTTTTGTTATATAGAGATGTTTTCGTTACTGCTGAGCAGTGCTTACACAGAGCCAAGGCCTTTGCTGTTCCTCACACCACTCCACGCTGGGCTTGCACAAGGGGGCACAGCCAGGACAGCTGACCCCAACTGACCAAAGAGATATTCCATACCATATGACATTATGCTCAGCATATAGGATGAGGAAGGAAGGGGGAATGGTGGAATTCAGAGTGATGGCATTTGTCTTCCCAAGTAACCATTACACGTGACGGAGCCCTGCTGTCCTGGGGATGGCTGAACCCCTGCCTGCCGTGGGGAGTGGGGAATGAATTCCTTGTTTTGTTTTGCTTGTGCACGCGGCTTTTGCTTCACTTAGTAAACTGTCTCTATCTCAACCCGTGTGTTTCCTCACTTTTACTCTTTTGATTGATATATGTTTAATATACTGCTTAAGAAAGTTAATGCATTTTATGAAGGAAAACAATTTAGCTTTTTACCTTTATAGGCCTGGACAACTTATAACTCCTTTTCTGAGATGAGCAGAAAGAGTATAAAGATACATCTTAAAATAACAGCTTTTGTACTGAAGTTTTATTCTGAGTGTACATGTGGATAATGGCTTCTCTACTCAGTCCTGAACAGACAGTTTCAAAGTGTAGACTACCAAGAAAGAGAAAATGTCTTTCAGTTGTTAGCCAAGATACAGCATGAAGGCATCACAGATCTTTTTTTTTCTTTGGCAATGTACCATTTTCCACTCTTTCTTGTAGATACCTTTAGAGTCAGGCACTTCACAGTGATACGTGGTGGGAGAATACAAGACCACAGACACTACGAGAACTAGAGAGGGTCCAGACTGATAGAAGAAAAAAGAATAATCAAGGACTGGAACAGGTTGCCCAGAGAGGCTATGCAGTCTTCACTGTTGAATGCTTTCAAGAGCTAAGTGGAAAAGCCATGAGTGGCTTGGTCTGATATCACAGCTGACCATGATTTAAGCAGGGGTTTAGGCTAGAAACCTCCTGAGGTCCTTTCCAACCTGAGCTGTCCTATGATCATATGACCAGCAGCTTTTCATATCACTAACTAGGAGGATTTTCCCTGTGCCTCTGGTCTGTTTTTTAATGTACTTGTTAACGTAACAAAGTATGGATTACAGCCTGACGTTTTTAGTGAAGTTAAAATTCCCAACTTTTTACAGATTGTGAGCAAAAATACTATGCACACATATACTAATTTGGCCCTAAAACAGGAACAACACTCATCTTTGTATTCTCAATGGCACCTTTCTGTGGCCAATTTAGTGTCTGTTGATGCCTGAATTGTATGTGTTGGTCTGCTGCTTTCTGGCTCTCAAGGCATTGTATAGCTGAGTTACAGTATATCTGTGAGATAATTCCTTTTTTCAAATAAAGGAAAGTCAATAGAGTCTTTTCTGTTTGGGCTTTCTCATTCATACTCATGTTTACTACCTGCTCAGCCTTTCTTTTTGCTCACTGCTGCTAAGAAACAACTTCCTATATCAAAAGAGAAAATAGACCATCTCTTTATATGACTTCTTACTTCCCCAAAGCTTATTTTGACCTAAATGGAATTTAGGAAAAAAAAAAAGGAAATGTTTCATATCTGGGCAGAGGTAAAAATGTATTTGGTGGGAGAGGGGAATAATACATGTTTCTTTCTTCACAATAAGAAAGATCGTACTAATATAATGCCATAGAGAATTATCAGAGTTAAATTAAATAATACCTCAAAAATCAGTTGATGCTCTCGAGACTGTTATGACTGGGAATCCACAGTTGCAGAGGTCTCTAGAGATACCCTCAGGGTATCAAGAGCTAAGACCGTATAGTGATACAAACTACAAAGAGTGAATGTAGTGGGTCCATTTCTTATTTTTTTCTCTAACACTAGGTGAAGAACAGTTCTGTGATCCATCACTTCCCAGTCTGCTTCCCAAACCCAATTTGAGCAAAAAGGATTTAGAAGGAACAAGTTGCCGCATTTTCACATTCTTTCGATTTGTGGTGAAAATTTGATCAAACCTGCCAAAAAAATGAAACTTGACATGGAGATGTCTGGCTTGTTTATGTCCTCATCATAACCATTCAGAATTGGCTAGTTCTACAACTGAAATGAACCTGTCTCTGATCAGAGACCAGATGCTTTACCAAAGTGCAATTTTCCAGTTTTTTTTTTCTACAATGTTTTATGCTTACATTTTGTTAGCAAACTGTTATTACAAGTAAATATAGGTAGTGAAAAAAGACTAAAAATAAATGAAATCTCAAATTCATTAATTATTCTTCATAATTCACACAGACTTATCCTCATTTTTAGAAAGATACAAATATTCACTGTCTCAACTATTGTATTGAATCTTTTTAGTTTTTTAGATTTTTAGGAGACTTTTTAAGATTTATATTTTTTTGACTGTTAACAAATGATATTTTCTTTTCTTTCTTTTCTTGCATAAATCTTATTTCTCAAAAGAACTAAGCAATGTATCTATATCTATATAGTCTTTGCCTACATATGACTGTAGGTTTTCCTAAAACATGAAAGACAATATTCTTGAAAAGCATATCTCGAAAGATGGAATAAAGCTAAATAGTTTTCTGGAATATAAATATTTGTCCATAACAGCTTCTGCTGTGAGTTGTAAGCTGACCCTTGATACAGTCACAAAGTGCAGGAAAGCTTTGCTATCCAATTTCCGACCCTTGTGAAAATGTTCCATGCCTTGCTACAATTGCCAGTTTGTACTACCAGTTCCCAGTATGCCTACATAGACATCATCATTCTGGTGTCCTTATTCTCAGAGCATTGCTTATGGTGTGACTCTCCATCTGTAAGAAACTTTTGTCATGGTCATAAGATAACTGCTGTGCTTTAGAGAGCACAGACATTTCTGAATATAACATTTGGTGACTGTTACATGCTTTTATCATTTAGTATTTGGAAGACTGAATGAGTTGGGTAGGTTCGACATGTTTCTAAAGCTACATAAGATGTAATGAGCTTGACCTTCAGATTCATAACAAAGACTTTGTTCGCTTATTCTTCAGATATTTTTCTTTACAAACGTAACCATTGTGAGTGCATGGATTTGCAGATATTTAAACCTGCCTGACCTTTTAGGCAGAGAGGAAATCTACAGAGTGGAATGCTTCTTCATTTGCTTCTTAAGATATTTTGAAAAAAAAAATAAAAAATTGATTGGAGACTTGGATATATTCTAGGAAGTCAAAGAAGCAAAGCATCTAATTTTTCTCTTCCTAAAGACAGCTGATAGGTCTACATTTCAAATTAAAGTGATGACAACCAAGTAATGCTACAAGTAATTCTGTACAATATTTTCATTTTTTCCATTACAGAATTTGAAACATAAATAAAATATTAGTCTGTCATTTTTAAATGAGTTATTTAAAAACATTTAAAATTTAACAGCAATAGAAGCATTGGAAGTCTCTTATGAAACAGAAAAAAACCCTCAGCAACAAAATCAGGAAACAGACACTGCACAGCTGGTCCCATGCGTAAGTAAATATTTGCAACATAAACAATGGTGAAAACAATTGCAGACTACTTATAAGAGAAAACTGAGAGCTCAATAATTTTCACATAAAATGTGTTTAATTGAAAATTCTTCAGAGTAATTAAAATGCAATAATTAATGTGAGATGTGGCAAGATAGTCTTTGAAATGCCCAGACAAGCATCTAGTTAAAGGAATACAAAACAATATACAGCACAGAATACCATTATACATTAATATACCACAATCCTGTTCCTTATGGTTTAAATTTATTATCTATGTATTACAAAAATATTAAGAAACTGCGTTACTTTTAAATATCAAAGTTTCTTGTCCTAACAATCCACTCAGAAGAATCGTATTTCTCTTGTGACAAGAAATACTCTGATAAGTATAAATATTTAGAAAGGTTTTTCATTATTTCAACAAGCATTACTGAAACCAACAAGTTATATTTAATCATTTATATTAATTTATTAATAATGAATTGTTGCTTTTTGCGTTTAAGTTATACGATCTACAGCAACACATCTGCTTTATAAAATAGAAATGATATGGGTATGCAACAAAACATCATTGGAAACAAAGGCAAAAAGAATATATTTCTCAGAAAGCTTTCTCATGCTCTTGTTACCATTTACTGTTGTCCACTACAAGCCTGATGTACTGGTACAAACCTATCTGTTCTATAATCATAATTGCAACATAATTATTGATTCTAATAAAAATTGTTTTAAGAGGAGCTGAGAAAAAATTAGAAAATTTTAACAATCATTAATTGTATAGTTTAGCAGGTACATGTTGTATATGCGCTTCAAAATCACCACAAATAACTAGTTGTTTTATTTCTTTTGAAAACACAAATATATTGTCAAATAATATTTGCAATGTTTAAAGCTTCCCAACAAGAATTCAGATTCTAAAACAATGTTTACCTTTATAAATATACCCTTACTAAAGACTAAGCAGTCTAGTGTCTTTCAACAGAAAGTTGCACATCATGATTTTTAAGAAAAAGTAAAACCTAAAAGAAGCTGTGTCCTGGTTTTGACTAGGATAGAGTTAATTTTTCAGAAGGAGCCAGGCCAGGTGAGTCGAGCGGCCTGAAGGCTATTCCATACCATGTGTTCTCATGCTCCCCATAAAAGGGGAGGATGGTCTCGATGTGGGCTGAGCATCTGGGTCTGGTTGGTGGGTCCTTGGATGGTTAAATTGCTCTCTTTGTTATATCACCTTTGTCTACATCCCATTGTAACTACTACTACTGCTGATGCTGTTGTTTCCC
>VWZZ01005860.1:601835-713319 GCA_013399095.1 Psophia crepitans | reverse complement strand
CCTCATCTTGCAGTTGTGCTGCTTGAGCGAGGAGATCATCTACCTGCTCACATCGGACACAGCCGTACTCCCACCCGCTCCCTGCAGCCAGCGAGAGGCTGTGGCATTCCACGCAGCCCGTGACCTGCACAGCCATGTCCTGCCGCACAGGCTCCGTCTGGACCGCCACCGCTCTTGTGTCTGGTGTCTGGCGCATGGTTTTCTTCTGTTGGCTGAGGCCCATTGCGCTTTGACTGAGCTCCTGGCACCAACGGAAGGTCTGCGCCCTGCACCGCTCGCCCTGCCCACGCGAACTGCCGTGCCACGCCCCTGTTCGCCGCGCTCCCAAGGGGATGTTTAAATCTCCCGTGGTTGCTGCCGGGAACACCCCCCCTCCACATCAGCCGTAGGCCTACGTGTGAGCTGTCGCCTCCGGGAGTGCTGAGCCTGCCCACCCCAAGCTCCCTCCTGGGCTTACCTCGCTTCGAGGGCCGCCTGTCCGCCTTGGCCGAGTGCTCCGCTGCAGGAACAACCATCCCTGCCGCCGGTTCTCGTTGGCTGAGTGGTTTAGCTGAGGTAAATAGCAAGGAAGTTTAAAGGCAGGCCAAAACCAATTTTATAGTCCTTCCTTTGGGATTAATGCCTAAATTTGTTTGCCTGGTGACGAAGAAAAGTTATCACTTGCAGGAAGTTGCAGGTGTAGGTAAAAATTGTAGAGGAGAGGTGTTTTTAAAGAAAAAAACTGCAAGATAACAAGGCCAAGTATTTTTAAAAACTAGCGTATTTTACAGCATCGGCTGCTAATTGAAAAAGAGGGCTAGTGAAATTTATTCAGTTGCACAGTGTCTGACTGCTGAATAGATATTAATGAGAGGGCAGCAAGACCACTGGGAAAAAAACAGAGTGAAGTATAAATTTCATATATTCATATATACTTCAGTATATACCAGACTTAAACACTGTGTGGCAATTACAAACTGCCCCAGTTCGTTCCTCCAGTGTGTTGGGTCTTCCACCGCTGGAGGGTAGTTGTTCACTTTTTTGCTTCCCAGTCATTCTAGCGGAGACTCTCATCCACAAGCTGTGAAGGAGGATATGGATCTTTTGTATCTGTGGAAGATGATACGGAAACGTTAAGAAGCAAACACTAAATGTGCTGACAGTACTATTCAGGATCATATTATCATTCATTGACTAACCTCTACCTTTAAATCCTTTCAAGCTCAAAATGAGATGATTGTGCAACAAAGCCCAAGTCCCCTTTGCTCTGGGGTGCACATGGCCTTGCTTAGCAAGGAAGATAACAAGCGTTTCAGTGTTGCCAAGTGCTCATTGCCTACCCATGGTAGGCTTAGATCAGTATTTGGATTGGAAAGGAAAGATGCATGGATGCAAGTATGGAATCAGATGATACCAGTTTTATTTATGAGATGCAGGATCTTATTTCCCCAGATCTTATTTCTCCCAAGATGCTTGCTGGTTTAACTGAAGGCAATTTCTGAAGTAAAGGGCCAGATCCCTTATAAAGGAATAGAAGGAGATAAAATATGTTCATGAATTTTGTCCTCAGCTATCTCTTGGTGCCAGTTTGGCAGAATGTGACTTTAAATTTAAAAAATAGTGGTTTATGGTTGTGGGTGAAAGGAATTCAAGGACTTTCAAAATTAATACCTTGTGGAATAATTTCCCATGGAATTGATAGAAGATCATTTATTCCAGAGTAGGCATGAAAAGCCACATATATACTTTATCTGGGGAAAACAGATGATAGGTTGTATAAGTTCTCTACTCTTACATCTTATTTTACCAGCAACTGACACAGAGCAAGGTGTCTAAATGTATTTTGGAAAGGTAAGCTGCTTCTGCTCATACTTTTTTGCAAATAGATGTCTGAAATTGCTTGTCTAGTAATTCAAGCAGAAGGTCTTGCTTCATTGTGATTAATAGCTTAAATGTAAAATGATTACAATTTGTATTGACATGGTAACTTCAGTTAGGAGGTAGCATTAGCAAAGACCATTCTGTCTGAATGCAGTTTAGCTACAGAACATCTGAGAAATGGTAAAAAAGCACTTTAGATACTGAACTTTCTAAATTAGATCTGACATTTTGCATTAGTTCTTCAGCCTTAGATTTTGTAAATGCATCTAGAAGATTTTGGGAGAGAAATGTCATCGTGTGTTCTGATCACTTGCCCAGTGTAATTTTCCTTAAGATTTAGACAGTAGCACAGTTAATTTGTCCATGTCCAGCTGAAATTGCAACTTTAAGATATTAGGGAAAGATGACAGAGTGCTATTTGGTGGAATGTTCATGAAGTCTGTCAGTAAAAAAATAATAATAATAAAAAAAATCTACCAAGGAAAATCCGTATGGAAAACTTCACCTAAACTTGCATCTGTTTTTATTGAGCTGGAAAAAATTACATGTCCAATCTTAGAGAAATGCCCCGGGCAGATATAAGAACCTGTCTAGAGGCTGTGGAAATGCTGCAGTTGTTCAGAAAATGGCCGTAGTACTTATTTTGGGAAGTGCCACACGTATTTTTTCTTTAATTCACCATATCTGCTTAACTATAACTCTGAGACCTCGTTTAGAATGTTGAACAAATTTTTTGCACAATGTCATCTATTTATATGGCCACAGTCACGTGGTGTGCCTTGTTCATCCAAACTTTTAATGATTAAATGATATTCTGGAGTGCTGGTAATTCTGGTAGTTTTACTGCAAGAGATGTAGTCGTACATTTTCCTTAAATCTGTAGTTTGTGAGAGAAACCAACAGTAGAAACTTCATAGTCTTTATGATTGCAGAGGAAAGTGTGAAAATACAGTCTTGCTGCCTTTTGGAGGTTCAAAGTCACATTTAAAACTTTGACTTTTGTGATTAAACAGCCTGTGTTTGGCTGATAGTTATTGTCCTGTTTGGAACTGATGATAGAAATCATCACTGGTTTTGCAAATGCAACTTTGAGATAAGGCATAATAGCTACATTAAGTTGTGGTGTGGTGTCCCCAGACCGTTAAAAGTTAATTGCCTGTGGTGGCTATCACAGTCCAACATGTTATCCTTCTTCCCATGTTTTTCAAGGGGTGACTGCCCACAAAGTGAATGGAAATACTCAGAAATCCCTCTGCTTTTTGGGGAATAGCAGCTTTTCTGCGCACAAACTGAATGCCTGAGCCTGACCGAACATATGTGGGGCACAGACACTGCACTGCTAAATGGGGGAAGATTGACTTAGATCTTGACTTAGAAAAATGTGCTCTTCTCATACTTTAATATGCCTCTAATACATGCTTCTCAGATATTTTATTCAGCAGGACTTCCTGTTATTGAAAGATATTTAAATGAAAAAAGGCCCAGAAAAATTGCAACAACTGAACAAAATGAATGTAAGAATGCTAGTTTTGGTTGTCAACCCATTGATTTGAATTGCCTGTGCATGAGATGCTTTTTATAAGGGTACTAACAAGCAACATCCTACAGACCTGGATCGCATTATCAAATAATCACACAGCTACTGGGGAAAAGAGGGGGCAGCTGTGAGTGAGCAGTGCTGTTCATATCATGTCTTTTTGAAAGGCAAGTTCCATGTCAGAAACAGCAGTAACAACAACAACAAAAAAAAGGGCTTTCAGCTGTGACCAGGCTTAGGTGAACTGACTGGCTGCAGATGGCCTCATAAATAATAAAACAAACAAGTGATAAAAGCAGCTTCGGATATCCTTTCTGTACTAAGAGACATATACTTGAGTGGGTCTTGTTGTCTTTATGCATTTTAATTTCCCAACCACAATACATAGCAGAAACTCCCTTGTGATATTACTGGCAATTTTTAATTTAAAATTAATTTTAAAGGCACTGAAATACAAATACGTAAGAGAGGTGAAAATGCTGATGAGTAGCACATGCTTTTCTTCATCCTTCACTGCTCCCTATCACTGGAGATTCTTAAATAAAATTTCTTGCATGAATATTTTTAATTGATGCTATTTTTCCATTTGATTGAAAACTGCTGACAAGTTCTGCAAACAGAATGGTAGATCTTGTGGTTCATGCAGAAGCTGCAGCTGGAAGACACTATGTCTCTGTACATATATAAGAAGAAAGAAAGGCTGCTGATTAAGGTAACTGTCTTGCCTTGACCTTTCTTCACCACCGACAGTAGGCCTCAGAAGCTGGTCCATTTAGAGCAGTTAAGCAAGCATTTAACTGTTAATATCTGTTCCGTATCTTTTCTCAACTCCCGCAGTTACTCACACTGCCTCCCATGTCCTTTCTGATACCCCTACAGGGCAAAAGATAGACAATGTGCTGTGTGTGGTGTGGTACTTCATCCTGAGCTCTACTGTGAACTGCTCAACTGTTACAGGACTTGTAATACTCCTGGTGCTCCTCTCCTTGCGCTGGCTGGGCAATGACAAGTCATCAGGGATGTTTTCTGGCTCTGACCACAAAACATGTGGGGACTTTTTCCATGAATGAATGTACTCATGATCTCTATCTATTATTTTTTTTATTCCCGGGTCTGAAGTATGCTCAGAAACTAGGCAACCAAATATTTAAAACTGTTAAACATAGCTAAATTTTTTAATTTGGGGTGGCTGCTACATTGGGTCTTTAAGACTCTTGTGTTCTTTTCAAGCAAATGGAGAAGAGAAGGCTCTGGGGAGACCTAATTGCGGCCTACCAACACCTAAAGGGGGCCTACAGAAAAGACAGAGAGGAGTTGTTTACAAGGACAGGGAGTGATAGAAGAAGGGGGAATGCGTTTAAACTAAAAGAGGGGAGATTTAAATTAGATATTAGGAAGAAATTCTTTACTGTTAAGGTGGTGAGGCACTGGAACAGGTTGCCCAGAGAAGCTGTGGATGCCCCATCCCTGGAAGTGTTCAAGGCCAGGCTGGATGGGGCTTTGGGCAACCTGATCTAGTGGAGGGTGTCCCTGCTCATGGCAGGGGGGTTGGAACTAGATGATTTTTGAGGTCCCTTCCAGCTCTGACCATTCTGTGATTCTGCGAAGTGTACTTACAATGTGGCACAGATGAGTGATGCAAGGTGTCCAAGCAGGGTTAATATCTTTCATTAGATCACTTATAAATTCAGAAAGATGGACAGGCTTTTGGCAACATGGTCCTTTATCTGTGTTCACATATACAAATGGGTGTGCAGCAAGGAATGCACCTAGTGAGATGTGTTATGCTTTAGTTTTTTCTCTATATCCATTGATTTTAGTAGGCTGACATTTAAGGTAGAATACATTCCTGCTTCTGCCTGACAGAGCCATATCATCTAACATCTTCATTTTTTCAATACTCTTTTGCACTTATATGGCCCCTACTTGTTTTTACATGTAACAGCACCCCAATGCAATTTTACAGGATTCTGCTAGTTATAAAAACACACATACATTTTACAGCCTGTTGACAGGACAGTAAGATTCAACTTAGCTGTATCCTAGATGTGCAGAACAAACAGAATAAAAAAAAGAAAGTCTATGACTATTTTCTTAGACAGGGTTGAAAAACCAGACTTAGGCTCAAGTGCTGATTTGGATGAGAAACCTCTCATCTCCAGAAAGGCCCTGACAGTTCAGCTTTTCTCATACTCTAGTGTTTTTCAGTGGTCAGTGTCAAGCCTATGACCAAGAGCAATGCAAATAGGAAGTAAGAGGTAAACACAGAATGGAAATTACAAGTGTCTTCATGTGTCTAGTCATTCCTCTCTCTCAGAGGTGTCACTGAGCAGGATCATCTTCATTATTCTTCATATTTTTGTAATATTAGCACAATTGTCACAGATTTTTTCAAATTATACTCCACCTGATCCTGCATTTTCTTTTTTGTTAAATGGTGTTCACTGTCTCAAACTGTCTGTTAGTTTTGCAGCAGATATTTTTTATGCCTGATCTTTTCAAAACCTTTCTCATTTACTTTCAACCTCTCAGAAAGGTCTTTGGAGTGGTTGCAGTTAAACATGCTTATGATTTTTCAGAGTTCAGTAGGAAGAAGACAAGTAGCAGAATTAAAACAGTGTTGAGAAATCAATATTACAGTGCTGGACTCCTGAAAATCTATGGACCAGGGAATGAGGAATTCTCTGAGGTGCTGTGCAGACACTGCACTCCCTTGATGCACATATTTTGCCCTGTAGCTTCCTCAAAGAGCTGGATGGTAAGCAAAGCCTGAAGGTCACATTCTGTTGTTCTGCAGGCAGAGTGTTGTTCATCACTGTGCCAGGTCTTTGCCTGTGTTGTCAGTACTTCATCACGTTTCACTTACTTTCCCAATCTCTCCTACCTCTGTGTGTGGTGGGAAATCTTTCGAAAAAAAGCAACTAGCTTCTGCTTTCTCAGTCTTGTCCTTAAGTATGGCAGATGGCGGCTCTGTTTCAGAGCTTGCTCTAGCGGACTTTGATTAACACTTAGTAAGCAAGGGCTTTCAGGCTTTTCTTCCTGTCATATGGCAGCTCCCCATCATGAATTGTTATTGTTTTTACTAAAGCCTTTTTGCTGAACTGGTCAAAGTAAACTCCATGGTGACAGACTTAAAACTGGAGAGTGTAGTTTTACTTCTCACATAGAAAACAGTAGGATCTTTGTATATATCACCAATCATTTAACATTGCTCTTGTTTTGTATCTATGGTAACGACCTTTCATCAACCAAACATCTTAATTTTTGAGACAAATAATTGCATCATGATTGGAAATTATTATCTTTACTCTTAGCCCAGTTCCGGTTTCTTTAGAAGTGCCCCCTGACACCCCACATAATTTATTTTCTGGATAGTTAGGAGATGGTGTTGTAGCCTCCTGAGCATCCTCCTTCAAGCTCTGCATGGTGGTAGCTGGTCATTTTATGAAAGTAAAACAGTGTAAGACTGGAAGAAAATTAGGGAGCTTTAGAGGTTTCCCTGAGACTCACTGGACCTCTAGCATGAGCAAAAGTAATGGCAGTAATATTACCCAGGAGGTCAGTTCACATCCTTCCTGCCTTAAAGACTCAGCTGTTACTGATACTTCATAAAGCTATGTATCTCTCTGTGGAGTTTAATAGCCCTGGGTTTTATGGCTGATTTTTAGAGAAAATATAAAGTAAATGTCACCTGCTTTCTCTCCCTTCCTCCCCACCAGTTGCTGTATTGCTCTCCAAAGCTCTCTGTCACTGGCTGCAAAGCTTAATGTTGATGGACAGACGTATAGTCCAAGACACGGTTTCCCACCCATTTTTACTAAAGCTATGCCCATTAAGATGGACGGACTGATAGAAACGTCCTGCTGGAGTTACTTTTAGTTACATGGCAGCTGCTATGGTGGGATTGTCATTACAGAGGAGATATTTGTAGACTGTTATAGGTCTGGCTGGGGGATCAGGACTGCAGACTGAATGTGGGTCCCCTCATGCCAGGAGCATGGTGAGCTCCAGCAGTGGCACTTTTGCTGCTGAGGATTTTGCAAACCACTCCCAGCTTTCCCCTTGGAATTCATCGCACAGACATTGTGAGGTGCAGTGGAAACCTCCAAAGTTTCTGGTTTTCCGACATGCAGGAGCAGACATTTTGTGTTTCTAGATGAATGGAAGGTGTTAATGAGTGGGCTGGTGGGGAGTCCCTTCTCCTGGTAGAGTTATGGGAGAGTCTAAAGATTTGTGACTAAAAACTGGTTGCAATCTAGTGAAGAATATGCAAAATGGAAGGAGAAAAACATATCATAGAATCATAGAATCACAGAATATCCCGAGCTGGAAAGGGCCCATAAGGATCATCGAGTCCAACTCCTGGCTCCACACAGGACCAGCCCAATCAGAGCAGATGACTGAGAGCATTGTCCAGATGCTGCTTGAACTCAGCCAAGCTCGGTGCTGCGACCCCTTCCCTGGGGAGCCTGTTCCAGGGCCGTACCACCCTCGGTGAAGAACCTTTTCCTGATCTCCAAACTAAATCTCCCCTGTTGCAGCTCCATGCTATTCCCTGGGGTTCTGTCACTGGTCACCAGAGGGAGGAGATCAGCGCCTGCCTCTTCGCTCCCCCTTGCGAGGAAACTGTAGGCTACCATGAGGTCTCCCCTCGGTCTCCTCTTCTCCAGGCTGAACAAACCAAGGGACTTCAGCCTCTCCTCATATGTCTTCCCCTCTAGACCCTTCACCATCTTTGTTTGCTTGCCTCTGGACAGTCTCCCATAGCTTTGTCCTTTTCGTACTGTGGTGCTCAAAACTGCACACAATACTCAAGGTGGTCCGGCCTCACCTCATTGAACATCTGCTTTTGTATTTTATCTATGGTAACAACCTTTCATTAACCAAACACCTTAATTTTTGAGACAAATAATTGCATCATCATTGGAAACATATGGGGTATTTTTAAAGCAGTAAGATCAACCACAGCCCTGGTGACTTCCAGTCCCTATGGTAAATGATAAAAGTGCAAGAAGCATAGTATCTCAGAGAGGATCACCCAGTGGATGGGTGGTACGGATCTTAATCCATAACGTAATTGGAGGTAGAGCTTGTGGACTGAGCTCAGCAATGAGCCCACCTCTGGCTGAGGCATTTGGCAGGGCCAAGTGCAGGTGTCACCCTGGCTCTGGTCTGAAAGCAGAACTGGTTCGCCAGGGCCTGGGGTCTTTGCACAGCTACAGTGTGAGAATCCCAAACATGGGTCCATAAAAAAGATCATAACACTCTCAAGGTATTAAAATGTAGCTGCTTGCAGAGGATTTAGCCATCATCAATACTGACAGTTATTTTGCCTTTTATAGAAACAAAAATCAAAGATTTTTTTTTAACAGCCCTGCGGAAGCTAATCATGACCTGCAAAAAAGCTCTGCTTGTGAAATCCCTTCGGGACTCATGATTCTAAAGCAGCAACCTGTATGAACAGTGCTAGTGAGGAAACGGCACTGCTCACCTGACTCAGGTGGTGTAGCCTAGATGGGTACAGCACTTCATAAGTATTTACTGATGTCTACATTTTTTAAGTATTTGAATTAATTTTAAGGTATCTAAAGTGCTTAGTACTTGACATATTACTGTTTTCCTTTATTCTTATAAAAATTGTGTATATAATATCTCTGAAGATGGATTGTGTCTTAATAAAGATACTTATCTATCTGCTTCTGGGAATAGTCTTAAAAGTAATGAAGTATCAAATTCTACTTTTAACAGGATTTATGTAAATACTTTCATCAAAGACCAGGACTTAAGTCTGACTTAGTCTCATGTAACTAAAAGAAACACAGAACAACCTGCCTTCTTTCTAAAACTGTATTTTCCTACTCATAAGCTATGCACTCATGTTTGCAAGCTAAACCAGCTTGTAAATATATTGTTGGGGAAAGACGTAAGGTCAAATACATTTCTTACCCGGTTCTGAAACTCAGATCCCAGTTAAGTTTATAGGGCATTCTAACCGCATCTTCAGAGCATAGTGATCTCCAGATCTCAGTTTTCTATTAGAGATAGATTGGCTAAAATGGTTTAGACTACCCTGTAATGCCTATCTCCATGAAACTCACACGTGTTTCAGATCAGAGAGATTTGAAACTTGGAAATACGTTAACGATGGATGTTACTTACCTTGCTCATGGTGCTATTTGCATGTTTGCCTCCAGGGTCGGGCAATGCCTTGGTGTTTCTGAAGCAAGCTATTGGAGCTCTTCTTTCCATTAAAATGGTGGGGGTTTGGCTTTGATCTCAAAACGGGGTTGTTGCTGAACAGAAATTCTGCTTACTGGTCAGTTTAAATCAAAATACAGCCATTTGGGTGTAGCTTCAGAGTATGTCTCTTCTTACTCTAGCCTGAAATATCTTATGATTATTAGACTAGAGTGTCAGTCACTTGAATTAATACAGACTGTGGGATGTAATGAAACTATACCACAAGTAACTTCATATGTGAAGCCATGCTTCTAATGCTGTCCTTTTATTATATTTGTCATATAATAGTAACACAGGATCAATGTGAGAAAATTTTATTTTAGATGAAATGGGATATTTCTAAACTGTCCCATAAAGATACTATACAAGTAATTAAGCAAAGCTAGATGTCAGGGTGACAGATGCATTCACAGTGTAAACACTGTATTGCCTTCTTGCTGAGAGCGTTGTCACTGCTGACTTCCTTGCCGAATGTGTGTATTCAGAATGCAATATTTTCTCATATTCGAGTCTACATATATAGATGTTCCAAAAAAAAAAGTATTCCATTGAAGAGTGCAGATTGTTATAGGCTGAAAACTGAGTGAAGATTACAGAGTAGGGCTTTTATAGTATATCAGCATGTGTTTGTGTATCTCTCAAAGACATAGAAGTCATGGATTCAACTTGTTGCTCATTAATAATTCCTGTGCTGGAGAGAAATCTTCATGACACTTTATCTCACAGGATTTTTCCCCTTTCATCTCAACTGAATCCATACTGTTTTCACTGCCTGTGTACGATGGAAAAGTCAAGGCCTAAGTGCTATAACAAAGTCAATGGCAGTACCTCAGAGAACAAGAATTGTGGAATTGGGTCAGTTTTGTTCAGGACTGTGATTTGCGTGCCCAATTGGCACAGTGTTCATGGACCTATGGGATATCTGGGCTTGGAAAGAACAAGGAAAGCTCTTGCATAGTGCATCGCCAGCAGCCTAGTGGGCATGACTGAGTGTATGTGTAATGTGTTCAGTCAGTTGACAGGCAATTCTCACTACTAGAAGGACCTAGCAAGGACTTGCAGCTCCACTGCTGCACTGGTCAAACACAGCTGTCCCTTTCTTCCCTTTCAGTTCAAGCCCTGATACTAACTTCTCAATTTCTATACAATCCTACTATCATGGCACTCATGGCAGGAGGTAATGTTCTGTTCCTCAAAATATGCCTTTCTTATGGGTACTTTTCATCCTGCTGGGTTCAGGGAAATATCTCTACCAGGGATCAGAATAGGAGGGTGTAGAAGAATAGACTGAACAATCAGAAGTTTACTGGGACCTTTTATTCAATAAGAGGTTGTGGATGCTGAATGAGGCAAGTTGTGAATTGAGTGCGCTTAATTAGGTGCTGGGCAACCATAAGTTGTATACAAATTAATTCATATCTGAAAACAGGTTTAATTTTTGCTATCCATATACATGACACTTCAGCTTAGGAAAATGTAGCTGCAGAATAAATCTAATTATGAAAACTCTTTAGGAGTTAGTTTCTCTTTTGTGTGGTATCAAAAAGAAAAACCCACCTTTTTTTTCTCTTATTCTTTTCATTAGTTATATATAGCTAGCAAGTGATCTGATTACATGATATCCTCTTTTGGCTAGTTTATAGCAATTCAGTATGTAATTCAGTATTGCAATTTAGAATAACACAGAAATTTGAACTCTTGAAAATCAATAAATAGCACACACTGCTTTAACATGATTCCTCAATGACACTGCTATGCCAAGTGCAAATTAAAGCACTCTCTGCTTTCTACTAGACTTCACCGAGAATCTTAAACCAAATTCAAAATTACAGTCCTTTTCTCTTGCAGTAATTCCCTGGACGCATTTGGGATGCTCAATCCTAGGTCAAGAACCTGTCTCAAAAATACTGTTCCTTCTGTGATGGTATTTCTCACTCTTTTTAAATTAAAGTAGATAACCTGCTCTTTCTCAAACAAATCCAAGGGCCGTGCAAATGTTTTTGAAAACAACAGATGGACAGAGTATCAGTTGTCATATTTAATTTAATTTAATTTACAACCAAACAGAAAAAAAGAAAAGGATATTGAAGTGTCTTTACATTATTTTTATTTCTTTGTTTCTGTTTGTTTACTTGTAATGAACAGGAATATGCATGCCATTTGTTAAAATCCTGCATTAAAACTGAGAGATTTTTTTGATTACTTCTTGGATCAGTTTCCAATGTCTCCTGAGTCACTGCTTGAGTAACATTGTTCTGTGATATAGGTAAAGCTTAGCTGGATGAGACAGAAGTTTGGAGAAAATGATTCTCGACTGAGCTTTCTTAGAAAGTGAGAACGATTTACAGTCTTATCATACTTGCCTCCACATATGGGCACATGTCTTTGATACCGATTTCTCTAATGAATCAGCAGTTAATTCTATTCTTATTATATTATAAAGAGAGAAAAACTGGGCACACCCCTGCACTGGGAAGATGGTAAGGTAATGAAAAACATGTGTCAGATGCTAATCATGTTATTTAATGCACTGTTGGAAAGTACTATCAGCATATTTGCGGGACGTTTAATTTTTTATTATTTAGTTTTTAATTATTTTATTATTCTGTTGTTTTGTTGGTTTTTTTCTCAAGTTATTTGAAACCCTAAATATTTACTTAAACTTTAAAAAAGCAAAGCAGCTTATAATTGAAAATCGCTAGTGGATCATACCTCAGTAAAGAACAGTCAGGAATCATAACCTGAAAGAAAGACTGAAAGTTTGCTCTCATTTCCTTTTGTATCTGAGTTTCCTCTGGACCTGAAGTGCCTACTATAGGAAACCGAGCCTCCAATTTTCTCTTTCTGTTCTGCATAGAGTTGTAAGGAATAAAGTAGCAATTTAAATAAAATATGTGCCTGTGAACCCTGTTCTTTCTGTATGAAAAGCTGGTTGTTACAACCCGCAGATGAAATCAGAAATGAATGTTCTGACTGAGCTCCGTTTAATATTTATGGTCACATACCAGAAAGCCTTTAACAAGAGTTGTGAATGAGAACAACAAAATAAGTGATTTAAAATTGTGTTTTAAACATTAGCTTTCGGGAAGACTCCAGGAGAGGTCTCCATATCAACTGTGCTGCCATGGTTAAATCCTTTGCCAAATTCAGCTGTGGCATAGGGATGGTGTCTGTTTGCTGTAGAAAATGATCAGTACATGAATCTGAGAATTACGCTTGTTTGCCTCGTGGTATTACAATCTGTATGTGTGCTCATGCATGGCACTGTATACAAGCAATACTAGGTCATACCTACCACTGAACGAAAGGAAGTGAGAATGGGTGTGAGACATGTCCCTGAGAACTGACAAAAGAATCAAAATTCACCTGGGACAAGGGAGTGAATTTTAAGAAGCTTGGTATAGCATGGAGCCAGGAGGTTCATCCTTCTTTAGAAAAATGGGAATGGTAGTGCTGTATTATAAAATAAAGCCACTGAGTAGAAAGCCCTGTGGACCAAATGCTGACTGCTATGGCTGTTCCCCAATTCTATCTAATAGAATGGAAATTCTGGCACTGGAGTTGATCCCTGGCAGGTATCTGAAAATTTCCAGTAACATGACACTGCCTCTGGCAGATGTTGTCAGAGCACAGGCCAGTGCTTTTAGTTGTGCAGGATGCCTGTGTGCAATGGCAGTATGTGAATACAGGGATCACATCTCACTTTCAGCTGAAGAAGCAGTGACAAAAACTGCATTTCTGTGACAGCCCTCAGGATACAGGGAACTGAAGAACACCGCTTTGCACAGCAGGCACCACTGGCGACGTGCAGAAAGGCCAAAGACATACAGAGGCAGATGGATCCTCTGTCTAAAATCAGGTCCAAGGTAGTGACTTTATTATGCCTGGTACGTAAATCAACAAAACTGAATTTGGGCTGCTTGTTTCTGATGCGGTGCTAGTGATGGAAATTAAACATTTTTTCTAACTAAGCTGGACTCAGTTCTCATTCTTGCACTGAGCTAGGCACCAGGAGGCAGTTCTGTGATAGCTACAGTAGCATGCAGCAAGTTGGCAGCGGTCTTTCAAATATCAGAGACCATCAAATGCAAGAAACTTCAGAGGTGTTTTTGACCTATTGATCCTTGACCAAATGGCCAAGGGAAGACTTTGTCTGGGAAAGACAGTGGTGAGTGGATGTGAAAGTAAATGTTTTGACTGCAGACCTCAAAACATTGAGGAGATGAGCACTTGCGAATAAATGAAGCACTCGAATGGTAGTAAACACCTCTAAAAAGGAGTGGCTGTGAACCACTGTGTCAGCTCATTCCAACATTTCCATGACTGTGCAGCTGCCACTGAAGTGAAATGGTGTTGATGAATTTGAAAATATGGATGGGAATAGCAAATGAAAGATGACACCAACATAAACTGTTAATGCCTTCAACATTTCTTGGTTTCAGAGCTTAAGCAAGTCCTGCTGTGGGCTGTTTTGTGATGGTAACTATTGAAAGTGCTCAGGTCCCAAGGTTTTTCTTGTATTTTGCTGTTTTCTTTAATGCTAGATAACAGTGAAGTGTGTTAGTGAATGGGCTATTGTTTAAGGAGGTGGTGAAACCCCAGTTTACTTTTAATTTCTTCAGGAAGGCTTTGAAATTCTGCTCAACATAAATATTACAGAGTTTATAAGAGGCACTCGACTAGTAGGTCCAAAAAGAGTATTTTATCTGCACAAATGTGAGACACATTGTCTAAGAATTTTCTTGCTTCCAAAGGACCGTTGCTATATGTGATGGAATTGAAATGTGTGCTGTTTCGGGCACATGATGCTATGCTTTGATGTCATCATGGGTAACATCTTGTGCCTGTTTGCAGGCTTGTGTGTAGAAAACTATCTGTCCAAAACCGAAATGAGACTAACAACTTCACACAGTCTGAAGAAGAGAACGGCTGCTAGGTGTGAACACTTGGCAAAGACAAAACCCTCACAATGTATAAGCTCTGTCATTAGCAACAGGACTAACATAACATAACATAACAGTTTTTGAACCACTCGGGGAAAATAAATATGAAGTCCTGCTTATGAGGCATATTACAGTTACCCATTATTTATTGGACACATCAAACTTAAGACACGAGCTTGGCTACTCACTTGTTTCAACTCAGTACAGGAATGCCTCAGCAGAAAATGGCTATCTATAGTGTTTGGCTTGTGATAATGAAACTGCATTTTATTGCCGTTTACACAAACAGCAGAGGAAAAAAACATTACCTGTTTTTCCACTGTCTTTCAAATTCTCCATAATAAGGGCAATCCTAACTCTGTGGGGAGTGCGGGGGTTTATTTTATGGGAGGCTGGAGGAAACTACCAGCTTGACATCAAGGTTTTGATTTTTATTATAGTTAAATTTTTGGTTTGGATTATCCCTATCTCTCTTTAGGTGAGCATGTGCACATACAATTGCTTTTATATAGTCAGTTAAAAAAGCAAAATAAAACAAAAATATTTCTTTTTATTATATAAATAAACCCTACTACTCTAAAGTCGTATTCACCCTAAAACTGTTAGAAGTGTTTTACTTATTTTTATAGTTTCCATCTGGTCACTTCAAAGTCTTTAATGGATTTATCTTCACAATAATCCCTAAAGATGATGAAGACACATTTCCACTTTACAGGTGGGAATTAACTATATAAAGACTGTCAGAGATATTAGATCTACTCTTTTCCCAAGCCCCAGTCACTGTTCTCCTTCTACCCCAACTGCTCACTAGGTTAGCAGAAAAAGAGAAAAATCAGAAATTCAGATTCAGTTTCTGCTCTGCAGCACAACTGACATTTTGGGGGTGCTGCTTCGAATCACTAATACTCAGTATTTTATTTGCAGTACAGGAGCAGTAACACTTCCAGCCACTCATAAGAATGTAAAAAAGTGCCTTAGATATTGAGATGAAAAGCACAAGTAACTTTTACAGTGGGACCAAATAAACCTAAAACTACCTTAAATTTGTGTTTTTCCCTGTATTTAAGTCCAGCAGCTTCCTCTTCTGTGCTAGGCAATGGTGAAGAGAAGGCAGGCTCGGTGTCCTCCATTACACTGTCTCATACTGCAGCAGCTCAGAGGGATGAAGGAGGTTTATTCCCCTCTCTCATGTTGGAGCAGTCTGAGCCCTTCAGGGCAGGTGATACGCCAGGTGTTAACTCCAGTTGTAGAACAGGGACAGGGAAAGGATGGAGCTTCCTCAGCAAGAAGAGAAGGTCCAAGCTTTTTAGCCAGCTCAGAGAAACCTCCTGTAAGTGCGTAATTGTTTTTCATAGCAGTAGTTCATGTTTTCATAGCTTGGCCAATATTGGGAGGATTTGCATAAGAGTAAGGAGCGTATTTCTGACGCAAAAGCTTACCCACCAGTCTTCCAGATTTCAAGGTACTCTTCCAGTGCATGAGATGCTACAGTTTCTCAGGGAATGATCACCTGAGTTGTCTGAAATTGCAGACCAATGGGTTTTTCTCTAACATCACTCACGGAAATGTCGAAACAGTTGTGTCTGAAATTGGGTAGCGTCATTGTTTATGGGAAATCCAGCTGCAGACTGTCAGAAAGAGTTAACCGAGTTGTTTGTTTTCCCTTCTTTTCAGGGCTTCATAAGAAGAATTGGCAGGCAGCCCTAATGACTGGCAAAGCTATGAGTGCTGCCAGTGGTAATGTTACTGATACAGCCACCAGTGTTATTGGCTTTCTAACAACACACGTTGGCTGAAAATGACTAGCGCTGCTCTTGCTGTGTTGTCAGGGTTCAGTGTAGGGTTTTTTACCTGCTAATGAAAGATGAATCTTAATGATGCCTGACATACAACATCAAGCACACAAATTTATTGATTGCATGAGTAGCAATGCCAGAAGTTGAAGGTTTTGATGTATTTCTCAAGTGTTCACCCTTTGTGGGTATGTGAACGTTTAATATGGTACACTGTCATGATATAGTTTGCTCCTTCATACTGAGATGTACGTGAGAATTATTCCAGAAAAATACAGGAAAAAAGAGTTTGGCAACTACCGTAAGTGGAAAATTTAAAAGTGATTCAGCTTTTAATTGAGAGCCATTCTCTTTCATCTCTCTGCTAGACATATAATTCTAGCTGGTCCTTCATTAGTACAGCTTTCATCAGTGTGAAGATAAAGCTGTGTTTAAGAAATTGCTTAAGATTTGAATTCAGTATGAATTTTGTTTGCTATCTAAAAATGTGTTGCATTTTTCAAATTGCAGAGTTTATTGAACATGTCACCAAAAATGTGTTTCTTCTGATTTTTTTTTTTTAATATTTGTTTTTCTTTTGGGGGGATGTGATAGTGTTTTTGCTGCCAGAGCTGCTCTGAAACCCTTCAAATAGACAAGATGTCTGTCACAAAGAGTTATGAATTAGTGAAGGAAAGGTTGATAGTAAATTGTGTTAGCAGAGGTGGATGTACTATTACATAATTTATTGCAAGCAGCGTTTTGTAAAATTAATAGTAAATCTAATGTAGTCTTTAAAGGTTTAAAAGGAAAAGATGGATTGCGTCAGATCCATTTTGTTCTGTTTCCTGGTTAGTGAATTCCAGCTGACAGCCTAGGAAACCCACACCTCATTACCATATTTTGAAACATCTGTTAAGGAAAATAGATCTGGTTGCCAGAATTCATCTTCCTTTCAGAACTGCCAACTATGTGAACAGAAATATTACTGCTCAGGCAAGGAAAACCATGTTGAGCTTTGCTGTCATCAGCTACAGTAAGGCTTTATTTGGTTCAGAACGTGTGTAATTAATTGAGGAAAGCTACTCATACAATGTTATCGTAATTACTGAAACATGAATATTTCTCCTTTGTATTTAATCTGAGAAATAAGCCTTGGATATCAGCCATATTCATCTTAATTCCATCTTTTAACAGCTTTCTACCGGTTATTGTTATAATTACGACATCAGAGCTGCCACTCTGTAAATGAGCTTCCATCAGAAACCAGATGCTGAAGTTGTGTTTTATGTGAAGGGAGACAGTGTCCTTCAGTCCATAGTTCTGGGCCAGTGGTTCACACACTGCTTGTAACAGCGTGCACCGTAACTACCTGCCTCTCAAAATCCCCCTTGCAAGAACAATACCTCCCTTAAGTCTAGTCAGTAAAGAGTCCAGTAAGTCTTTTAATAGGTGATTATTTAAGATGTTTCACAAAACCAATGAAACGTTAGCCCTTTATATTTGCACACTTTTTTCTTTTTACTTTTTTTTTTCTCTCTTCTCTCTAGTCTTGCTTATTCCAAGTTCTGTGACCTTAGCAGGAATGTAAATTTTGGCATGTAGGTAAGTAGAAGATGATGACATTCTAGAGGATATCAGTTTTCTCTTTATTTCCTAGGGAAGATAGCTGTGTAAGCACTCTGTGCCTATGTACCGCTTTTCATTTAATTCTCTGGCTTCAGTTTCCTAATCAGAACAGTGTGCACACAAGGAAAATGAAAAGCAAAGGATTTAATGAAACATTCTCCTTATCTGCTAATGAGACAACGATGACTAGGAACGAGGCAGAGAGCCACTCCTGCATAACTAGCCGGCTCTCCCGGACTGGCACACCTGCCTTACGGAGTCCCAGGATGGATGGCACAGGTTTGTGCTATGAACGCATTGCAGGGCTCTGTTGGGCAGCAGGGTGATGAGTGTTTGGAAGTCATCTAATTATGTGCTGCCACTGCATTAATACCGTGGCTGATCATGCAGCCATGTGGTCAGTTGGATTCAGGGAGGAATCCAGCCGAACAGCAGGATGGGTTTGGGTTAGTTTTCAGCTGGATCAGTCATTGATCAGACTCATCACACTCCTACATGTTAGCTGGTACTGGCATGAGGAGAAGGGGAAGGAGGGTATGCATCAGCACCTGAAAGTTTACTTTGGTGACAGAAGCTTCATGGCACATGGTGGTTAGTTTTCATATGTTCATTTCACTTTCCTCTCTTGTATGTGTGTATGTTTTTGTAATGCTTCTCTCTTTGCAATTTCCCCTTATACTTTCATCTCTTCCCTGCACTTCTTGGAACAGCCAACTGTGCATTTGAGTGTGAATTTATCACATTAGCTCTGCACATCTCTCTAGCACCTGCTAGAGTTAGGGTAACTTTCCTTATACTGCATGTTAAATCCATGTTTGGATACATGGATTACTAGTCCTCTCCTGTCTTTTTTCCACCCGCTTAAAGCCCTGCCACCGGTGCATGTGCATCGCCTGTTCTGGAGCCCTCATGCATTTCCAGGGCCAACACAGCAAGACAAGTCACACCTTTACATTGTAATGGGGGTGTATTTGAAGGGGTGAAAGGAAATATACCTTGAGCTGGTCTAACAGCTTCCCACAGCCACCAAGCAGGGACTTTATTGCGCTTCTTTCCAACATCTTCCCTGATTCCTTTGGTCCCATGGTTCTGTTTGGTACCATGGGCCGCTCTGGTGCCTGTCCAGCCCCTCCTTGAAATGCCTCATTTCCCTGAACTGTTAGGAAACTCATTCAGCAAAGACAAGGTAGATAGACCCAGTACAAGGAAAGAAGTCATCACAGGTGTGTGTGTGGGATGGGAGGAGCAGGAGAAGAGAAATGGGAAGCAAGACCTTACACTGCTGACAGCGGTTTGGTTTGAGTATCCTTATTGCCAGGCTGACCTCACTGCTGGGATCCCCTTTGACAAATTATCAGCTGATTGCTGAAGCAGTCAAGTGCAGGATATCTGTATAGGTTGGTACTCATTGTTAGCGCATAGCCAAGCCTTGTCTACTCTGTAACTGTGCAAATATGGGTGAGGTGTTGTCCTATTGCTGTTAGGAAAGCTGGTGTCACAAGGAGTTGTCAGCAGTACTTGAAGAGGCTGGCATAGTATAAACCCAAAGTCCCCTGCCCAAGCTCTTAGTGTCCTCTGTAGAGTAATTGCATTGCTCTTTCCTCACCTTTCCACTTTTTCTTACTGCTGGATGAATAATTGCTGCTCCTCTTAACTCAGCCGCTGCTCTGCCAGGTGAAACAACTAAAGCAGCAAGTGTGGCCATCACAAAGTGGCTTCGTAACAGCACGAGTGGCACTCATCAATCACTTGTAAATTACTGTCCAAATATCTGCACTGTGTGTGTATGTACTCTGCATTCGCTATTTGGATCCAGAGGATCTGATACCACCACTTCAAGAAAAGGTGCCTGTACCTGCAGACCAGGTGGGCCAAAGTCAAGACCCCTGGCCTGATTTCGGTGTACCACACCACCGCATCCACCGACCTGCTTTTCAAATATTCATGTTTGAACTTCTGCATCTTTGGTCTCTGTAACTAATCCAGGGGGAGGTTGCTATTCTGAGATTTGCTGTTTGAGTGCAAACCAAACATTCTGAATGGTTTAGCAACATATTGTTATGCCATGTCTTTAGGTTCTCGTTCACAGTTGTTAAAAAACGTAATCCTTCATCTGTGATCCTATTCTGAAGTCATTCTGCCCATGATGCAAAAAAGGACTGATGCTGCTCCAGTCACATCCAGCACCACAGGAGAAGGACTCCAGTCCACTTTCACAGCTGTTGGACTGTTTTACTTTTCTGGGTATGGGGCTTGCTTTGAAATATTCTCAGTACTTTTGTTTCAGTAACATAGGTGAGTTGGATCATCTCAAACAGCATGTTCAGCATTCAGGTATGAAAAGTAGCCAAGACAGGGCAACGTTCGTTCTTCTGTATTGGAGATGGACATTGTCGCTTGTAACTCTATTGGTGCTTATAATAAAAGTGTGTCACTTTACTACTTTTGTTTAAGAGATACAAAATATATTGTTAGACATTCCTTAGAGAAATGTACCTTGATGATATTATATGACAACTGAAAAAAAGGGAGATGAGGAGAGAACGTGGAATTTTTTTCATACTTCTCACTGCTCAAATATGGGATATAGGAAGTTGGTTTAGGGGATGGAATAAAGTGGTAACTTCTAGGTGAGCATTTACCTAGAAGAAAGTGTGGTTAAAATGGGCTTGCTTGCTTGCTCACTTGCTTAAAAGGAGATATGCTTTACTGGTTATGGAGCTGGAAAGGGAAAAGCATGACTCACTAAGACCCGTGTTTTTCCAAAACCTTTTTTCCAAGTCAAGTCTTCATCCCTCTGTGTCTGTGGGAGCAATTATTCTTCATTTGTCTGCCTATTTTGGATTGAAAATTCTTCTCCTGGTGACAGCTATCTGTTACTGAACATTTTTGCAATTTCTCCCAAAACAGGACTCCTGATTCAAGAGGGGCCTCTTAGAGACGCTGCTTTTTAGAAAACACATAGGGCTAATAAAACTCAGTCTTACAGAGGATGAATGTGAAGGCTGGTGGAATTTCAATAACCTGATCTCAGCTGTATTGAAAATGTAGAGAATATGAATGCTCAGGCACACATCTGAAAAAATTAAGAGATCACTTCCCTGTATCAATGTAGTCCTGGAGACTGGGACTGGTGGCAATTGCTGTTGCTGTCTTTTTTGACTTCTTTTTGTTTTCTTGAAAGAAAAACCTGTTGTTCATAATCTCTGCCTCTGCGTCCCAGTCTCACCTTTGAGAACTTTCTCTGCCTTGCACTGTGCAGCTCCCAGGAACATGTTGCATGGAGAGCATACTTAGCTGGCATACTTAGCATGCTCCCATTCACCAGAAGTCAAGGAAAAAAAGGGCTTATATGCAACATCCCAATCTATCTTGGACATATGCTTTGCACCTGTAGGTAAGGTGGCAAATTTTGCCTGAGACAATGTTTTCCCTCCCTCTCATGGAGACCATTTGTTTTCTTGGAGGCTGATCCTCCTGGGAAATTTCCCCTGATGCTTCCCTTCTTACTTGAGTGTCAGACAAAAGTTTGGAAGTAAAACGTTGTTATTACTTTTTATTTGTCCCTCGTTTCACATTCACATTACCTCTCCCTCCCCTCTTTTTGCTTCTCTCTCTAAAGGTTGAGAGTGTCTAAAATAATTTATGCTCCTGCATTTTGAATTTTTCTGAACTGTTTATAATGTGATTGCCAAATGCTTTTGTGACTGGAAAAAACTACAGAGAACCCAAGGGAATAATATAAAATGCTCTGAGTGACGTGAAACCAGAAAAGAGTTGGGTTGAACTTACCATCAGGATTTGACCTTTCTGTAATTTTATGGGACTGCGAAGGTCTACTGGGACAGAAACATTTTTATTTTTTTTTAAATTCTGTTTGTAATACAGTCAGCACACTAGGGTGCAAGTCCATTCCTGAGTATACTGCAGCTCAAATAATAATAACCTGTATTTCTCTGAGTCTAACCTGCAGGTTACTTGCTTGAAAAATAGAATGTCATTCAGCAGCAGAGGGGGTTGTATATGTGTGTGGATAATAAAAAGAAAAATTTTCCTGGGAGCCACTCCATAGTCTGTTCCCTCTCCCTCAATGACCTCTCCTTCACCTTCCTTACCTCTTATCTTGTTTGAGTTGTCTGAGGGTGCAATATGTATTTTTAAGGAGTAGTGCTTTTAGAGGTGAGGTTATCTGATGGCAAGGGCATCAGATATGAAAATACAGGGCTACTAATGAAATTGTCTGAGTTTGTGTTAATCAGCTGCAATAAGATATTAAATTCACTTAAAAAAAATTAAAATCTATTCCTTCCTTCCTCTCATGGACTGAAAACAGGAGGGGTTGAATTCTTAGCAGTGGCAAAGGAGAATTGCTCTGAGTTCATTTTCATTACCTGCTTGATTACTAATACTTTGTGAAATCATATATTAACAGCTAGCGTTCATCTGCCCTGTGCAATAAAAGCCACACGATTACACAATACTGTAGGGCACCATATGGTAAACTACATCGATGAACATACCATGGTTATGTCTACAGCCTTCCTCCTGTACAAGTGAAAGGGACTATTTTACTGCCTCCCTCACTGTTTGTGGAGTCACAAGGAGTGAGCTTCTGAATGGTGCAGCAAAGCAGTGGGCCAAACTGCTTTCTTTGGGTGTAAGATTTGCCTTTAAATCAAAATAATTACAGTTTCTGCTAATATGTGGAGAGTTGGATTGAAAGAAGATCCCAGTGGACTGCAGTAAAAGAAAATTTTGCCACTGGTTTCTTGGGAGCAAGGTTTATTCCTTGGTAAAGAAAGCAGAGCTGTACCAAGATTCCTTATCTAATCTCTGCAAAATATTACTGTCCAAGGGACCCTTCAGGGTGTCTCACACCTTGTCTAAGCTCCATGAACCCTCCAAATTTGGATGCTCAAACTTCCAGTATGTCTGAAACCATTAAAATTCAGCAGTATGCACTGTGTGAGAAAACAATATAAAGGTGTTGTAAGGTAATCATTATTCTTTGTCTGGGGAAGTTTTCAGATAATTTAGGGTTCAAAGGGGTGGAAGGGCTGGGTTAAGCTACAGCAACAAGGACATTACTGCTTCCAGGTGTCCATACACCGAGCCATGAGAGACCAGCAGGTATGCGGTGGAGAGGCAGAAGAGAATGCTGTTCTCAGCATCCTGCTGAGACTGGTTAAACCCTGCAGCTAAATCCAACACACTGAAGGTAGTTTAAACTAGTGCACTGAACTTGTGAACTTCAGTGTCCAGAGAGCCATTGCTTTTTTTTGCATGATATTTCTGCTGTCCTTGCTGTGGAGACAGTAATTGTTGAGAGGGTGGATGTCCAAGAAAGTAATATCTTAAGCTTCAGCACTTTAGTCTGTGGGAACACTGCAGGAGATCAGATCCACAGTTTAGAAACATTGGTAGACTTGTTTCTTCTACTCATAAGATCATGACTAAATGTTTATGCCCCTTTTGGGTATGTTTGTTGTTGTTTTAATTTTCACACTGGATATATAACTTAGTGTGCAACTCTCGATGATTGCTTTCTCTTAAACACATTCAGTGTATTTGCTATGAATACAAATGTACAACGCAGAAAATAAGTGCTGTGGTAGGCAACAAAACCTATCTATCATTATTTATTCACTCAGCAAAGCTATAAAACCCGTTTACTACATAATAGACCAAAGTTATTCCTTTTGTTCCACCATTTATTTTAACTGAGTTATACCACAGGTAAATGTGAACCAATAAATCTCTAATAGCTCCTCACCTGCTAAGATGTAACACAATTCTAAAATTATTCAGATGTGTTTCAGTTGATGATACAGGTCTTAGCTGTCTTTTACTGTGATACTTTCATAACCGTGGGATCACGTTTCGTGGAGCCAAATGGCGATGAGTTTTATATTGCTAGTTCCACTGTTGTTATATATCTTTTTATGGTCACTGGCTCACTCATTAATACAAGATAAAATAAACCATAAAACTACAGGAACAGCGATACTAAAGATTAGATCAGAAATGGAGAGGAGCCAAACCTTGAACTAAGACATCCTTCTGCACTCAAATGCATTTACAGCTGTGATCAGACTTGGAGAGGGAGCTGTGTAGCACAGCTGTTGCCCAAAGAAACCTTATTTCAGCACTGTGTGTATCCCAGGTACCTGCCACCTGACAGAGATGGGGTTAGTAGATGATGGCAAGAGTTTAGAGAGGAGGGTTGACGAGTATACAAGGATTAACATAATAGACACTGTAGAAGAGCTTGTGATGCCACTTTATATTGTCTCTGTTTAGTGGAAAAATCAGAAAGGGGATCTATACCAATGTGCTTGCAAATCCTGGCTGCAGTACATCCTATTCTTTCAGAGCAAACTAGACATCAGCCATGTGCATGCAAGATGCTATCATTGTTCTTCCTTCACTACTTGCTGGGAAGAGGAGATCCCTATATATAGCTTCACCCAATGCAGGAAAACAAGATTATCTTCCTTTTTTCCCTTTAGAAAATTCCGCCTATGTTTCTGATCCTTACAGACACCTTCCTTGGCATACTCTTTTTGTCTGAATACTTGCCTTTAGTAATAGACAGTCCATGAAGATGGAGTGCTATGTGACAATCCAACAACAACAACAACAAACCCACTCCCCCACACTGGAAAAAAAAAACCCAAACCAAAACCATAAAAAAACCAACCACACCCCAAAAAAAAACACAAAAAGCATTCAATAAGAAAGGCAGACAAACTTTTCCTGTGGGAATTTCTCCCTTTCACAGGTCTTTCAGCATTTCTCTGGAAGACAGAAGTGGCTGGTAGTCTGTCAGTTGCAGACTGAAATATCTAACTTAATTTTTGTAGGCACTCACCGGTTAGTTCACTGAGGGTTTTCTTATTATAATTTTGTTACTCTGTGTATGGCACATTTAGCTTAATACCTTAGGAGGGTACTTTTTTCTTCCACAGAGAATTCTATTCAGAGACGAAACCTCTTTCAATGGTGAGTCTCCCCACTCAATTTTTGTGAAAGCTGTATGTGAATAAACTTAAGCTGAACCACCTGATCTAATACAGAGCGTAGTGCTAACGTGTGAACACCAAGGCAAATACAGAGATCCCTCTGACTTGATAGTCCTTGGTGTTACTTTAAACTTTCCAAACCGTTGGACCTCAGGACCTATTAGGCAGCCCTTTGAGTACCTCAATTACAATGGGTTATCGAATCAAAGCCCAGATAGTCTGAAAAGCAGAACTCAGCATAAATCTGACATGCCCAGGCCTCCAAACTATTTTTCAAGGTATAACCTTACTGTAGATAATAAAATCTTACCAGGAATAAATGGGGTCCATTACTTCTTTTTTTCCCCATTGTCAATATGAAATTCTGATGATAGTCACTTTATTGCTCTGCATGAAGCTGCATATATTATTTAACTAGTATGAAAGATTTCCATCTATTCAGCTACGTGGGAAGCTTTCATATGATAAAGTTTTGTTCCGGCAGAGGAGTATTGTCAAGCTTTACTTTGGTTAAGTACCTTAAAAGAAATTCTATAATATATGTGAGTCTGCATTGTAAAATTCTGTTTTGCTGCCTGGATATTTTTTCCACTAAGTCTATCAATGCAAGAAACTTTTTTGGTGTTCTTTACCACATGTTTGCTATGCAAATCAAACTGTAAGTAGAAGATAAACTCCTGCTTGGGCTTCTGAAAACGTAGATGTGAAATGGATTTGAAATCAATATTAAGGCTAACTTACAGAGTGAAAAACTTTGCTTTCTTACAAAATCCAGTATATACAGCTGTAAATCGCCAGTTCATAGCACATTCTGTTTTGCCACTAAAATAATTTCATTGTGTATAGGCACTACTATAAATACTCCTCTGATTTACTGACATATATTTTATGCTGTTAAAACTAACATCAAGTATTAATAAAAGATTGAAGTCAGATCCGTTTTCTGACAGAAGGATACTGAAGAGAAAGGACTTGTTATGTGTTATCCTACTATCAGTAGTTGTCACGGCACCTATTACTTTGGGGGTTTGGGCAGCAGAAGTGAACATAAAAGATTTTCAGCGCCGACAGTTACTTCAGGTGTGATTTGGCCTCTGGGGAGAATCAGTAGCATACAATTTTCCAATCTTTATTATGTTTAAGTAATACTCTGAGGCACTATCACAGTGGAAATGATAAGCAGGAAACACCATTTCAGGAAACAAAAAGCTCTGACTACTTTCCTGTAAGTTTCTAGGAGGCAAAACTGTTCACCCTTTTAAAATTCTATACTATGTCTGGAGATAATGGAGCAGAATAGCTCATTTTAGTTCTACTGAGCTCAGGATTTGGATTTGCCTTGCCTGCAATGAGATAATTCTCGGTACGTTTCATCTGATAGAGAGTTTTTTTCTGAAAGATTGAGGAGTTCAGAGGCCTCTGTTCCATTCTTTACCATCATGGTAGTTGCTTTGGAGGGCATGGTGGGACAGCTCAATACTTCTCAGGTCTGCTAGAGCTATAGATGAAATATTTTTTATATCATGGATCCTTTTATATGCTTTTGCTCGTTCCCTTCCAAAGTTGCTGATAGTTCAGGAATCCGATACCACTGTTCAGGATAGTCCTGTTGTCACCAAGACCCTTGCATACTTTGAGATGGACTCTGCTTATCTCCACTGGATTGTGACCCCTCTCAGCATTGATCATGCTGCACTTACTTTTCCATCATTCACTTTTCCACTTCCTAAGATGAGTCATGTATCTTCACGGCTGCTTCTGCTCTGTATTGTCTTCAGCTCTGTTCTTGACTACGGCACTTCTTGGTTTCTCAGCTGTGTCCTTGGACTTCTCTTTGTAGGCAGTTCTAGTAGTGCCTGCTGCTTCTTTCTGCTGAGCCCTCACTGGTCATGTCTCTGAACTTCTGGTAATGCAATATTCTCAGACACTCCAGTGTGGGTCTTTGTTTTCCCACATGTGGTTAAGGGTCAGACTTTACTCTCTAAATGATTGCCAAGAAGTGAGGAGAACAATGATGAGTCAGAAACTCTATAAAACCAGCAGCATACTAAAATTTAACTGTTCACTGAATTAGAATAATGGGAACAACCAGAAAGCCATAAAGCGTAAGAATGTTCTTTTCGTTTATAAACACCTGCCACAGTGGGATCTCTCATTCCATGAGTATAGTGCTTCAGCTTTTTCTCATTAAACAATAATAATTTATGAAAATAACACAAACACTCAAGAGGAAGACTGAGAACCCATGGAGAAACTGCATTCAGAGAAAGAATTTTATCTATATAACACACTCCTATCTCATTTTTGTTCTTGCTTGACATTCTCTTTTGGAATTTATTGGGATGAAATGAGAGAAGAAGGTAAAGTTCAGGAAGTTATTGCTTTATTTCTGCAACAGATGCGTATGTGTTGCTGTAGAATCTCTTTAGAGACCTGGACTACGGCAATTTGCAGCACTGGCCAATAAGTTGAGGCTTGGCAGAGTCTCTGATTTCTCTATAAAAGTTTGCCAGATAGCATAAAGTTAGCTTCCATACATATCCTTCTGTTTTATAAAACAGAGTAAGCAATGGCAAAAATTCTTCAAGGATGAGCTACACTATAGATCATACTGATGATTTAATCACTTTGAACAGTGGTGAGGCTACACCGACTGCACTCAATTTTCTTCTCTGTCATTTTCTAGAATAGGAATTAAAACTGTTTTTTAAGAGCATAACAGACTTGTCTAAAGGAAGTTTTAGCATTTCCTCAACAACTCCTAATTTTACTGAGACAGTGGAAAGAAGAAAGGGAGGAAGGAAACACTTCAAAATAATGAAGCACATTTTAAAAATTTAATTTCAGCTCAGAAGACATATCACAGGTTGCATTAACCAAAAGAGTTTGACTAACAGCATTAATCAATGTTAAAGGAGACAGAAAACATCCAAAGAGAGACCTAAACTTAAGATCAAATATATCATTACTCTTCTCACTTCTTGAGAGAGTCTCAAAAGCAATATTTTGTTCAAGAATTACTGGGAAAATGTAATGGATCATGCAGTCTTATTAACCTTACTTCAGGCTTTTTACTTTTGATGTCAAAATCTGATAGTGCTGTGTCAGAAGCATCTATTGCAGGCTTGCCCCCTTCAGTTCATGACTCCTGAGCATCACATTTTATGTAAAACTATTTATTATCAGTAGCAGAGACAAAATTCTAAGACGATATACTTTTGTAACTCTGCCTTCCCGAAATTCAGGCATGCACTTAGTAAATCTTCTTGAGAAACATGCACATGATTTTTCTAGGATCTGAATGAAGAATATTTTAAGGGAGTATTGCAGACAGTGAAGAAGCAAGAAGTAAAAAAAAATATATATATATATATGTATGTTGAGATTCCTTAGATCACTCTCTGAATTTTGCCTAATTTGCTTTTGCTGTAAGTTTTCTGTTCAGTGTCTTATGGTTCTCTTTTACTGGTAGTTTGTGGGTCCATTACTGGCAAGCAGCTACAGATGAAAATCCATAATCATATGAATGCTCAGGAAACAGCTAAAGGCTGGAGCAGCTACAGGGTCTGGGAAATTTCCTTTACAATTAGAAGGGAAGGAAGATGAGCAAGCAGGAAAGTACGCACCTCTCATCTGACCAACGAAATACAAACAGACAAACTTGAAGAAAAGCTCTTCTTTCTAGGTTGGAAACAGATACAACAGTGTCTAATGCAGATTAGGAACAATTTCTATGAATTTAACTTGATTGTACTGTCTAATAAGATAATTTGAAGGGCAAAAATAACTGGCACCTGTGAATCGGAAGCGTGAAGTGACAGTGGTTATTCTTTCTAGAAGGGGCAGACAGACAAGTGTTTGTCACTTACAGAACAGCATGTGTTAAAAGATCTGGACATGGGGAAATTTGTACTGTGCTGTAAAGCATAACATGTGCTCCTTATGGAGGTGTGCTCATTCCCAGGTATTTTGCAGACTGGTCTCTTGAAGCTGTTTCCTAGATCTTCGTAGAGGACCAGAACTGGAGCTTTGTGGTGGTGATGTGGTGGTGTTGTCCTCTACTGATTTGCTTTATTCTGATGTGTAGAGATAGCTTATTTTTGCAGACACATTTTCTTAGAGGGTGAAGAACAAGCACATTATATTTGGGAACACTGATATAAGGTGAATGAGAGCACTGAGTCCTTTCCATCCCCACACTCGATGAAGTATTTACAGCGATCAGTCTATGTAACTTGAACATCTTAAATTCATATGCAAGCTCATTCAGAAACTGTAGTCTGTATAGCCTAATCCACATTAAATTGATCACAAAGTGCTTTACTTCTTTCAGGACAGTCTCCATATGTTACTTATACGAAGGAACTTCACATTTTTCGTTAATTTTTCATAGTTTTCCTTGTTCTCCCATAGAGAAGATCTTAATTTTGTAGCTGTGGACAGTTGCATGAATCTATAATTTTAAAAATAATTCCTAGATTTTAAAAAGTCAAATTAAAACACACATATACAAAAACACAAAGAGCAAAGAACATAGAGTATTTTTCACAGTGACTGTAAACTAACTGCAACTGTGAAGCATGTCTACTTGACAGATTCAAGCATCTGGTGATGCTTCTAGCAGGCCCTCCAGGTTTTGCCCTAGTGTAAACTGGATGGTAATTAGTGTAAGGAGGCAAAAGCATATGCAGAGATTTGTTCTAAATTTGTTTGACCTTGACCCACAAACTATTCAAGACTAACAGAGAAAGTCCTCTTTACCACTAAGCATATATCACAAGTGAACAGTTAAGCAGAATACACATTTTTAGAAACCTTGTTTCCCATCATCTTGGTTTAGTATAAATTTTTACATCTGTTTGGACAACCAAATCTAGGAAGGCCACTCAGCAAGAGCATGTAACTTTTTGCACAAGGTTTTGTGGGAGAGGCAGCTTCACGTGTGATATATTACCATTTTTAGGAGAAGTTTTGTAATTACATTTGAGTTTCCCAGCCACTGTAACTCCTCAGCTTTCCTGAAAGGTGAGATGGAGGAAAGAGCATTTCACTCTTTAGCATAAGCATGACTTGGTCAGATGGGGTATGTCTGCGTTAGCTTTTTAGTTCAGATTAGGAAGCCATTTTTGAGGAAAGTCTCCCAACTCCCCCTACATGCTGTGCTTTGGTTTGCAGTGTGGAGCTGTCTCAGAACAAGTGAGATGCTTTCCTTTGGGAGGAAACTAAGCTGGAAGACTTCTCCAGAGGTGTTCATGGTATTTTCCAGCTGTAAACAAGCATTCAGTCAGTGGAGTCAGACCAGGGCTAGTCCAAAGTGAAAATGGGTGTAACCAGGTGTGGGACCTCCAGTTACAAGTGTTTTGGAGGAGCCTCTCCTGCTGGTGTGCACGACTGGCCAAGGTAGGGGTAGCCCTTGTGGTCTCAGGTGCACAGTATGTTCATGTGGGCAGAGATTCACTGACTTCCATCTGAGTAACAGACAATAATTTACTCCAGTGTATGGTGGGACAAAGAGTACAGCACTAAAAGATGTGTATAACCTAAGGAAGAGCAAGGAAGATTTACCGTATGGATAGTTTGAGCTACATTTTGGAAACACAAATATGCGCTGTAGGGAGCTGCCTGTCCTGGTTTGACATAGAGGAATCATTCCAAGCGCTGGAGGCATCTGCAGACACCTAATCCTGGGTAGTCAGTTCAGCAGAATTAAGAGCTTGTTATTAAGTTTAATCACCAATGTTTATAGAGCAGATTATGGTTCTTGGGTACCCCTGATGTAGATATCTGATATACCACCAGTGACATACCAACTGAGAACTTGATTTCTCAAGGCTTATTATGTAATTAGTTCGTATTTTTAACTGGGTGTTTTTTACTGTAATGTCTTCATATCAGCTGCAAAATCTGTAATGTAATTTTCACAGATAAATTATCAGAGAGTGCAGAAATTCTGCCATGGTAATTAGTGTAAGAAATGTACTCATTGCATTTGTGAATTTGCATATCATTTCATATAAGGTCGCTTGCAAATGCATTAAAGGAGTTTATATCAGCAAATATACAGTCATGTTTTGGAAAACTGACAGTTGTTTTTACTGTGTTCTTGTGGGGTTTTTTGTGTAAACATGTGTGGATGCATTGCACACAATTATTATTTATTCCACACATGTAGAATAAATTATTCATTAGCAGGATAAATTCTGCTACTCCCTCAAGTCTCCGCCTAGGACCACATTGCAAAGTTAGTTCACCAAAATCAGATTAGTTAGTCATGGATGTGGTGCCCTGATTCTTCAGTCTGTTGACTAACTCAGCCCTTCCTCCCACCTGCTCTGCAGATGGCAGTAGGGAGGGATACCAAGTCATCTCGTGGTCTCCTGCACAGCCCGACGTGCAGGTGCCTCAGCAAAGGGGAGCCTTGGGCTTCTCTACTCTTATGCCTTTGGCACGGACCAGGCCAGGACAGAAAACAGAAGCTTCTCCTTGCAGCTTCTCATGGGCAAAGAGGCTTTATTCATCCTCGCAAGCAACTTTGTTGCTGTTAAACAGTCCAGTCCTGTTACCTGAAAGCGTCCAGAGTTACCGCTCCTGTCCTTGTGCTGCAATGCAGATGTACAGCATGGGCAACACGTGGCCTGTGCCCATCTCTTCTTTTGGAGAGGGGAAAGGGTGCAGCAGGGCAGAAGGGTAGCCTGTTATGAAGTGGCCTCTGACAAATCCCCTTGGGCTTGACCTCCAAGATAAATGTAATCATGTAGCTTATTTACTCTTAGTTAATAGAGTCAGTGTTTAACATTCAGTGTATTTGATTAATGAAGGTTTTGCTGTTCCTTTGCTGAAGGAAAGGACAGATACGTTTGTGGTCCGCTGCTTCCACTTAAACAAACACGAAATCAAGTTTCAAATCTTACTCAAGGACGTACTGCATCAAGGGGAGAATATATAGCTTTCAGTCTGAAATCAGCTGTCAGAAGCAGAAAGTACTATGTTTTTTTAATCATAGGTGAGACAGAAGCTGTCCTTGAGCATCTAACTTTCCATACCAGTGAACGCTGACCAGAGTTCAGAGCCAATGGGAAGAAGTAACAACCGTGAAAACCCAAGGTTGGTTCAGCCTTTGTATTCTTCGTGTTCATCAGCGTAATATGCCACGTTTCTTGCGTCAGGTTCCCTTTCAGAAGCCCAGTGCCCACAGGACACACTGTCTAATCTGAATGGTAGCTACCACTTCTTGTCTAGTATGATGTGCAGTATCGGCTCTCACAGACTGCATGTAATTTGCTGCCACTTGCAGCAGCTCAGGTCCTGTATACCAAACGTGCAAATGTGTTAGTCTATTTTTCCCTTCAACTGCTTTATTTACTGATTTATTGTTATTATTTTCCAGTGACTCCTGCAAAGTGTCCATATTAAACATAGGGTAACCATTTAAGTCTTTAAAACTGAGACTGCTTTATACTGTATTAGATAGCTTCAATTAGATGCAAATACCCTGTCGACCTGCCTTTCATTCTCTAACTATCCACTGCTGCTGTCAGTCCACTGCTTGCTTTTGAACTAGAGACAGGAATCAGCTCGGTCACTGTCTGTAAATCTATTTGCTTGCCGTAAGAACAGAAGTGGTCTTCTGACATTCAGGCTCATTTGCCTATCCAGGACAAAATCAGAGCAAGAAGAGCACATTTGCTTACCATGAGACTGACTGACTTAAAAGAAAGAAACTTGATTTGAAAAATAACACATGGTTTTGCTTGTGAAACAACAAAAGGATGAGGAACTATTTTAGTAAACAGGAAGCATATCTCAAATGCAAAAATATCTTTTTTATCAGACATGTCCCATGTATAGAAGCTTAGTATTTTAATGTAGAAGCTTAATGTTGTAATAAAATAAGTAGAAATATGCAATGATTCATGTTGCTAGTAGGCAGATGTCCCCATTGGCCACACTTCAAAATGGTACACCAGTGCTTTCAAATATTCGTAGCTCATCTAGTAAATACAGAGAGTGTCACTAAAGTAACAGCTTCAACACTTTTGGTTAACTTGTTAGCTCTAATGCAAGCTCCTTGAACTGAAGAAGTTCTAACTTTATTTACAAGAAAGCAGGTAGTATCCACTCTAGTGCCACCACTGCTGACTCTTCAGATGATGGTGCGCATAACAAAATCCTGGACAGAGACTCTAGTGCTAGGTGTGCTGTGCTAGGAAATGAGTACGTTACTGCTGCTAAAAAGACTTAACTGGCACTTTTCATGTATTGCTACTAAGGAGAAATAGGAGAAGGATGACTTTGTGCTGGATGGAGTGACTTACTCTCTCTGCATAGATAGCCTGTTAGTTTGTCTGGACACTCAAGGCCCTACTATGGTGTTCACCTCCCATTTGCCTCTGGAGATGTGACAGCTTATCCATGTCCAGTATTTCCAGGTCAACACATTGGGCAATTAAGTTACCCGAACAGTTTCTATCAGGAGCAGCTTTTGTCACAGATTTTGACTGATACAGACTCCTCCTCTTCTTTGGTCTTATCTCAGCAGACTATTATGCATGCGGTCATGTAAGGCCTATGTGGCATACCGCTTCCTCCATGGAGGTTAAACTGTCACTGGGCTTTCCATTGTCATATTTGGCTGTTGAAAGGACGAACAAGCTACAAAGCTTTGTCCTGTGATACAAAGGCTTTTTCCCCCCTGAAAAGGAAAAATAGATAAAAGATTTTCCTCGGAGAAAAAAAGTATGACCTACATTCTAGATGTGGCCAAGGGTTTTTGCATCACATTAAGGCAAATGTGCTTAAACAGTCTTAAATTTATTTCAGTACAGTTGGGAACATGGGATAGAAACATAACTCTACTCTACAAATTATTCTGGATATAAATAACCGCCAGTTCAGGTTTGCACAAAACTTCTCAAATAATTTCAACAGCTGCTAAAGCATGATAATGAATTGATTTAGGACAAGTATCATATCTTTGCTTATGTGTACTTACAAAGATCCTCATCATATGCAAACCAGGTAGAGGACTTTCTGATGCCATCTTTACTTTAAAAAAGCTGGTTGTAACTAACATATCCAAGAAATATCCTTGGTGTATTACTGCATTACATATCAAAAGTCATACACCAGCAGAAGAATCAGAAAAAAAAATGCAAAACATTATGTGCAGCTTTAATTTTCATCAAGAATTTGAATGTGGCAAACATATTTACCTCTGCATCTTCCTATATATCACCAGAACATCTTTTGAGGACACCAGATTTTCAGACAAATTCAGACTACCAAGTTATCAGAAGTAGTCATACTGAGGTTATTTTTTCTGATGTTAACTATTAAAATAAATGGAATAAATGCATCATTAAAAATACCAGCAAAGGAAGTGGACATACAGATAGACAAATACTTTAGAATCTTCCAGTTATCAGAATCTGAAATTGAAGATGTCTGAAAGAATGGGATAAATTAAAGAAATGACAGAAGTCTTCATGGCAAGATGGGGGAAAAAAGTTCTTGCCCAGTCTCTGAATATTGAAATTGTACACGTGAGCTCTCCATGCTTGGTGTAACTATTTTGCATCCTATTTATTCAAGACATGAAATTGTGACTCTATATTATGCATAAAAATTTGGAAGAATACAAAGAAACTGAAAATACTTTTTAGACTTTATTCCGCAGTACTTTTCAAGATGCCAGTTTCCCTCTTCTAAAGTATATGAAAAATAGTGACAAGAAATAACATCCTGTCAAGTGTCAATAAAAAAAAAATAGAGCTTTGAAATTGAGTATTGAGAATTATTTGTTATTTATACATTATTCAGAACAATATATGTTTTGTGGTTTTTGTAGGATGATAATACAAGGGTTTTTGAAGCAGAAACCTAACACTAAACCAAAATCATTGCTTTGTGTGTGTGAATTTGTGTGCATTTCTTTATTTATTTTAAAAAGCTGTATTTGCAAGTTATTGCGTTGCTGAGGAACAACCTGACCTATTTCTATACATTGCCAAAGCAAAATCTTTACAAGAAATCTAGGAAATGCATAAACCACATTGGAATGTGTAATAGACCTGTCTAATAGATGGCATTCCTACTTCAGGCTACTTATTTATTGTCAGCTTCATGGGATTTATCCAGCTATGATGGCTTCTTTGTTCATTTCTGGTTTTTCTACCTTTTATCAGTGAATCCCAATGGAAAGCAAGGTGTAAGGGGGATATGAGAGACAGACAGCGTATGAAGTAATATGCTGACAAATCTGGTAAACCACGTTGTGTACTGAACATCATTAGACCTGGATGGAAATGATTAGCAAGTGTTCATTTTTAGGGATTCCTGCCGAATGTCAATATGCATGACAGCTGAGGACCGCTTGTTCTTGGACACAAATGCTACTACACTCATTGTTTTCTGTTTCTGGCAGAAGAACACCACGTCTGTTCCGAATCTGCTGGGAGTAATCTTATTTTACCAGAATGCCACATTCCAAAAGTTCTTAACAAGGTTCCCAACTGTTTTTAGTGCTTAGAGCACTGCTGTACATCCAAACCTGGCCTACGCCCAGCAGCTCTTATCACAGCCTGTGGAATACCAGAACAACGCACACTGAAAGATGCTCTAATCACTTGCTGCATTGCCACAGCAGTTCGTGCTGCTGAGTTCATGTATCGCTTGCTGGAACTGTGGAATAACCCAAGTGTACTTGTGAAGGCATGCTTGTCTTTAAGCAGTAAAACCCAAAAGCAGTGCTGAATCAAAGCCACTTAAGTTATTCTAGCTCTCCATATCTTGTCTTAGGAAAAGAGGACCAGAATCAACTTAATTTCATTGGCATGGTAGACAAGATGCTTTACGATCTCTTCCCTCAGCATCCTGAGCTCTTGCCCCTAATGTGCTTAATACACTGTATTTGTGCTTGCATTCCAGGGACATCCTACTGTAGTAAAATTCTTCAGAGGTTTTTGGGAATCTTTACTGATACATCAGTGCTCAATACACATTTTGCACTGTAAGTCCGGTACATGGCAACTGTCTCAATCTCACTAGAAAGAAGAAAGAACATAACTTTTCCAGCTGCATAGAACGTGTTGAATCTGGGAGTGTGATATGGCACAGGTATTTCTTCAGGCAGTCTGAGTGCAGGATGATCTTCACATTTACATTTTCAGTAGTGTACTGGGGTTATCCAGCGTTCCAGAGGCTGGGGATGCAAATCAGGTCCTGTGATGCCAAAAATCCTGAAAGAAGCTGCTGAAGTAAAATTTTATTGTGGTTGGTGTTTCTCTTGACAGGAGCTTGAGTTTGAACCTAAGGGCATCCCATGTTAAAGCAGAGGTTAATTGCCAGCCTGCCACATCAGCATGTACCACAGAAACCACTGCACAAACTGACTGAGGCAGGCACTGTGTGGCTTCAGACCCAGAGCACGTTCACAAAGTGCCTGACAGATATGTGTGCAGGGTGAAGAGGTCAGGTGTCTTGAAAGCATTTTGATATCTTTATGGTCTGGAGAAGCTTGTTGATTCATCTGTTTCTCAGTCCCAGTTTATCTTGCCTTAACTGAATGATGAGATACAAGAATATTCTGGGGTTTGACCTGCTTTTTCAGTCTTATGGAGGACAAAATATCCTAACAGGTGTGACCGGCGTGACCTCAGTGCTTGGGCATGAAATGGGCAATTAGAGTAAGTAAACTATAAAATATTCATAGCACATGATACTGTTGTGATTTTCTGGCAGATTGATTGCTTCAGTCAGGCTGAGGGGACTGGCTGCCAAGGATTTATATTGGCTAGCGAAAAGCACTCATAATAATAGGTTCTTCTGGTAAAAATGACAAAACCTGGAGGTCAAAGCACATAAAACAACAAGCAAAATAAAAATGACTCTGTTGTGACTCGATTCTGTCCTAGGTGAGAGCAGCTATTCCAGCATGCTAAAACACCTAGCAGATGGCTGGTTGCTTTGTCTTGTGCAACACCACATGAAGAGTGGGGAAAAAAAGCTCTCCTTTTAGAATGAATTCCTGATAAGGAACTACTGGCAGAAAGGTCATAAGGTGATGGTAAAAGCTACTCCACAGAACTTGTCCTCACTAAAGAGTTAGTTTAAATTGCTGGAGCTAATGCTGCTCAAGTTAATGTGGCTTGAAAGAGGAAAGCCACCCTGTGAGTTAACAGGGTAGCAATGCAGAGTAGCTGTGTCAGTAGCTTCTGTGGTGGTGTGTTTCCTGAGCTGCTGCCCACTGATGGGTCAGCTCAGCTAAAAGCATAACTACCCTTGAGTGAGAGTTTCTGGTTTTTTGGTGGGTATTTTTTTCATCAATGGGACTTGAGTTATCAACAGCATACGTGTTAATTGAAGCTAACGCTGCAGTGAAAAGGAGTCACGCGCATCTTAATGTTCTGGTGCTTTCGGATAAGTCAGTGGCCAAAAGGACAGAGCTGCTGGTAAATAGACTGGAGAATCTGAGTGAGGGTGGAAGGCATGGAGGTGAAACAACTAACAAAGTTCTCTACTTTTGAAAAGCATTGAATATCCTGCCCCCCTGGAAGATCCTGGCTCTTAACTTCGCTGTATATCAGACCACTTAGTTTGTTCTTTAGAGTACAGCTTTTTTGTAGATTTTGGCTCGAAGGCCTGATGACATTGTCTTGTCTGGCTGAGAAGTATGAACAGCTCTGAAGAAGTCTCAGACTCCCGTATAGCTCTTCTCAAGGGTCCTGTAAAGTCTCCGTGCACTCCCCAACCCCCTTCACAGGCTGGGAGAGGTATTGTCCCTGCCTGTGGCCAGAGACAGATCTTGGGTAGGATCTTCCCACTGAAGTCTGCATGTTTCTTCCTTTTGCTGAGTTGTTTTTTCGCTGGGGAAGTTATCAAATGGGACTCAATCCTCTCACTCGAGTTCACACGAGTTTTGCTGGAGTAAAAGCAAGAAGGCGCAGCTTCAGCTTTGCAGATAGCCTTGTGCTTATATTACATACAAGGGAAAGATACGCTTAAATAACAGAATGGCTGTCACAGAAGTGACAAAAGACAGTCGGTGTATGACACAAAGGAAGAACTAGCAAGTAAGCTATTAGCTACTGCTGTAAAAATACAAAACAAGGGCACTGCTGAGGCATGGAAGGACAGTGCTACTTTGCATTTCCTTCTCTGCCAGTATTTGTTACAATCTTGGTGGCTACTGAGGAGTAGTAATTGAGGAATATTTAAATTCCCTTTAAAAATCATTTATGAAATTATATACGTTGAAACATATTTGCCCATGAAGATGGAATACCTTATTTGAATGCATCCAGGTCTCTAGAGTAAATACCCAGTTAGGCAGTTCTTTGAAATGTGTATCATTTTGCTTGATAGCTACTCAAGTCTGACAGTTAAAAACAAGTTTACAAGCAGATTAAGGGCACTGCTTTTTAAATTAGATTTAAAATGGATTTGAAAAGCACAGAAGGGAACCTCCCGTGTTGAATTTCCATGTTCAGCTTAATACAAGACAGGCCAAGTTTCCACATCAGATCAAAGAGAGGGTCATAAGCTTCTTTTTGTAAGGACTAGATACCCAGGCTATTTCATGTGCAAGGTCAGGAGGTAATTTCCTTCTTTCTGAAATACAGAGGATCTGTGTCTGTGCTCAGGACAGCATGGGAACCACATCTTTCTTTAATCCAGCCAGTGATTTAGCCTTTCATTTCCTTGTTCACTCTTTTCTTTTGTATGCCTTCAAAAATTAAGAAACCACAGTTGTATTTCATGTGTTTTAAAAAACTGGCATAGGACTGTGTGATGGTAGAAAATCTAGGAGGAAGAGAAATACAGCCAAAGCTAATCATGAAAGTCTGGCTGGTTTTCCTTTTGTCACTATTTCAGTTGAGCACAAGGGCTTTCTGTTTGTTTTGGGAGATCTGTTTTCTTTTTGGATCAAAGTACTTTTACTTGGAAAGCTCTAACATTATATTATGTAGAAGTCCCTTATACCAACACGATGTGTTCCCCATCCCATTCAGGTATAATGCTTTTAGTTTAGGCAATTTCATATTGATAAACTCTGGCCCACTGTCCAAGCTACTTTAACAGGTACAATCATCAGTTATGTGCATAAATACCTTACATGCTGACTTTAGATATTCAGAGCTGAGGGTTGGTCAGCTACTCCTGTGCAGATCTGATGTAGCACCAGTAAACACAAGGGAAATGTTTCCACTTGCACCTTGCTTTGCCGGGAGTAGAATTTGAGCTATGGATTGTGGCTTGACCTTTGGGTGATGATCGGTGTGTATCTCACTTCCAGTGTGTGAGGTTACCTTCCTACTCTGCATTACCTTTGATGTCCTTACTCACAAGAGTGAAAATTGTCAAAAATTGCAATTTTCCTCCATTTCTGCCTTAATATTTTGAGCTATGGAGCCAGCACACTGGCAAACTTTATTGTTGGCCACATTGTGATTTAATTCTTTTAGTTAGTGCTTAGCTAAGTAGTGGAATGGCTTTATCAATGTTAGAAGCTTGTTTATAGAATAAAAAAAGTGTCTTTTCATTGGTGAGATCTACAAAAACATCTGCTACCTTTTGGCAGCAATACGGTAACCAATTTCACAGATTTCTATCCCCGTTGCAGAGCAAATACTGTGCAAATTGCAGCTGAGTGCCCAGATCAGATGATATGACAACCTCAATACATTTTGAAGTTCTTCATGCACAGTGGCTGCAGCTGACAAAGCCCTCTGTTGATGATTGTGCACTAAAACACGCAGAATAATACACTGCATACCAAGAAGCTGATACTACAACCACTGCCTACAAGTGCGCTTGTTACATCTCTTACCTTGAATGTCCTGATGCTGAGGGACCATGAACATAGATGGAACAGTCCTGGGCATGTCAGATCTCATCTCACTTGTACTCAATATCCTTTGGTATCAGCTAGTGCTCCTCTGGAAGGCTCAAATTTCTCCCATTTTTTAAGGAATCTAGTTTTATTTATTTATTTCTGCATTTCAGGACATATGAAACTAGAGGACCTTAATCTGGCAATAGTAGACAAAAGATAGATAATTTTCAATACCTCCCTACCCTGTTGTCTGTTATCCCTTTAAGAACTTCCCTTTCTCATAAGTTAATGTCCAGGAAGGAAGACAACTTTTCTAATTTGTAGTAGTGGAAATTGAGAGCATGAAACTCTAGGGAAATGATTCTTCAGCATAATTTTCTTGTCTGGAAGAAGGAAGGGCTCCCATGCTTTGCTCTAAGCCTCTGGTTTTTCAAACATATTTACTAGTTGAAACACAAGATGGATCTCTGTGCCAGGACTTTTAGACTGTTTTTGAGACTTTATGAGACAAATACTTCTGTATCACATTTTGCCTGTTCTGTAGGAATTGCCACTGGTTGGTAGGAGAATCTCGTTATCATTTGAGAGTCTTTTCAAGAAGTTCCTTGTGTTACTTATTGATCTTTTGCAGGTGACTGTTGTAATTTGGAAACAAGGCAAAGTGGTAAACGGTTGAGTTGCTTTGTATCTGTTCTTACAGGGCTACAATTTGTGTTTCATTTGGGGGGCAAAAGTTCCTTTTTAGCATTTTATAGAAATTTAGCAAGTCAGTAGAGTAAAAATCAGTTAACCTGTAAACTTTTTTCTCTTTCAAAACTGATTACAAGAGACTAGTACAATCAAGAAAACAAATTTACAGTTGGAGTCACATTGATTTTGCTTAGTTGATTAAATTGATCTTTTAATGAATTAGTACCTGTGTGAAATTAAATCAACAACTACCAGTTGTAGGTGGAAGGAAGGTTCAAATTATGAATTTGTGCAGCACAGCCACAGAAGTGCAAGGGATTTAGCCAACTTTCCAACCCTTCACGGCACATCTGTGCTAGTCAGATTTCCTTTATGAGTTTCTTTTTTCCTTTTTTTTTTTTCTCCTACTTGTTCTGCTGTACAGAAGGTGGGATTCACAATGCCAAAAATAAATGTTTATAGTGTAAAAGTTGATGCAGCCAAGCTCCTCAGTTAACACCTTTTTAGTTAATAGAGAGTAATAAGCACGTGTAGGATTCCATGTTAGATTCCATTCTAAATTGCATGTTTAAAAATAGTCAGATATCATACCTTATAAGTTTTTATTTCTTTTCATTGACTCTAAAGAATGTGCAGGAAACTAGCTTGGCTGTATACATCTGCATTGTAGATATCTAATATTAAGTGGGTATTATCAAAATAGCTCAATTTCTTTCTAATCCAGAAGATTAGTTTCACACAAACATACTCTTGCTGCCCTCAGTGAAGCATGCTTATTGAAAGTAACATTTGCTAAAACGTAGATATTGAAGCATTCGCACTTCTTATGCCCACAGATGTGCATTCACACCTCGTGCAGCGTTACAGCAAGATCAGTAATAACGAGGCAAGACACTCCAATGCAATAAAATGCAGGAGAAAATGAAATGGTATTTAGAGAAAAGAGAAAAAATTCCTCTGCTTGCATGGAATTGAGGTCTTCAGAAGTAGCAACACAGATGAGAAGGGGTCCAAGCATGTCCCTGGTTTGGAAATCAAGCTCATAGCTCATAGTTTTCTTACTGCATAGGCAATAAAACTACCATTGTACTGACCACTTTTGGTCATAGAGGTCTAGAAGAAATGCATCATCTCTGGAGCATTTATGGTTATAATTCCATGTTTCCTCCTCAAGGAGGATCTAAACAAATCTCAGTATAAAGCATATCATCTGGTAAAGTGGCCCAACTTGGAATAAGAGCTATGAATGTAACTTTTATTTTAAAAATTTGCTTTCTTTTGTCTGCAAATTAGATATCATATGCTGTTTTTTAAAATTATATAAATGCATTCCAATAACCATAATAATCAAAGAGGTAAGAAAAGACAGTCTTATCAGTAGGATTTGCAAGTATTACTACATTCTGTATGGAGGGGGGGACACACTAGGAGTGTCAATGAGTTCAGTTTCTTTGATTTTCTCTAGTTTTGGTATAGCCAGTAACTTTTCCACCCTTTTGGCCATTTACACAGTTACATTTTCCATTTATCCTTTTTCCTGATACCTTACTGAGCAGCAGAGACTCCCCTCTGAGAGGACAGCCTCAACAGTGCCGGCACCCTGGGAGAAGTTCCCGTGGGAACTCACACCTCCTTAGTGAGTCAGTACAGTGCCTCCTGTCCTTCAGGCACCAGGCTGCCCTAGTTTCTTTGCTCGTGAAGCTACGTGTTTAATAAGACATTTTCCCTTGTGCTGAGGCATCCTCTATGTGTCAGGGTTTTACTAGGGCCACCCAGCAGGAACACGAGATGTGGAGGGGGGGCCTCTGGTTGATACCTTCCCCGTTGCAGCAGAAATCCTACTGTACAGTAGGGATTCTAGCAGAAAAAGAAATATTTTGTTGATTTATTTTATGTGGCTTGATGTATTGATTGTCAGGTGTATTGGCGGAAGGCTGCTTCGCCAGTCCGCTGTGCTTCCACAAAGGAAGGCTTACAAGCTGTATCAGTATTTGTCAAATCTTGACGTATTGGAATAAATGTATGTAAATCTCCAGATACATTTAAAGGCTCAAGAATAAATATTAATCACTCCTAAGATTAAGGAATCTAATCATGTTTTATGAGAGATATACTCTTGAACTCCAGCTCTTTCTTATCTGGTACAACAACTTTGTAAATGATTCTGAATAGGATGTTGTTAGTCATTTTGTTAACGCACTCTCCCTGATACAACCATACTTTGTGGAGAATGCTTACATTTTCTTGACTGTCATTCAGCTGGTCAGTAGATAACCTTCTTATCCTAGCATTCTCCAAAATTTTCCAAATAGAACTTATCCTTATCTAAATTGGATGCTCCAAGTGCTGTTTTGAAAGCTTTTCTTCATGCAGCTGAGAGCTAGTGGCAACACCTTCTGTCTGAAGCAATTTTTCTCGGGAAAAATAAGTAATCTGGAGGGAAAAAATACGAAAAAAATAATACTGCATCTGAATCCTTCAGAACTCCAGTATAATTTAATTCACACAGACAGCCTTCATTAAAAGAATATTAATATTGTAACCTAAGGCAGTGAAAGAAGGGAAACATAGGAAAGGATTAAATACCAAATGAGTATGCACAACAGGTAATACTAAGCAGGTTTTCCATCATTCCTGGCCATTGGAGTTTTATCCATTAATAGTTTTAGGCTTCATGCTAAAACATAAGTTTTATGGTTTGTATAGGAATGCTTCAGTTTTAATTTGTTTTACAAGTTTCACCTTAAACATAAGACAATTGGGACGAAAACCGACTTCCAACAAAGAAACTCAATCCACCTGCTTCACTAGCACTGTAACGCTGCTCTGAGTTTGCAGAATGCTCCTCTGTCATATTCCCTCTCCCGAAACAAAGATGCCATTATACCTCTGTTTAATTGTGTCACGAGGAACTGAAGCAGCTTCTACAGTGAATTAAAGACGCAAATATGGTAGGATTTCTGAGAATGACAAAAGATCTCCTTCTGAATTAACGGAAAACATCCTGTCATGTTTCTTATTTTTAAAGTAAATTCCTTTTTATGCCAAAAAGTAGGGCAAACAAACATTAACATATTGAAAGCTAATATACGTGCGTATACACACTATACTCTTTAATTTTAAAAATGTAAACCCATAAAAACAAAGCCCCCAAACCAACAAAAGATTGTCACCAAGAGGAGAAAGTATATTTTCTGAAGGGATATTTGCATGTCCTGTGTAAGGCAGAGATTTTTTTTACCCTGTTTTACAATTGTACAAGTACATTGTTGTACAGCATATCATTGGATTTTTTATATTTGTGCCCTAGTAACGCAGGTGCAAGCTTGCAATTAATAGTAAAGCAGCTGCAGTGATGCGTGTTGAGGTCCTACTTACTACAGATCTGTAGTAAGTTTGTTTTATGGCATGCTTGCACACGCATATGGAGCAAGCGCAGGACAGAGAAAAGTCTTTAGCTCTGTTGGGGCCCACCCTGCCATCCGTCCTCCCCTTCCACAGCAGTATGTAGCATGTTCTTCCACTCGTACCCACACCCAGGCAGAGCTCTGTACAACATCCAGATCAGCAGGTGCACACAGCCACACCATGGCAGCAGTCTGAAAATAGAGTGCTATTATTTTGTTTGTTGTTGTTGTTGTTATTGTTACTATTATTTTATAATTGTTTAACTTTCTTTTTTTGTTGTTGTTGATCTAAAACTTACACATCAGAAGTTTCTTTCTGACTAAAACCCGTTAGATTAGCTTTTCTATTCATAAGATTAAAACACCATGGCTTTAAAAGACTGATAACTAAGACCATCACCGATGTAAAATAATAGCACCAAACTAAAATCACGAGCTGTGATTAAATTCTAGGGATCCAGGGTAACCATTAGCGTTGCATTGAAAGTACAAAGTTTCACCTTGAAAGTTCGTATGAGGAATTAAGATGCTGAACTGAACATGACTGTAGATGCCTAACCTTTGTATGTGTTATTGTATGCTCTCCTTTTACAATCTTTTCTACTTTTATTCCTCTGTAGGACTGAATGGAAACCTTACAGAGCAAATCTCCTAATGAAATGTTTGTTTCTCTCTGCCAGTGTATCATTCTATTCCCTTACGATATAGCTCTACAATGCAGTATCTCCAAGTCTTTGTTTTTCAAATTATTGAAGTTTTAGAAAAATTGAAACAGGTCTTTGTAGAACACTGCAAAGAAAAGAAAAAAGGAAAAAGCCAAACCACAAATTTATGCTCTTCTTTTTCTACTTTTCTAATAAAAAATATGTATTTGAGGTTATTTTGAGCTGGTCAGGAAGACTGCAAATTGTTTTCACAGAACAAATAGCTTTAACAGAGGACGGCTATAATGTGCTCTTCTGTGTTTATAAACCAGCCTGCAGAGCAGTCTCTCACTTGGGAAATTTCTACCTGTTGTTCCATTAACAAGCACGGAAATAACTGATCATTGCAAGAAGAGGAAATATTCAGAAAAGGTTACGGGTAAGACTTCCAATTAACTCAGCTACCACAGGTATTGAAATTTGGAACCTTTTGAGAGTCTGCCCCATTATTAGATTTACACATAGCATATCAATATTCAGGCTTCTTCAGAGTGTATTATCAGCTACATTTTTTGCTAGGTAGTAGCTAGTTTACTCTCTATAATGAAGTTTCCTGTTAGCATACGATTCACAAGACCTTGGCTTTCACAAGTTTGTTGTACAGTATGCTTGTAGACAGACAAGGAGCTTGGCCCTCTTGGCACAACAATTTGTATGTGGGCTTATAATTGACTAATATCTAGTAACTGTAGTTTACAAAGCATTAGTTTGAGTGTACTAGTTGTAGTATCTCCACTATAAATAATTAAGAAATCAACAACTTGCTGTTAGATTTGTGGATTTGTGTAAGTTGGTGGGGAAAAAACAGAAGACATATACGTTCGTACTGCTTCTTAAGCAATTAGGATGTGTACATCTATTTTCTGTGTAGCGTAACCAATGTATACAATGTCACCCAATCACACATTTTCATCCCTACTCCCGAATTCATACTTAGCTCACATTTTTCCTTCTAGAGAGAGCTGTCTAGCCTCTGCGTGCATTACTGATGTTGCTCCTTAGTAGGCTTTTCTGGCTTCTGTTCCTGGGGAGGACTGAATAAAAGCCTCTAAAAAAATCTCTTAATGAAATGGATATTTCTTCTTACCTGTCTATCCATCTACATTCTTATGTTATGGCTCTGCCACACAGAATCTCTGAGCTAAATGCATTCCCCTGCTTTGGCTCTGGTGTTCCTTGCATTCTTCCAGGAGGACTCCTCTCTGAGTCATTTCACTTAAACAGCAGAAAAAACCTCTTCTGGACATAGTTTCAAGGTATGGCTTGATCCAAACTGACCAGTTTGTTACTGCTCAGATGCAGAGCTTCAACTCCTGCCCCACAAAGCCTACTGCCTAACGCTCTGCTCACACCACCCACCTTGTGCCAACTTAAGTACCATCCACAGCAAGCCTGTTCAGTTCACTGAAACAGCACAAAAATAACTTGGTAAAATCTGCTTAGACAGACCTTGCAACTTCACCCTTTGCACTGTTCCTTGCATGCATCCCTCTGTGAATAGCACCAGAAAAGGCCTTCTGACTTTTGGTGAGTTGTCTTTTTCACACTTGCCGTGATTAGCAAAATATGGCAAAACAGGAAGATATAAGCATTTGTCCCAAGCCCATCTGGAAGGAAAAAAAAAAAATCTGTGACAGTCCAACTACCTAATGTAAAAATATTCTGAATTCACCTTATACTTTCACAAATGTAGCTCAGAATGATACAGAGAACCTGCCTCAGCTTTTGTTATTGTCCCCTGAACTTTTAAAAATAAGGTTGATCCTCATGGCTTAGAATATTGCATCCCACTGATTTAAGCAGTTTAGAAATACACAAACATAAACTGCCACAGTTGTAAAACATTAAACCTCTAAAGCTCTTACTGCCACTGCCTAGAATCAATGTTTCACTTTCTAAGCTCTGTAGTAACTGCGGTATTTTTTGACTAACCTGGAGTGATTGCTTATAAAGTGCCAGCTGCTTTAATGTCTCTCTTGATAAGGCTATCCTATTAGTATGTGGGAAAACATAGAGATTTACTAGTAATCTTGAAAAAAAGGTGAAATTAATGAACAGCAATAGCAAAAAAGAAACACTATATGTTGAAAAGAAAAAGGATTGTCCTTCAGAACGTGGATGTGTTTTGGACCTACAGCTGTCTAAATGCTTTGGACAACATATACATTGCATGGGGTAGTGCTGTTTACATTGCGTGCAGTTATACCCACCTCTGTGACCTTACCTGGGGTCTAGACCAGCACCATGAACCTCTTCTGATCCCTGTAGCAACATCCAACTGCCTTCTCTTTTGGAAGGACTTGAGACTTAAATGCGGCATCAGGCTTAGGCAGTGCTGGGCTGTGATACTACTCATGTCCTGCTACTCATGGCACCTTTCCACTTGTTAATCCAGCCATCACAGCAAACAGGAGAAGACTTGCTCTCTTTGTTAACTTTAAGGTGATATTGAAACATACCGTAAGCATTCAAGAACATATGCATGCCTAAATGAGAAATAATGTATTCTAACATACTTCTACATTCTTTTACCTGGGCAACAAATCATGAAACTTAATCAAAAACTGAATGAGGAAAGTGCTGGGCTGTCTGCTATAAAATCCGCTTTTTTGTGTGAGTAAGGCTACAGTCTGACTCTTGGCTCACAATTATTTTTCCAAGTTTGACACACAAAAGGAATGGACATTTCTGCAATCTGAACATCAATACTTTCAGGATCTGATAAGCAGACAGGAAAAGTTAATCTGAATATGAAATAGGCAGATTTTGGCATACATCCAGGTTAACGTGAGGCTCATGAGGTTGCTGTAATCTTTTCTTTGGTTTGCCAAAAAGTTGGCTACCTTGTGCTAGCTAATACGATTTAAAGAATACACATATTTCTTTGTGAAATTTAGGCCTGTGGACTATTAGTGAAGATGAGCACATATAAAAAAGAGTTTAAGGGCTGAGACACTTATTAATGTATTTTTTCCTATGTTACTATTTTTTAATGAAAATCACTCAGCAAGCTAAATATTATATACCTTAACATTCTTGACTAAGAGGTTACACATCTTTCAAAATTCATGCTACCACAGTAGACCGCTTGTATGAATAAACGGATGAGGTTGTTCACCAATAGAACACCTGTCTTACCAGAACAAAGAGAAAATGTAAAAGTGATTTGTGTTACGGCAAAATTGGTTCCTGACACAACTGATTCATTTTTACCTAGAAATAAACGCTGACATTGCAAGTGTCTTCTACCATTACTGAAAGGAGGGAGGAGGAGGCAGTTGCTGTTTAATTATTATACTGTATTTTCCCAATAATGCCAGACATGTTCAGAAGCTTATCTGTCAGACAGCTGTGGAGAGTCGTTCAACTTTGAAGCATTCATCCTTATCAGAGCTACATTAATCTGCTTGGACATTGCAAATCAATAACTGGGAACGATTTTGGGGGACATTGTGACAAAACAGTCTCTCAGAACATAGCCCTTAATGAAGTGGATCTTGTGTACATTTTTTTAAGATGTCTAAATTCAGGCGTTGAATTCTAGTTACAATTTGCTGTTAGGCAGGCCCTTTTAGCGATTCAGATTTCTGTGGACACCTATTTTTAATTCAGGTTCAGGCAGAATTTGTTTTGAACTAAAGGACTTGCTATATTTAGAAATTATGGCACTTCTCAGTACAGTAAGTTGATGACTTTGTTTCTATAAGTTCATTTTGTGTTATTTATCTTTCAGTAAAGAGCAGACCCTGTATCCAACAGCTATGCTTGAACAGCTATTTTTTTAGAAAAGCATCAATCTTGATTGACACCACTGATAGAATGTAGCACTTTTTTTTCCAGTAGTTAATTACTCTCCTTGGTTAAAATTAAATACATTAGTAAACAAATCTGCCCTCTGTCCTTTCTGAGTTTATTTATATTCAGCTTTCAACCACTGGACCTTTGGTAATTAGGCAGGAGATAAACTCTTTTACTGTCTAACTTCCGCTTCTCATATTAGATGTGAGACTATGATTAAGTCCCAACCCCTTAACCTTCTCTTTGATGAGCTAAGTAGATTAACCTTCTGGAGTCTTTCACTAGAAGGCATGTCTTCTAATTCTTTAATCATTCCCTGGGCTCTGTTATGAACCTTGTCCAATTTCTCAGCATCCTTCTTGAAATTTCGATGCTTGAAGCAGGCACAGTGTTCCAGCCACCGTTACACGGGTGCCAAACATAGAGGTAATATATTGTACTTCTGTCCCCCTCAATCAAATCTGATGAGTAAATTGGGAGTTGGCCTGCCTCCTTTTATGCAGATGAAACAGAGACCCCTGAGACTTATTGTCATCCTTTTTGCCATGCTATTTCTGTGGTAGCATCCTGATTCTTATTCACAGCACTGCGCTTCTGCAGACTTGCTGGAAAGGGGCTCGGTGAGTTTGGCAGGCTTCAGTTTAGCTTTCATGTGGAGTCCTCCACTCTGTACAACGCATAAAATACTTTTTTTCTTTGATGACACTGCATTCTAGAGCAGATGTGTAATCAACTTTGGGAGTAAGCCAATTTGAACAGCAACATTGAGCTTCCCTCTAGTCACAGGATATGTGTGAGCTAAGAAAAGGCAGCCCCCTACGCTGTCTTCAGCTTTGTCTATGCATCCTGATGTGCTCCGGGATTGGGAAAGTAGGAAAACAGAACCGCTGTGTGTTGGACCTCTGTCAGCTTCACAACCCCAAGATAGAGGAGTAGCTAAATCAACACCTGGGATGGCACAAAGGAACAGACCAAAGTTAATATATTTTAGGTCTTTCTTTTCTTTCTGAGTTCTTAAAGAGCTGCAAGTGCTTCATGGTGCTCTTTTCCACTATCATCTCATATTTCTTAGTGTTTTCTGTTACTTTAGTGTTCTTACCACCCATAGATCTGTTACTATGGAGGATTATTTAAGAGGTATGGTTCAATTCCTGTTCTTGCTGCTCGACCCCACTACATATTGGGCCAAATTCCCAGGCCACTTTAAAAGTCTGAGGATGAAATGAAAGCTTTGATGAAGTCAGAAGGTGCTCTGTTGTCAGTATGGCCAGGGCTAGCCTCTTCCCTCAGGCTTTTCCTGCAAGCTCTTAGAAGAAACCCATTTAAGTAACTAGCTGCCTATGGCTCTTTATTCTTTTCCCCTGTGCATTTTTAAATTGAAGGTAATATTTCAAGTGTAGACTAGTTGTTTTGACTCTTACACCGCCCCCAGCTTTCAGGGGAGTGATGTCTCTCAGTTGAGTGCAAAGACCAAGTGTACCACAGAGTGCTTCACTATTTATTGACAAATAAGGATGTGTGGTTTCATAGAGAGAACTCAAGGAAGGTCAGTCCTTGGCTTCATTTGCCAACAAAAGATTGTCCCCATTGGAAGGAAGGGGAGAGTAACTTGTGCTGGGCTTCGGTAAATCTGATATATAGAATAACTTCTCTGAAGCTAATATATACATGTAGGATGCAATTAAAAATACCAGCGTAAATTGAATAAATTATGAGCACCTGAGGGGTGTTACAAATAGTTTGGTTAGAAAGTAGGGTTTGGTAAGATTTACTTTAATACAGAAAAGTGTTCACTGAGCTTCTAACATGTAATTCAGTTTTTCTGCACATGCAGTTATACAAATGACCTTTCAAAGTTTCGTGAAAATACGCTTTAGTTTTAAGGTTGAATAATATCCATGATAGAAACCTTAGAAGAAATAAAACAAACACCAGAACCAGGAAGTTGAAAAATACAGATTTGCAGACACAGGTACTCAAGTGTATTCGTTTTGTCAAGCTTGCAATGACTTTGCGAAAGAATGAATGAATCTATGACCAATAGCAAGCACAGAGATAACAGACACCAGTTCTGCACATGCATGTTTGAAGGATAACAGGAAATGCTGTGGAAATTTCAGAGACAAGAGATATTGCTAAGCGTGGGATTTTTTCTTATTTTCATTTCTATATATGGCTCATGTTCACATTTACTGAATATGTTAGACAAGTTTTTTAGGAAAGCATCTGCTTGCCTTGGTTTCTTTGCCACTTTTCATTAGTAGTAAAGTAGCAATATTTCTGGGTGTTTCATTTTGTGGTTTTCTTCTTTCAATAGTAATCTCTTGTGAGAAAACAATCAGGGAAAGAGCTAACAGCGTTCATCAACTCTGTATGGAATAAAATTAGTCTTTGCAAATGGGAATGGTCAATAGTTTTACAGAAAAGACGTCCACATGTGTGATAATGAAATGTTGATTAAGTGACTGATTATGAAATTGTGCAATCCTTATATTTTAAGATTATTTCGTGGTTCAGAAACTGATACACATTTTAATTAGTGCTGCTATTAGAATTTACATTGTCACATTTGTGAGATACTCCAGCAAGGGGCAGTGCAGGACACAGAAAGCGGTCTTCACAGTAAATCAACTGCTCCCTAGAGAGATTCGAATCATATTTATTTCAGTTACTCTTTATGATTGTTTTCATAGAAGTTCAAGCAAATGAAATTAATTTCAAAATGAGCAAACACCCTTTTGCTATTGGTCAATATGCAATACATGCAGAGGCAAAAACTTTTCTTAAAGACAATTAATGATTGCATAACAACCTTAGCATTTGTAATATGTATTAATCGTGTCTAAGGCAATGAGTCACAAGACCAGGGTTGCAGAATCAGACCTATAGTTTACTTTTTACCTTTTAAAAAATCAGCTACATGAAAAAATGTTCCTATTCTTGCAGATACATGAAATTAATAACACATCCTATATATACATCCCGCTACAAGCAGAAGACAGGCAGTGATTTGCAGCCTTATACAAGTCAATAGAAAACATCAATTGGATTAAAAATTAATTCAGAAACATTTATGGAGCTAAACAAGACCTGCAAAGAAATGTTCATTGTACAAAACTATTTTCTGTAATGGAAAGAATTTCAGCCTTGTTCTTACCCCTTGCAACCTGATTATGTCAGTAGGGCAAAGCAGGGCATAAAAGGATGCAAAAGTTGTTCCAGCCTGGTTTGCACCTTGGCTTACATTTACCTCCTGATTTTCTTAGAACAATAGTTATCCTGATGATTGATAGTGAATTTTTAAATATAGATGTCACAGAATCTGAACTGTATTTCTCTGTTAAATTCTGAGCTTGGCAAAGCCATTTTTAAAAAGTAGCAACCTATTTGCTAATGGTACAGCAGTCTATGAAATGTCATCAGATTGAAAAGATGGAACAGAAAAATATAAGTTTCTGCTGAGGTAAATTGGATATCCTGTTTGTAAAAGCTTGGACAAATTCACCTTGTCAGAACCAATATCACTGACCTAGGAATCTAATTCTAGTTGTCTCCTATGTCTTTAGTTATATTTTTTCTTTTTTGCTTCATTTTACTGTATGAATTAGATTTTGCAAGGATTCTGCATTCCTCCAGTTTCAGTGAGCTTTATCTTTTTTTAACCCATGACTGTGCATTTTCCATTTGACAAAGGCAAGTGAATGGGCTGATGTGAGTTTAGCTTGGTTCTAGGACTGACAAACCCAGGTGCCTAGTTTTTTGAGGCTGTGCAAGCTTCTTTAAAACATTTGGGTTTTGTACACCAATTGCATTGAAAGTTAAAATAAGTCCATCATGATTAGCTGTGTGTTAATCACACCCAACCTTCACCCATTTCAATGAAATACTTTGCAATGTTTAGGTTTTAATAAGAAGTGTGAATGTCCTCATGGCTAGGTTTTAGTACTGAGCATTGTCAGTCCATATGGTAGGTTTGTACCCTCTTCTGCAGTCAGTAATGGGTAGAGGGCCCTTTCTAGTAGCAGAGCATTGACACCACTCAATGCTTCTGACCCCAAAAAGGAAAAAATAACAAAAGTCAATTAAACATATTCTCAGCGTTGTGTCAGATCACTACCACTTCACGTTTAAATAGATCTTGAAGATCAGTTAATAATAAAGCCTTAATGGATTCAGTTAGGCAAGCTCAAGGCCTTCGCTGTGCTTGTATAAAGAAGCTGTCTGACTCCCACAGGTTTTATTAAAATAAAATGCGGCCTGCAGTGAAGCTGACAGCTGAGCAGTTAGGTTACAAATCAGTCTGTGATGGTAGGGCAGGCCGAATGAATATTGCCATTCTGCTTGTCAAAGGCGGGGCGAAAAACAAGGCTTGATGAATGATGGCGTTTGGCCTATACAGAGCAAGGATGCAAGAGCAGCACGAGGGGCACTGGGACGGCGGTACCTACAAACAGACGTGTTATGGCACGTTGTCATGTCATGTGGGTGTGAGGCTTTCATTAACAAAAATATTCCAGAATTTGAATTACGGATATTTAAAATGAGAGGTATTTAATTAATATCTGTAACAGTGACAAGCAGTCCCTATAAAGAGTTGAACTGAGACCGTCAGCGTTTTCTCCTGGTGCATTAGTTTGTGGGGTAATGACAGCTTGTCTGGACGACATTAGTGTAGGGAGTTAAAACCAGAAGGATGATTCGAACCAACACTCTTTTGCTGTGATCAGTTAACGCTGATCAAATGAGCTCTCAACCCCTCTTTGGACTAAGTGATAGGTCATCCCTCTGAGTGATTTTTAGCTGTAATTCTGGCTCTCCAGGGAGCACACTTCTCTGCTGCCTTGTGTGGCATATGGAAGTGGCACGATAGTAATTGTGTCTTCTGGCTTTACTTTCTCATCTTGATCCATGTCCACAGAGGCTGTTCTGGAATAACACTTTGGGCCCTCGGAGTCTGAAAAATAATAAATTTTTTTTTAGAAAATAAATTATCTTTTTATTTATTATCAGGGATAGCCTAAATATTTTCAAGATCAAAATTCTACGGATATAGCAGATGTAGAGTTGCATCTCTTCACACAGTAACAATTCCTTCAGTGAATAGAAGAGCAGGCCCAGGTTAAAATAAAGGTGTCAGCACTGTAGTATAATTTAGTTGGGTTTTTTAATTAAAGTTATGGTAAAGCTATGTACTTATTTGCATATAGAAGAAAGAAGGTCAATGTGGACTATAGAAGAGTTCAAGAAAATAATCCTTCTTAAGAAGCTATAAAGATATACTAATTAAATGAAATGTAGTGGAGAACATTAGTTGAATTACAAAAAGAAGCAATGATAAGAGTCACTGCAGAAGCCTGCAAGAGATATACGATAGCAGCTTTGGTTTCTGTAAGTTTTATTATTTACAGTGGCCATGAGCCAGTCAACACAGAAAGGCACAGTTCTGCCTGGTCAGAGGATGGCGAGCTCCAGTCTTGGCTGGCGCTTAGTGCCGCAAACTGGTAATCCGGGGCGCACACCCAGCAAACCGGCAGCACGAGGGAGCACCTTCCCCACAGCCCACTCTGTAGTGCAGCAGACAAGATGCCATCAAACCTCTTAGGCTTCAAATCAGATCAGCCAGCTTTGTCTTGATTTGCAGCCAAGGCATGTACTCTCTCTCTCAATGCTGTTTTCATGTTTTGTAGTGCCCTTGTAAATTGGCAAACTTACTGAAAATGTCTAGAATCATCTATTCCTGAGGATAGAATAGAATAGAATAGAATAGAATAGAATAGAATAGAATAGAATAGAATCATTAAGGTTGGAAGAGACCTCGTAATTATTTTAATATCCACACCTTATGAAGGAAAAAAACCCAGCCTCCAAGGTGGCTTTGTCTGCCCTCTTAGTAGAGAAAGGAGATGTTTTAACAATATTTTAACAGCAGGAATATTTTTTTACAGATATTTTAAAGGTCCATCAATACATAGAAACATCAGCTGAGCAGTGTCCCTTTAGCTAGTACACTCTTGCAAACTTTCTAGCATGTTCTTATTAAAAATCATTGTAGTAAAAAGAATCTCATTGAATAGGTTAGAGTTATTATGTTGTCTTGTACCTCCACATGCAAAAATCTATCTATCTATCTATCTACCTATCTATCTATCTATCCATCTATCCATCCTCTAAGCAAACTGTTATGCAATAAAAATTTATTTGTGTCTAAGATACTGTAAAGTAAGATGAATGGAATTTCATTCTGGGTGAGATTTCACTGAATATTTTTGAATGCACTTCAACAATTCAGATATGGTAAAAAATATTTTATTTGAACCTTAATCAAAAAATCATTTATTTCTATTCTATTTGGTACATTTCATTCCCTCAGGCCTGTAAAATACTAAGCATGAGTAGCTTCATCATCTTCCACAGGATCTAGTCACAGGAAACAAATTGCACACATGTATTCGTCTTTTAAAGATTAGGGGTAGCAGTGAAAAAGGGGATGCGTTGCAGTTGCTAGGTGACATTTGACTCAAACATATAACATACTGTAAGTAAACACAGAAAGCCACGGCAGAGACTGGTAGATGAAATCATCCTCATCTGCGGAGAGACTTTTGGAAAAATTTAGTTTGAATGCTGAAATGAGTTGAAAGTAGGAAACAACACATTTAAAGCCTGTAGAGGTTGATATTTAGTGAAATATAGGTCAGTCCGGTTATGCCATACACTGTCAGCTGCTGTGTTTTGTCATCTGCCTGTAATAAAAAGAACCAATGTAGGTAGCATTTATACTAGAGAAAAATGTATTTTTCTCCTAAGGAGAAAAGATTGATTGATAGGAATGTGATTGTGCTGAATTTGAGCCTGATATCGATGCCGTGCTCTGAAAAATGAGGAATAGCGAGTGACACAGGTCAGTGAGGGAACAGACAGCTCGGCACAGATTTTTTTCTGAAAAACTTGCATTCAGAAAACTGATTTTCTTTGACATAGAGGAAAATACACATGGATCAGGAGGTAAAAAAAAAAAAAGCAAAATACAGCAAAAACAAGCAAGGGTTCCTCCCCCAACATGATCTCTACTTCTGAGTGTTCAAGTCTCTCACGTGCCATTAGAGCACATTAGTCCTCTGACTCCATCAGGCTCTGTGTCAGTACCCACGCACAGCATCTTCCTTCTCTAAGAGGTTCATTTGTAACTTTCCTCAGTAAAGTGGGTGGACACCACCACAGATAACGCAGCAGCTGATAGGTGCTATTTTACATTGTGCTATCTTAGGTGTAGTGTTTCTCATCAGCAAAAGCATGTAAGTCATAAATAAATTGCAAAAGCTGTTATTAAAATGTTTCTGAAATTATATCAGAACTAATTAATTTGTGATTACAGTTGCTGAAGATGTAGTTCTCTTTTTCTTTATTGAACGCTGTCACTTTTTCCAAAACCTCACAGTTACACATTTTAAAACTTAATACATAGTGTATTTATCATTGGCCAGAGATTTTACTCTTTTTAAATGATTGGGGGTTGTATGTGTACTTGCTAATAAAAGTTACATCTTAAGAGCAAATGAGCACCAAGCCACTCAAAAATTTTGGAGTCTCACAAGATTCACCTAATTTTTCTCATGTAGCTTTCTACAAGTCACACATATCTTTTGGTGATAATTATTCAAAAATAATTCAGTAGCTGAACCTGTGCTTAAAAAGGTAAGTTGCTTGCTATATTCCTCCAAACAGTGTGGGAAAAGTTGATGCTTATCTCTGGGAAGGAATTTAAATGGTGTTCACATGGGTTCACATGAGTCTTAGAGAAGTCTGAAGCAGGGAGATATTGGACATAATGAAAGATGTGGTGCAGGTGGAAGGGAACATGTTGCCAGAGATGGCACTGAGTCTTCTTACAGTGAACTGATGAGTAAGAAAGAGCTCAAGAGGGACTGATTTTCAAGAGAAAACAGCTTACAGTGGTATGAGATGGTTTCTAAGACTCAGGCCAGTGCTTTCAGGGCCATAGGCTGTCTCAGGCATAAAGAGCAGTAAGTCTATGACCCCACAGGCACCAGCATATATTTCACAGACTTTATCTGGACCTTCATCTTCACTGAGTGTCTCATGCAGAGGCTTGTGTTCCTCTGTCTTCATTGACAGCAGCAACTACTGTGTTATTGGCAAGCAGGCTGAGTTGATTAAAGGGTATGTTTAAAGGTATGATTTGACCTTCAGTTTTGCTATAGCCTTCCTGGGAGTGGGGAACAATGCACCTGTCTGTCATCTTCTCTGATGAGAAATTATTCTCCTCTGGGAAGCTTTTTTTTTTCCCCCTTGCCCCTGTCCCCTTTGGGAAAGGAGCTAAGGGAGTCAGCTTTGGTCCATGTTTCTTTGCTGGCACAATGCAGAACCTGAGGGAACAGCATAAAGCTGTGACAGGAGAGGTTTAGGTTGAATATCAGGAAAAGGCTCTTCACCAAGAGGGTGGTCAAGCACTGGAACAGGCTCCCCAAGGAAGTGGTCACAGCACTGAGCTTGGCTGAGTTCAAGAAGCATCTGGACAAGGCGCCCAGTCATCTGCTCTGATTGGGCTGGTCCTGTGTGGAGCCAGGAGTTGGACTTGATGATCCTTATGGGTCCCTTTCAGGTCAGGATATTCTGTGATTCTATGATTCTATGAACGTACCTGCCTTGTTGGCAGCTCACATGAGCTGGAGGGAAGAGGATGGGCAAGAGACAGGTTCCTGCTGTCAGACTCAGGGCTGCGCTCTAAGACATTTCTTACAGCTCCCTCTGCCCAGTCAGGCTGCAGGAGTCACTGTCATTGCTGACAAGAATCTGAGAGTTGTGTGAGAGGCATGATATTTGGCAGGTGTCTCAGTTTAAACAAAAAAAGGTTTTCCTGCTGCAAATAGACCCAAGTAAAGGTAAGCACACGGTGATTGTACTGATTTACACCACAGGAAATTCATAGGTTTGTCCTTGAAAGGGGCACTTCCTCAGTAGAAAATTACAGTATCTAGTCTGTGTGTTACTCCAGGGACTGAAACAAGTTATTCATTCATTACACATTTATGAGATTGGTTATTCATCTGCTAATGTGTCTAAGGAGCAAAAATGCCTATTTACTTAGATGATGTCTTGAGGTATTGAAGCTTCTGTTACAGCATATTTCAATCACAGTGAACTTAATGGTCTTATAGGATCTACTACTAGCATAGAAACACCTGGTTTAACTCCTTCTTTCATTTTGCATATCATTAGATTCACTGGGGATAAAACTGCAGAGATTTTCTCTGGTTCTAAGGGTAAAGGTACTCAAATGATAAGGAAGCATGTGGTTGTTGCAAATTTTTTGGTGACATTTCTAATAGACTGCTACACCATTCTGTATTTATCCACTTCAGACACCTCAGGAGTAACTGTACCAAATCAACAATTTTTTTTTCCTTCACTTGCTACAGCATGTTAGAGTCATAGACCTGAAAAAGACCACAAGAAGCCACCTAGACAATTCCCCCATCCTGTGGCAGACTTGTCTTTAGCAGAGGTTTGAAAACTTTAAGGAACATTTTAGGCAACAATAGAAATGTTGTCATCAGAACTCTAGGCAGTCTGTACAAGAGCTTTGGGATCTTTCCTTCAAAGAAAGTTTTTCCTTGTTTCTAACCTGAACCTTCCTTGTTGTGGCCTACGCTCATTACTTCCTGTTGTACCCATTGTGGACATGAAGAACAGATTCAGTTTCAGACCCTCACGTGGGTTTTCTTGTATTGGGAGCAGCAGAAGGATCATTTATTTTCTTTTGTAGGTTTTCCTTCTGTTAGGTATGCCCAAGAAGAATTTGCCTTTCTTACAGCAGGGTGAAACTCACACAGCAATCCTCTGTGATTCTCAAATCCTTTTTCCGTAGAACTGTTTCACAGACAGTTGTTTTCCATCCTGTTGTGGCACAGTTTGTGAAAAGAAAAAATAACTTGTGTGGAACTTAATATAAGGTAACATACACACTGGGGATTGAATCTCCTGAACAAGATGGTTGGTCCCTGTCTGGTGGTGGCAGGAGCCTCCATTGCAAGGGTACTTGCAGTGGCATCTTCAGCTGCATGAGTTGAGACCCTTGAACCACTGCTCTGCTCACTTATAATCCAGCTAACCATTGTCCAAAGTAACCACCCAGCACCTGTGTAATTCATTCCTATTTATATATCTTAACTACATAGAAAATATCTCTTAAATATCTTAACTATACATAAGTGTCCTACACGACCGTTTCTTCAGGAACACTTTGTATTGACTACTTACAGATGTTTTAGATATGTAAAATTCTGCGCAAGAACTACCAAGAGCACAATCTCTGTGACATTCCACCAAGGGTGGTAACACATCCAGCTATATAAATTGGACTAAACACAGCATGACCTGGGGTGTGGGGGTGTGTATAATTCCTAGAAGTGTCCAAAATTGCCACCAGGAGAGCTCCTGTAACATCAGTGAAACACTGTGAATGATCAGGCCATCACCTGGCTGTTCCCTGCTCTCAAACCAGTCCTTTCTCTCATCTATAGCAGTGACTGGCTGGGGCATTCCTCAACTAAGGAATGAGTGGAGTGCACCGGGTGTGCATAAGTCACAGCCCTGATACCCATCTACACCCCAGTTACTAGTATGAAACAAACGTGGCTTTCATACATATAACTCAAAATTCTCACCACACCATATTTCTGCAGCTGGTTTCTCCTGCCTAAGAATAGTGTAACTCGCTCTTTTCCATACTGAGTAACATTCTTTTTTGTTTGTTTGTCTTGAAATCAATTCTCTAATTTATTGACATTTTTTCTGGTTGCTATTTTATTTTTCAAAATCCTTGCAGTCCTTCACAGTGTGCTGTGATCTGCAAACCTGGCAAGTGAACTGTCTATACTGTCATCTACATCACTAGTAAAAATATTAGGCAATACTGAATGTGGATAAATCTTCTTATTCCATCTTTTGATTTTGCAGTAAATATAGTGATTCATTAACTAATCTGATAAACTCAGTCATGTTTGTATCTGTTGTATGAACATTTCATTCAGACCTGGTTTTGCTCATGTTACTTGTAAGAATGTTATATGAGGCAGTGTCAAAATCGAAGCAGCTAACACATATCTTCTAAAAAACCTGTTATCATGTTGTAGAAGGAAATTAGATTGGTTTGGCAATATTCTTGGCAAACCCAAGGTGGCTGCTAATCATTACTTAAACCACATCCATTATCTTTACAATTCTCTGAAATAATTAGAAGTTCCTGATTTTCTCATCTTTTAACAACTATAAACTTTTAAGTTTTTCCTCATTTTGTTACCATAAATGTGTGTAAAGATACTACCAAGTAAGTCCTGATATGAATTTTAGGGCCACAGAGAGCAAAAGTTTGGTCACTAGCATTAGGTGTTTACTACCTAAGTAAAAGATGGAGAAACAGGCAAGAGAAATAAAAGGTAATGGTGAAACCTGGGTGAGGTAAATGGTCAGCATTGCTAGTGGTCAAGTACTACAAGGAAATGGTTCCACAGTGGATTGGAGTAAAGGACATCATCCTTGCCTCCTTCCTTGAAGGAAAGGTGTCAAAGACAAGAAGAAAATGTTCAGGAAGTATTGGTATATATCACTTTGATTCAGGTGGACCTTCTGTCACTGTAGAGACTGCAGCAGTCTTCAGGAATAATTTGATCCTGGCTTGGGCAGGTGGAGAAGTGACCTCCTGTGGTCCCTTCTACCTCTTTTTCTGTATTCTGTGTTTATAGGCATCATGGAAAATCAGAATTTTGAGAAGGAATTTGAAGGAGGATAACTAGGTAACTTCAAGTACTTCTGTGAAGCTCATCTTAAGTATGAAGCAAAGGACTGGAGAAAGCACAAAATCACAAAATATGTGACTGAATATTCAACAAGCGGGTATATAAGAGGATTTCCATTTCTTTAAACATTCCATTGTCTGCTCCATTAAAAACTTTAGCTGAATTCAGGTGCTCCTTCTCTAGATAAATTGCTTTAAGATATCATTGGGACTAATAGAATATGAAGTCTTCAAAATATTTTTCTTTGAAAAAACAGAATTTAGTAGTTTGTACTTGAGGTGATGCCATCTGCAATAAAAAGTCTTTCTTTTTAAACTAATACCTATTACTTAACCATTTCTAATTTTGCAGGTGTATTACACAGATTAATTTATTTCTGTCTGAACAGATGTACTTTACAGCTTAACAACCACAGCTAGTAATTCCAAAAGTGCTCCACAGAATAAGAGCTTCAGAAAATGCAGCTGACTCAGTCTCTCCTTAGTAATGACAGGTGTATGCTTTGCCTCAGTGGCATGATAGAATGATGAGTTTCAAATTAAGTTTTTTACTCTTTATTCTGTTTCTTCTCATAGTGGCATCTATCCCCTTAACATTGAAGGTACTGCCTGTCCTATGAGGACATGTTGGTTTTCCCTTGACAAACCTTTGCAGAGCCCCTTCTCTGGGCAGAATGGGAGGGCAGAAGATATGATGGTGCAATGGCATCTTCTCTTAACACTTGAACAAAAAAGGGCCATCCACATGCAAGCCTTGGCACTCCTGAATATCGATCTTGTCTAAAGCCAATAAACTTTATAACCAGAGTAAGAGTTTTGCATCCAGAAGGGTTCCCAGTTATAAAATAGCTTTCCTTCTTTTGTTTATCTTGGAGTCCTGATGCTCCAGGAGCTGAGGTAAACTTAAGAATATCCTTAAGAGGTAGATAAACCTATGTGAATTAAGATTGCAAATATCTGCTTTGAAATTGCCAACCTTATCTGCTCCAATTAGGTTCTTTAGTGCATATTATACTTTATTCGTAGCCATACTACTTCTGTTGTATTAACGATAATCATATAATGTTGTGGATAAGGGATCTTGGTTTAGGTACAGTTATCCCTAATCTGTATATATTGTCCTGAAACCATTACTGGGATCACGTTTCCTCCTGCAAAGTGTGGTCTTTTCCTTCCGTTCTGCTGTGCTCTTGCCCAGTCATGCTTTCTTTCTAGCTTTGATTGAATCCTGATCTTCAAAACACTTTAGTTACCCTTGACTCCGTCCTTAAAGCCTACTCTTCTCTGTCATCTTTTCTTTCCCTTCTGCTTGCTTCATAAAGATATTACTAATTTCTCAAATAGAAAGCAGAGAAGACTCAAATTTTCTTCTCTTCCTGTTGTCCTCATCCACCTACAAGACATGACGTTTCCCACTCAGTCAAAAATTTCAGTCAGCATCCATCTTGTGCATCAAGATAGAAAACAGGAGCCTTTCAGTAAAAATTTAGATCTTTCTGCTGCACTTCCCTTATGGTTATTATTCCAAGTATCATAGATACTAGCCATGTCTTCCCCGGTATTTACACTATCTGGTCTGGCCACAACCCTTCGAGAAGCTTCTCTTCTCTATCCTCCTTCTCCAGCACCATCTGTAAGTGCGTCACGACAACAGAAAAAATTCAAAACAAGGAACAAACAAAGGAAATTACCATGCTGGTAAACAAGGCAAAAAAGAGATCTGAGTTCAGTCTCAAAAGAAAGAAGACCTAGAAGCTCTCGCTTCCAGTGTTCCTTTTTTTTAATTTACAATTATATAGCAACTTTTGGTTTTAAAGTCACCTTCAGTTGACTAGCAAATGTCAAAGTTCCATAGAGTAGGCTACTACTGCATTTCTTTTCCACTAAAATAAGGGACTCAGAAAATGTATGCTACACCACCTACAGAGTGAATAGGACTGTGGATACAGAATATAGGTAATCCCTGACTTGCCATAGTTTTTAATAAATGTATTCAGCTTTGACTTGACCTCAGTGAGGAAAGCACATACTGAAGTACCTGGTAGAATCAAAGCTGTGCAGAAATAGTGCAGTGATTCACTGAAGCTTTATTATCTCTTTAATTTACTAAAGTATTTTTTAAAGAATGGGAGCATGGGAACATTGAGATGCTTATATGGTGAAAATAAAGCAGGGTTTTGATATGGACTCAGTACCTTAGAAACAAGGTACAGCAGGGAAAATTTAAGTGTTTCAAATGTTCTGTGCAAAGAAGAGTGAATTCTGATTTTCTGGTTTCATTTATCTTCCTGAAGGATTTACTCTGATAGCTGGAGATTTATTGATTGAATCTGCATCATTTAAAGAAGCAAATTAGTGTTTTCCTGTCAGATTCTGTAACAAAGTTCCATGCTGTGATTTGGTCTGCTTCAGCAAGAAAGCATCTTTTTTTAGTGTATTCTTTGTTTTACTCCTGATGCACAGCAGTAGTATTCCCACCCTGTTTACAGCAGTGCTTCAACACATTCATTGCTCAAATGATAGAAAAAGATCAATGCTATGGGGCGCGCTTGGTACATTTGTGCTGTAGACATAATACAAGTGTATCGAAAAGAACCTCTGTATTTTCATTTCTGTCAGCCAGATTTGATCATTAGTTGAAATCCCTGGAAATGTGAGTCAATCACTAGGGGTCGTGTGAGCAAGTGGAGGATCATGACTCTGGAGGTCAAAACATGTGTGGTTCGTGATAGTACAGGTATGGACCACACAATAATGGGCTTTGACAGGGAATCCTCGGTAGAAAACATGTTCCTCAGTGGAGAGGTAAACCCAGCATTTATAGCTGTTTTGAAATAAATGGAGTTATTTTGGTATCAAAGCACTACATTAGGCAACAAAAGCAACCTTTGTGAATACTGTGGGTTTTATTTGCCAGCAGTGGTACTTATTTCCGAACCTAGCCTGGTACAGAGGCAATCTGAACATTCTTTCTTGATCTTGTAAATCTGGTAAAACTAAATAGATTAAACTCTTACTATAATCAATAAATATTTTGATGCAATGATCAGTGCTATTCATATTAATTTGTCTTTGTACAAAGCATCCCTAAAACGTCATCTCTATAAAAAGTTTACACCCACAAAATATTGAGGAAAGCAAGGATTGTCATGGCTTCTTCAAATGTTTGTTATGAGAGAAAAAACATATTGGAATTAATGGAATAAATTTATTACAGTAAAATAGAGCCACAGCTTGCAGATAATGACAAATTCACTTGGGTTTGTTTCTCATTAGTCCAGCCAAGACTATGGCTTATGTTGTACATAAGCAAATTTGTAGACAGTGAGAGATAGTCCTTATCACACAACATGAACATTTTAAATTGACAATTGTTAAAGGAAAGTTCGTTACAGCTAAAGAAGCATTTGGGAACATAGTCTGTACTTCAGTCAGTGCTCAAAATAGTTGAAAAACTATTCTTATTTTCCCCCTCATTTCTTTTCAATGTTTAGAAATTTTTAGAAGACTTTATACGTTGGTCAGGGAAGAGTGTCCCTTGGTGTTCAGAAAGCTACTTCAGTACATAATGGGGAGGCTGAAGGCATCATTCGATCCACAGTGTATGTACAGAATGTGGCCTCTGCCGTGGGACAGTAGGGCATAGAGGATATTCCTAATACTTTATTATTAGCAGAAGAAGTACCAGTGCTTGAGCACCAGAAAAAGAGAAGATGAAGCAACTGCAACGCATGATAACAAAGAAAGCAGCTATACTATCTGCTCTTGCGATGTTTCTGGTTAGGAACTTCATTCCCAAGACAAAATAACAAAACATTTCCATTTCAAGTGAGACTCTGAAAAGTTGCAAAAAGCAAAGCCGCTGACCCTTGCTTGTGTTCATTTCTCGGTTTCAGCATGCTGGCAAGCGCCTAGGAGGAAAGCATGCAAAGTTCCGCTGTAAATATAGAATAAAGAACCGAGGGAGGAGGGGGTTTGGAGTGGGGGGGTTGCAGGTCTGTGCCCGAAAATCATGGCTATCTCCCACTGTTAGCCTGAGATGAATTTGGAAAGTTGCATTTAAGAAATTCAAACAGTACAGAAGAAAATAGGAAGCCTCCTTTCTGTTGAACACCCCACGAAGAGAGTTAACTGGGGGAAACACTACGATGTTTTCTCTGGCCCTTTATTTTTATCGTTCTTATGTTCTTAGGCCTGAATGTGCAAAGGGCAAGCAAGAATATGGGAAAGAGACTTTTTTCTGTGCATTCTAGGAGGCCACATTCATATGAAGTGAGACTGCATGGTTTCAGCCTGATCCACATTTTTTGTTTCAAGAGCTAGGTTCAGGCAAGATTCTTCTTGCAGTTTGTAGGTTGTTGGGGTTTTTTTCTTTCAGTTCTGCTCATCCAATTATAAAACTGCATTTCAGAATTGCCTTTATGGAACTAACATTGCAGGAATTAACTTTCATTTGATGCACGGTGTCTATAAAATGCTGCTTCTTCAGCTTAGTACACAATACTCGAAATTGAGCATTCTGAACTTGGATGGTTCACGTATATATCCTAACTTAGGTGTAAAGCTCTACATGCGCAGCTGCACAAATAAATAAAATAAGCTGATTCAGCAGGAGAGGCGTGAGTCAACAAAACAAACAAATGCACCGTGCTGAAACAAAACAAATTGTGCCCTGCCCATGCATTCCAAAGCCAGTTTTTCCAGGTAGCTGAGAGCAATTGGACTTGTGGTGCCTTTCTGGTTTCTGTCCATCTTAAAAAAAAAAAAAAAAAACAGAGAAGAATTACCTTTCTTTTCAAACAGGTAGAGAACACCTTAAAATAGGCCGTGGAATCTCACATGGAATACCTACATCTATCCTCAGATGGCTAATGATGTTATTTATCACCTGATTACTGGAAAACTGAAACTCTTTGCCTGTGTTCATGTTGGATAGATGTCGTTTCTTCCATGTAGTTAAAATTAGATGTTTTCATCTCTTCCAAGTGGTCTCTTTCTGTTTTTTCTCTGCTTTCCTAATCCATGGCGTGTCAGCTGCAGAAAACTTTTTAAAACTAAGTATTTGCAATTTGTATTCTTTTAAGGGATACTCTTGCATATGAGCATGAATTCATGCAAATAAAAAGTATGGTAAAAACTAGAACTTAGCATTTTATTCAAATGAATACCTTTTAATAGTTTTGCAATATTTCTCAAGTATAGCAGAGTGTTCTATGTGCAGACGCATATGCAGGTATCTGATTATTATCCCTGACCTTCAGATTTCTCCTTTTATATCCCCATTAAGTACCAATTTGTTACTAAAATATACTTTGCAATTAAAAATTTATTGCTTAAAAAGAAAAGGCAGCTTCCTGCCTAGTTCTCAATTAATCTTTATTTAAGACACAAATATTTATAGTGACTTACTTCTATTTTCATTATAAATACTGTAGGGATTCAAAGAACTTTTGTATTTCTGAAGAGTTTTCACTTTTACTGCAGTGGGTACTCACAAAAAAAAATAAGCATCTCTCTTGATCCATAGACTGTGATGCTATTGCAGCTGTAAGTACGAAGATGTCAGGTTTGATTGGTGCAGAAAGGGTCAGATTTCCCTTAGGTCTCATTGTCCCTCCTTGAAAAGTGGAATAAAGTGCAGGTAAGCTATTACTGTGCCTGCTAGACATAGGCAAGGTCCTGCTAACTTCAGTTGTGCACGCTGCACAGCTGAAGGGACAAAGAAATAATTGATCTATGGGCTTAACCTTCTGCCTGCATCAGCATATGTTGTGCCAGAGTAGCACACTGCTCTCCTGAAGGACAGCCGCAATGAGCACCAGTAGGTTTACGCTGCACCAAGGCATGGTGTTTCCAGGCTCTTGTGCTTTATATGGGCCACTGTCCAGTATCAGCAGGGGTTTGGGTTCTCCTTCAACCCCTGACCCAACAATTGCATATACTGCAAAACCCTCAGCTCAACCTCCAAGACAATTTTTAAACTTCCTGAACCCCTGCTTATGTTGCAGGTTTTCCCGGGAGTACCTAGCCTTGAAATCATCAACTGATCCCTTTCCAGTATGCAATCCATCAATTCCCTCAACTGTTCATTATTTTTGGTAGTGATCTGGCTGATGGAATAGACAGTGCTTCCTTATCTACCTACCCTGGAGCTGGGTGGCAGAAGTTGGCTAGCAGTAATTCCACAGCTCCCTGCCTCTGACCTTCTTTCCGTCTGTACCACCATTTTCCTGTCTATCAGCTTTTCTTTTCTGTCTTTTCACTGTTGAAAGGTGGGATACAGGTGGGAAGGGAGTCGTTCAGGTTTGCAGTCAGGGACTTAGAAACCAAGTGGGATTCTGCATCACACCCTGTGGGAGGTCACACTTAGTGACCAAAGAGGACCCACTGAGCTTTGCATAAGAAGGTCTTGATCTGTGGCTTTCCTTCTGGCATAGGGAAGGGTAAGGTGGACTTCTGCATGCAAGTTAAATTATGGGAACATCACTGTGCTCCCGCATGGCCAGATTGCTGTGACAATAGGATACTCCACAATATTCTGGGAAACATAGCAGGTAAAATTGTTAAGTTGATATGAGAAAACTGAAATCTAAATTGCAGTACAAGCAAATGACCTGCTGCTATAAACTATACCCTTACAGATTTGCTTACTGATTGCAATATGCTATTTATTGTGTGGATAAGCTTTAGATTGATCAAAATTATTTGTTTCCATTTATATCTTGTTGGAAAACTACGGGAGATCACTGTTTGAATGAAGTCGATTGCTGCCAGTCATTCTTATATGTAGAATGAGGAAATTAAATAAGAATTATTCTTGTAGTTTTCAGCTGAGTTATTTAACTAAAACCATAGCTGAGAAGTTAGGATTTTTCAAAGAGTTTACCTGGAAATACTTAATCTAGCCAGAGATCAATACTGATGCTTGAATGGATGAAATGACATTTTAAGTATTGCAGCACTGAGTAAGGATAAGGTAGCAGTATAGTTGGTAATGTGTGATATGCATAAGGGATGTCAGCTGACCATATTAAGTGAAATCTTCCTCATCTTAATCGCGTGGATTGTTTCAAGGATGTCCCTGAATAAGATTCTTTTCTAATGTAAAGCCCTTGACTTCATACATAAGTGAAATGAGATTGTGCTCACAGATTCTTGTAATATGGTATGTATCCATTCGCTGTGGTCCTGGGATAAAACAGTGTATTAAATTCATGCTATGTTAACAATTTTTCTTCCTAGTTAACTGTTAGAACAGTTAGTTCTCTGTGCAAATTGCTATTTTTGTGTTACGTTTGTTCGGTTTCTCTTTGCTGGAGAGTGGTACTTTAATGGATGTAATTTTTGTGACGTAAGCAATAACTTTCAGCAATTCACCAAGAGACTTTTCTTCTCAGTTGTCTTCTGATAACATCACCATTTCATTAGCCTTAGCTAATTCCAGAGGCAGAGTGGTTTAGCAGATAATGGAATACCATGAAGGTTAAGAAAGCCTCACCTATGTGACATGGGGCAGGCAAGTTATATCCGTTTTCTGCCCTTACCTGCTGGAGATGTGTCATCTGTATAAGTCTGTCTGCAGTGATGGAACTTGCATAGCATCTAGGATAGCTCACATGAATTTTATTTCTAGTTCTACCACTTGACAGCAAAGCCTGAGGCAGGTAGCTCAGCCTCTTTGTACAGTCTGCATAATACCACTTCTCAACTAGAAGAGGATTTTAACACCTACTGTGGAAGAGAATGATAACTCTGGAAGTGCTTAATATGTCTAGAGAGCAATACAGCACAATAAACATGCTAATATTTTCTATGTTGAGATGGTGTATTAACTAGACACAGTCTCTCAGAGATTCCGTGTTCCTAACCATGTCCAGTCAGTGTCTACTGCATCGAGAAGAGGTTATCTCCTACAGTGTGTGTCAATGAAACAACCCTTGTTCTTTGTTATCTGCACAGTTTTCCCCAGCTGTCAGTCCAAGGTTGTTAAACAAGGATACTGTGCTCACCAGCACACTCTTTCTTTGTCCATCCTTCCCAAAGCAATGCTTATTGAACTGTGTCATGTTCTTCCCACATATCCTTATGTGGCACGTGTCCTTACGAAATTAAGCTGAGGCAATTAGAAAAGTTTAAGTATGACTCTTACTTTCTGACACACCGGGATAATCTTCAATTAAAAAATAGCTTGCTCCAGGATAAAGTAGTACAGTGTCTCCTGCCTACGATTACTCCTGTGCTTACTGATTTTGGAGTATTGTTCAAAGTAAAAGAACAGCACATCACAAGCAGGCAGGAGATTTCTCTAGCACAGTAGCCATGAAAAATCTCAGTGTGTTATGGACAGTTGAGACCAACTGAAGAATCGGTATTGAATTAAGAAAGAGACAGCTGGGGGTCTTGAAATCTTTTCCTCTCTTATCATAGGTACTGTGGTATTGCCTGTCTCTCTAAATGAAATAACAGTAGGGAAGCCTCAGGGCAGATTGCCTGCTTCCCCTCTCTTGGGGAGTCTGCTTTTCTTCCTTCTCAGCATATTAGAGGTGGCTGATCCATTGTAATGCAATGTCAAAGCCCTTTGGGACTTTAAAAATATGGTGTGTGTAGTATTGGAAGGGCAAATTGACCCTACCAGAAGTTATATTCTTAGATGGGACAGAGGTTTTAAGGAAAATCAGAAAAAAGAACGCTCTTGGGTTAACCAAGCTTAAAGCAAATTAAATCATTCCAGGTGATTGTCCAAACTTACAGCAAATATAATAATTCTAATTGGTTGCCCCCAGAGCTCTTTCACCAAAACTCCTTCAGTGATATGGCAACCTTTGCATTACAAAGTACACGTTGGTCACCGCAAACTTGCTTTCTTACAGATTGAACTGATTCACTACTGCTATAACGTTCAACAAAAAGATCTGTTAGATCCAAGCAGCTGTTTGGTTTGATGACATTTTGATTCCTTTCATGAAGAATCAAGAAATATGTACTTATATGTCTGAGGAGGCACTTTGCTTTGCTGGATATTTTGTACTTGCACATGAACACTATCCAGGTGCAAACTAACATGGTAGCTATGTGCTGTTTGTTATTCAGTCATTCCTTACTCACTTGTGTCTTTTTAAAAAGTTATTTTCATCTGTTCAGTAAGCAGAAACATTATTATTACTATGAGGTGGCCATTCATGAACAATATCATTCTTCCTGCATCATAAGGCACATAAGGCAGAAGTCAAAACAAGTATTAACAATGCATAGCCAACAGCAAACAGCTGACAAACAAACCACACACTAAAAATGTTTTGTCCAAATAATTCAGTGCATAATTAACAAATGCATTGGCAGAAGTCTGCTCATTAACAATTTGCAAGCGGGAAATAGGATTGGATAATGCATATACAAACTAGCTGCAATGGATGTAGTAGGAAAATTAGGGTTGCAACCTCATGCTCCCTGAGAACAGAATCATTCCTTGTGTATATAAGGATTGCTCAGAGCAGTTCAGATTACGTTAACTGAAGGTATGGAATTCGTGTATGTAACTGAGGTGCAACAAACCCAGTATGGACACTGCCACTGAAAGCAAAGTAGCATAAACTTGTTGCCTATTCCAAGGATGCAGTGGGTGGACCTTGGCCAGTGGCTAGACACCCACTCAGCTGCTCTCTCAATCCCACCTTCTCAGAAGGACAGGGGGACAAAATAGGATAAAAAAGCTCTTGAGTCAGACAAGAAGATTGCTTGCCAAATACTGTTACAGGCAAAACAGCCTCAACTTGTACAAAAATTATTTTATTTACTGTCAGTTAAAATAATTCAGAGTGAGAAACAAGAAGATAAACATTAAAACAACAGGTTTTATTCCCCCTTTACTAGACTCAACTTCATTCCTTCGCACCCAACTCCTCTCCCGCTCGCAGCGGTGTAGGAGTGATGAGAGTTATGATCAGTACAAAGCGTCTTGCCCTGGCTCCTTCCCTCTCACTCTCCTCCCCTGCTCCAGCCTGAGCTCTCTCCCATGGGCCACAGTCCTTCACGAAATACCTGACTGCTCTGGTGTGGGGTCCTCCACATGCCACAGAGGGTATCTGCTCCAGTGCCTGGAGCACCTCCTTCTTCTCTGACCTTGGTACACCCTCTGTTTTTCTCACTCATCTGTTTTTCCCTCTACCTCTACCTGTGTGGCATTTTCTGCCCTTTCTTAGATATGTTTTCCCAGAGGTGCCACCAGCTTGGCTCCTCATAGAGGCCATCCCTGCAGCATCCCCACTGCCAGCACCTTGACACCTAAACCCAATGTAAAGAATTAAGCTATCCAAATATGAATACTTTTTTTACCTTTTAACTTATTCCTATTAATTTCATTATTTCTTGGATTACTCTTATTTTCCTGTTTTCCATCGAAAAATATGGCCAGAGCTATGCAAGAAGCTGTTGGCACATCAGTGTCATCTCAGGTGTGTTTATTGCAGTGCTGCTGGGCCGTTACAAGGTTTAATGTCCATTCTCATACCAGTGGGCAAGCCCTGTGGGCATGCTATAGTTCATATCGTTTGTGGGCCCAGTGCAAACTACAACAAAAAGCTATTTATTTTTTGCCAAGGTGGGTGAGTGAGACTAACATGGAGGGGGACTAGCATGTTCAGTAGACAAAGCTGTAGCGTGCAGGTGCCCTTGAGCTGCTTTGTTTTCTCTGCAGGGTTTCCAATTGACTTGGGGTCTTTTCTACACTGCGAAGTTTAATTCTTAAGAGGTGCTCTGGGAAATGAAGCAGCGAACTGCTACAAAAGTGATTGAGCCAGTGTCGTCTGCTGTGGTCACACCCACAGCAAGAGTGCTTCCTAATTAATTGAGAGACATGAGTGTACTCTGCTCCACAAGCAAAGCATTTCTCAGGCTGGGCTTCAGCTGCACCACAGTCCCACCTCATGTCAGGGTAGTAAAACTGACCTGGAAAGGGTTTTTTTGTTTACTGTCCCTCAGGAAAATAAAAAAAAAAACCACAAAAAACACAAACAGATTTTTAATGGGGAATTTGTTAGCCAGCCAGGGACTTGGATATCACTCCCTAGAACAAGACAACTCTGCTAACTAAAATATCAGCATAAATATAGCAACATCATAGGGCTTGTGGCAGTTTGCTTCTCTGCCACTGGAACGTGTTCTTGTGATTTGTGGGGTTGCCCTGAATGGCATCCTTTATTGAGGGGACAGACATTGGAGTAAGTGTATGCCTGCCTAAGGAAGTCTTTTGACTTGGCCAGAATAATGATTTCAAGTTAATTTAGGTATTCTGTTGCAGGAAGTGATGCAGACACACTTATTTAGACGTAAACCTCATTTTCCTTGTTGGGTGGTCTATAACAGCATCCCACCACAATATCTCCCTTGTTGGCCTTCCTCCTGATTCTTGTCCATACACGCTCAACCTCATCATCACCATTGTAAAGCTCTAGACAGTCAAAACACTCCCTGACATTCAGGTCTACCCCACCACCTCTCCTTCCTTGCCTATCTCTTCTGAAGAGTTTATAGCCAGCCATTGCAGTACTCCAGCCATGCAAGTCATCCCACCATGTTTCCATGATGGCAACTATGTCATAGGTTCCCCACTGCACATTGGCTTTCAGCTCCTCCTGTTTGTTGCCCATGCTGCGTGCACAGGTGTAGATGCACTTCAGCTGGGCTATTGATCCTGCCATCTATCTGGGGGCGGGGAGGGGAAAACCCTCATTCATGCGTGAATATTCTCCAGTACTTCCATGGTTTCTAACGCATCAGCAATTCCCACGTCTTTGCTGCTGCATGGGTCTCCATGCCCTACTGCCGCTGAAATGGCAGGTCGAAGGACCTTGCCAGCACACCACACCTCAAATATTGGCGTGGTGCTCCCAGGCTTATTTCTAGCGGGTCTGGTTTTATCCCTTTCCCCCTTCCAGTCTAGTCTAAAGCTCTTCCAATGAGCCCTGCTAACTCCTGTGCAAAGATCTTTTGCCCACTTTGGGACAGGTGTACCCATGTGTCGCCAGCAGGCCTGTTATCGTGGAGACTGACCTATGATCAAAAACCCCAAAATTTTGCTGCTGACACTGGCCTCAGAGGCAGGTATTGATCTGCTGGCTCTTCCTGTCTCTTCCCTCATCATTCCCTGCAAACTGGAAGGATAGAAGAGAACATTGTATTTCTGACTCCTTAGTAGTCATCCCAAAGCCCTGCAGTCTCTCTTGATTGACCTTGGCCTTCTTGTTGCAGCTTCACTGCTGCCTACCTGAAAATTCAATAATGGATAATAATCTGAGGGCGTTACCAGGGTAGGAAACTGTCTCTTCAGGTCTTTAACCCATGCCCCAGGGAGGCAACAAACTTCCCTAAAAAGTGGGTCCTCTCAGAACAGAAGCTACCTGCTTGTTTTATTGGGACTGCTTCCTGTCCTATGGAAAACAGTGGAAAAGCAGTATTTATTCACTTTCTCAGTACAGTTCATAATTTTCTGATGCTCTGTCACAGTCCTTTCCCTCAGTTGTCCCTTTTCCAATATGAAAATCCTAAAGTTATTTTTTCCCTCTTAGTACAGAAACCATTACATACCTTTGATCATCCTGTCACCCTTTTCTTAACCCTTCTATTGCTGCCCTGTCAGTTTTGAGATGAGTTGACTGGAACCATATTCAATATTGAAAGTGTTAGGTGGGCCATGGATTTTTGTGGCAGCATTATCATGTTGCCTTCTTTGGCATTCCGTTCTTTTCCTAATATTTCCTAATATACCGTTTTCCTTTTAGACAATTGATGAGGATTTAGGTGACATTTTCATAAAGCTGTTTCCAAGCTCTCTTTCCCAACCAACGGTTAATTTCACTGTGTGTTTATAGATTTCCCAAGGTACCCACATGAAATGTTAGATATTTAGCCACGATAACACAGCTAAATTACAGGAGTGTTTTAGGCTGTAAACAAGATGATTTTTAGTAGAATTTAATATTCGCTCAATTCTACCAGTCATTTTATATTGTTCCAGGTTTTGTTATATACCAGAGATTTCTCACAAGTATGTGAGGCAGTCCAAATGTCTCCCATGAACCCCATCTTTTTAGTGGGTTGTTGATTATTTTAGCAGAGCATTAATTCTAACAAGAAAGTCATTCAGAAAAGGGTTCATTCAAAGAGTTTTTTTCTCAGCCATTTTTGCTAATTTTTCCACTAAAGCAAACCAAAGGAATTCAAATGAATGTATAATTCTTTGCTGTACTAACTTGATGAAGATTTCATCCCATAGTCTTCAACATCAGACAAAGATTCACAGCCCTTCAATATTTTTTCGTAGCCGAAATGTGTTATTACTATCATAATGGTTGCTAAGATGGAGTTTTGGAGCTTAATGAAATCTGGAATTGAATAAATCACCTCAAGATTGTTAAAACTTAGCTGTGAAAGAACTTAAAATAGTTGTTTCTAAAAGAAGTGCTGACAGAACATATTACTGCAAGTCGATCAGTCTCATCTCTGACTTTGAGACACTTGCTATGTTACATTCCAATGATCATTGTCAAAAACAACTTAATGGGCCAAAAAGACCTCAGTATCATATCACAAGCAGATATCTTTTTTTAAAACTAGGTTTTTCAGTATTCTTCTTTCATGGAGTATAAGTCATTTGACTTTTTGCTTGTTAACAAAAGATCATTTCTTCAAATTTGTGGCTGCACTACAGTACAAAAGCTAGGAATTTTGGAAGATTTCCTGTTAACAAAGTTTTCTCTGAGAATGAGTTCTGGGGAGATCTTGTTGCCCTCTACAACTACTTGAAAGAGAGTTGTGGTGAGCTGAGGGTCGGCCTCTTCTCGCAGGTAACTAGTGACAGGACTAGGGGGAACGGCTGCAAGTTGTGCCAGGGGAGGTTCAGGTTGGAGATGAGGAGAAATTTCTTCTTGGAAAGGGTGGTCGGGCATTGGAACAGTTTGCCCAGGGCGGTGGTGGAGTCACCGTCCCTGGGGGTATTTAAGGAAAGGTTAGACGCGGTACTGAAGGACATGGTTTAGTGGGTACTAGGTGGTGGGGGGACGGTTGGACTGGATGATCCTTGAGGTCTCATCCAACCTTAATGATTCTATTCTATTCTATTCTATTCTATTCTATTCTATTCTATTCTATTCTATTCTAATTCTTTTAATTCCTGTGCATCATAGGCACAGTTAACTTTGTATGGCTTTTTTTTTCCCATTCCAGTCTCAGTCCTGCTGGTCTGGGAGAGATCAGCTATGGAAACATTTTATAGCTGTGGTGAGTTGACCTTGGCCAGCAGCCAGGCACCCATCTTGTTGCTCTAGATTCCCAGCTCCTCTACCTCCTTCCTCCATAGTCTGCACAGATGAAAGCACTGGTCATCTCCCAGTCTCTCAGTTTCATTTCTGTTTGGAGAGCTGGAGTGGCTCTGACTCAGTCAGCTGTCCTGGCCATTAAGGACCATTGGAATTTACAAAGCTAGACTTGAAACGCAGAATAACATTGTGAGGGCAAAGGGACATCCTCAGCTGTTAGATTGCAAATAAAGAGGTCAAATACGTGAACTAGTCCAAAAGATAGCTAACAAACTCTAGTCAATTGTTTGAAAGACTTTTAAGGACATTTAGAACATTCTGTGTGCCTGTTTTGGAAGGTCATTTACTCCACCATATTGACTTATTAAACCAGAAAGGAGCCAGGCCTCTTTCATTTTCACTGTTCTCTCACAACTGGAACAGCTTAGAAATGTAGCTATGCCAGAAAATAAATTAAGTAATTACTCTTATTCTTTTGATTCCCTCTGCACTCCAGGAAGCCTGATCCCAGGTTTTGAACTTGTAGAAGCCCATAAACTGTCTGCAGAGATTCAGTGGTGGAACAAAAAAAAATATATATTTTATTAATTAATCACCACATTAGATGGGAAAACTAATTTGGACAAGTTTTACTTTAGTATTTGATAGCTGATACAATTGCTAAGTCCTTGATTATTCTTCTTTTCAGAGCATACTCAACACCTTTAGATTTCTTCTTTGAGACTGCAGAGTGACTGCAAAAACTGACCAACGATAGCAGTTTTTTAAATATCACTGGTCTTCTGACAAGTAAGTTTTTCATTCCCAGTTTTGTTTCCTCCCCTGTGTTCCTGACTTGTATTTTATCCTTGTATTTATTATATGGACTACAAGCATTTTCTGGGCCAAGCAAATGTGAGTGTAAATTGAATAGTACAACAGTGATCTTACTCTTTCCCAGCTAGGATACCTATTAATAATACAGATATAAATGAGATGAAGTACTGAATCACCTGATTATTCCAACTTGTAATGCCCCTGGGACTGTAGTCATATCTCTGGATGCTTGGGGGCTTTTCCCTGGTAAAAGGTTAAATGGTTGAAGCCTTTTTTCTGTCACTACAATTATGTGGTGTCCAAGTCTGGAAGCACTTATCCATGTGCAGTTGGACTCTTCTTGGGAGCCTCCAGAGGTTATTCATTGTCCTAAATGGGACCTTATAGTTTTCCAGGATTCACATGGATACAAAAACTGTGGTCGTATGCCTCCTTTGCCTCTTTAGTCTCTTATGCTCCCTCTGCATGTCCTGCCCTTTGAAAGGTTGAGTTGCTTAGTCTTGGACTTGTACTACATCAGGAGTTTGCTAACACTGCATCTAAAACAGTACCTTACACAGTGCACTTCACTTAATACAACAAATTATACCTTTTAATATAATTTTTTTCCATAACTAGGCTTATTATCTAGATGGCAGCACTACCTCATTCACTTTCTCCTACAAGCTCTGCATTGTCTTTCTCAAACTCTCCTGCATTCCCCAACATGTAAACCTTTGCCCTTAAACCTTCTCATGCCTGTGCAGATGTGATTCATCATACCGTACTGCCCCAAAAGTAAACTGATGTAAAGTGGGGAACTAAACTTTTGAAAACTCTTCAGACTGTATTCTTCTCCCATTGTTGTTAGATTACCTGTACCTGTTGCGGCTATACTGGGAAATGGGAAGTGGAGTTTGGGAAATGGGAAGTGGAGTGGATCCTTGGCTTCAATTCTAAAGGAAGAAGAGAAAATCCATTTTCAAATTTCTTAAAGTAACTTACAAATTGTTACTCCTCTCAATCTGAGTGAAGCCCAAGGTGAAAACTCTGAGACAAATGCAACGACGGAATCACTCAGAAATAGCAGAGATTTTATAGAAAGGTAAAAATAAAAATATATAACTCTTTGGAAGTCCTTACTGGACTCAGGGAAGGGGAGCTGGAAGAATTTGGAAACTGCTGGAAATGATTGAGTCTGAGGATAGTCTGTACACTTAGAGGAAAGAGTATTAGAAGGGCTAATAGGATCAGGAAAAGTGGAGAGGAAAAAGATCAACTTGCATAGCAAAGGTGAGAAAGAAGAGCCTTATTGTTTACTAAGATGAACAGAAAAGAAAGGTCCTTTCTGTTCAGGACTTGTTGAAGTAGAACTTCTTACAGTTTTTCTGTTCATAAAGAAAAAGGTTTGTAAGAAACTACATTTTAAAACACAAAATTAAGCTGAACAATAGTGTCCAGTCATCCAATCTTCCTAAGTGAGGGATCATTTAATATGTATATATTTCCAGACACTGCTCCACCAAAATAGCAATGAAGATTCCTATATCACTACCACAATTCTTCATCTTTTTTTTCTGGCTTCATATAACTACATATAGCTACTTCATATAACTACTAAACTGTGTACATCCTTTCTTCTGGTTGGAATATACTCCACTTCAGTGTATCTGATGGATTTTATGAAACTTGGTGCCTGGTTGTAGGATGATTCAGCTTTGGCAATATTATTTGATCATCCTGTATATGATAGGTAATGAAATTTCAGGTTATTATCACCTTTTGTCACTGCATATTTCTAAGAAAGTCAAGGAAGGTGATTCTGTACGCAAGAAAACTGCATTTTGGTGCCCATGGTTTAAGAAAGGGTGTTGAAAAAAGCAGAGAGGGATGGAAGAGGGCCACAGAATTCATTAGTACATTGAAGAAAATGTCTGCAAATATCCAAAGAGCTCAATCTGCTTTGGCTTTTTTTAAAGAAGCCAAGAGCCAATTTGATGGCCTTACCATGGGAAAAAACAAGCAAGGAATGTAATTGACATCATCATTCTGTCTTTCTTGCATGTGTTTATTTTTTAATTAGTTTCCTGGAAAAGGGTTGGTTCTTCTCAGCTGGTATCATCGAAGTATTTTGGTTTTCTGCCACAGTGTAACAGTAAATCATAAGGTGCATGACCTCACTTGTTTGATAATCTAAACTAAGTATGTTAATATCCAAATAAGAGTGGGTAATTTCCTTTTACATCATATTCTCCTTGCTTACAGTATTGTTGACTGACATCATAATTCCCATGGTCAAAATGGTTATGGGAGAAAGGTCCTTGATCGCTATAGTCAGGCCTGTTCCACTGTTGTGAGAATATCAAACACTAGATTATTTTGACTGCTACTTTGTTTACATTGGGTACTTCTGTTTGTAAAGGTGGAGCTATATTAATTCACATTTAAGGAATTATATAACAGCTCCCAATATATTTATTCAGATTCTTGATTTTTTACTTTATGTTATCTTAGAAACCAATGAATGACCTTTCACACCTACTACATGTTTATTTATTTATTACTTATATTAAGCTGATTTATTAGTCAAATTAACCATTATTTGTACTGAGTAAACAGAACTGTGTTTCTTTCCGCTTACTGTGTCTTGCAAGATTTTAGAATTAGCAGATATCGTCCTCTGCCACGGATCTTTTACCTACAGCAGAAAGTAAGAATTTCTGCCTTTATCAGCTCTCAAGAGATAGCTTTGCATGAACTAGATTCAGCTGACCTGAAGAAAGTGAAGAAAGTACCTTCTCTGCACCTGCAGAGGAAGCTACAGCTATCAAACTTGGACTGACCACTTCCTTAGAGACCATTTTCTCCAGTCACTCAAACTCTTCCAGCTCAGTGGTTTGATGTTCAGCAGATCTTTACTGATAGATCTGAGGCAATTGAATACCGCACCTTATTTAACGTAAATCAACTTATGGAATTTAGAAAATTGGGCAGTACATTGTTAAAATTTCATGTTTAATTTTAAATGATCCTACTTTTAAGTAAAAATATATATTTAACCTAAAAAAGTACATCTAGTTAAAAAACAGTTTGAGCAGAATCCCTTCTTGTATTAAAAAATGATGCAATAATTTCTATCCAGGCTTCCTGAAGGACAATGAAGCAAGAAACTCTACTTTGCATGGTTATTTGGAAATCCTTGAGGTGTTATAGTGCCTTGAATAAGGCAAGAAGTGTGTTACACTTAGATGTTGATTTATTTATTCAAAAGCATAGCAAAAATGCAAAATACTATGCTTTTTGGTTTGTTTTGTTTGAGTTTTTAAAGACAAGGTAGCATCCAGGCTAGTATATTTGAGTTCTGTTTGGTAATGTTGTTAATGAAGGTCTAATTGAAAGTTAACCTCAAAAATCAGATCTTCATCTTCCATATGTATAATTCCATGTATACTATTAGCAGAATTCAGTATATTTTCCTAGAAATAGAAGTTACACAATATGGAGAAAAAAGGTCTTTCTTTTTTCCTAGAAATGCACCTCTCCAACTCCTTAATGTAAAAGGCACCTCTCCAGCTCCTTAATGTAAAATTCTGTTCAATCGAGTGTAATGGATTACTTTCAGATGTTTTTTTCTCAGATTTCTAGCAGACTTTCCGCAACAGGAAGTCAAATGGCATCGCAATCTTTGTTATGGGAAAAGGCACAGGAAAACTCAGATGAACGTGGAAGGACTCTAAATAAAAAATGTTAGCCTCTGACCCAACAATTGTCCAGTAACAAGTGCAGTTATGTAGACAAATGGTGCTGATCACAACCTTCTCTCCCTACAGCAAGGCCGTTGCGCGGTGTAAAGCCTTGCTGAACAGATAGATACGCTTTTGACATTGGCAGGAAGCAATGCGCTTGCCCACAGTGTGACAGAGCACTCATCGACTGGGCTGACAGGTATAACAAATAAAGATCTTGGCCACGGGAGATGCTGAGCACCTGTGACACCTGTCTTTGCTAATTCAGATTTTTGCAGGTGAATGCATGAGTAGAAATGAAGTCACCTGGTTGGGGGGATGGTGGAGGGGACTGCTGAATGAGAAGTTCAGTCTTAGGGAGCCTCTAATCAGGCACAAGATGCCAGTGGCATTGGACACAAAAAGGCAGAAATTCACCTGAGTTCAGGTGTGTTAGAATTGTATTCAGCGTTACCTTTCCGCTTGGAGACTTTGTGCCTGAGCAGGTATTACCTGTCCATGTCGCTCATGCTTGATGCTGAACCCACGTGTGGCACCTTTTACCCTGCAGCAGTGGGAACCTCTTCATAGCTCTGCTTTCCTCCCTAGAAATGTGGCTGTGGCCCCAGGCCTGATCCAGGACAGCTTTTCTGCTGTGGCCGGGTAGTACCTGGGTGCAGGGGACCGAGAACGCCCCGTACCTGCTACTCGGGGTGAGTGCAACAGCCTGAGCCACAGTGTGGGTGACCCTTTGCAGGATTGCTCAGGGTGGTGGGAGGAGACGAGTGGGCAGGTCCTGCCAGGCTGTCAGGTGCTGTAAGCACCACTCTCATCCTCACAGCCTCTCTTGTTCCTCAAAGATCCCATGGACCCGTGGTCTAACTTCTGGCATATAACTGAGGTCCCTAGGTTTGGATATACCATCACCTTAGGCTTTTCTTCTAGTTAACACAGAGAAGGGATACTGGGAGACCAAGACCTTGGTCCGTGGCCCATTTAAGGTCCGAGTCTGCCTTCAGAGCTGTCTGTTTCTCTCCATTGTCAGATGAAGGCAACTGTTCTTCTAGATCAGGAGCTTGGTTAAGTCCCTGAAGGTAGGCAGAATCACTATGAACTTCTGTCCTCATTCCTGTAAGTGGAGTGGTCTCTGCTCCCTGCAGTGCACAGACAGGCTGCTGCTCCCCTCCTGCTTTCCAGTGAGCAGAGGGAAGCTGAGCCTTCGAGATTTGAGTTCCCACAGCATCATCCCACAGGCACAAATTGTGGATGCCCAGCAGCAGCCCTGGCAGCGAGCACATCAGCCTAGCCTGGGAAGGTCTGTGGGGTCAGCATGATGGTCTCGGCCCTTTGGCTACAGAACAGGCTGGCACTGCATCACCCACAAAATTAAAAATAGAATAAATCAATGTCGCTGCAGCTGGGATCCCTGGGGCTATGGTGTTTGTCTGTGACACCGTGCCTCCAGCACCTCCTCCTGGGGCCCTGGCAAAGGGCTGCAAATTCCTGACAGCCCAAAGAATTTGGAGCAGAGAGCAAGTGTTTAGTGTCTTTTTAAGGAGGAATGCCTTTTCCAAATTATGATTTCCCCATTCTGACATGACAGGGTAAACCCAGTCCAGCTTAAGAGCAGGTCTGGCAAAACACAGTCCTGTGTAGCTCAACATGAATATTATTTTTGTATTGTAATACTAATAACTAGTTAAAAGATAACAACGTTTATTAGGCTGATACAGACACATTCTTTGCCTGTCCTGCCAGGGTACAAATGAGCAAAGATCCAGAAGTACAGTTTGTTAGGAAGGAACCAAGCCATTAAATTATCCTAAGGAAACTGTCTTCCTAATTTTTTTTTCTCTTTCCTTCTTTTTTGCTAATGGTTGTAATTTTCCTAGTATTCGTTGCAATTTATATATTGCAAAAAAAGCGCAGAGCATCTGTCTCCCAGCCTATAACTTCATCAGACTTGGGGAATTGAGGGAAAAAAGGAAAAAGAAAATGTGTAAATATAATTACTATAATATGGAACCATTTTATTCTGCCATATGGAGATAAACTGATTTAAAAGAAAGAATATTTCCATTTCAATGTTATTTGGCTTATTATATAAACTTTCCTTTTCTTCACCCTTTTACTTCCATCAGAGCCTAATTCAGTGTATTCAGTCCTAGCCAAAAGGTCACCATTGTCCAACAAGAAAATCCTCCCTCCCCTTCCTGGCACCTCTGGATGCCGTGAATAGAGCTCTCTTTCTCTGAGGCTGAGATCCATCAGCGGGAGGGCACACTAGGCACAGCTGAGTGTCACCCTCCCCTCCTGGAGGTCAAGTGCATCACCCCTGGGTGCTGCACAAATTGTGTGAGGAGAGGGTTGGGTAATCCCATCAGACCTCCTGGCTCTAACCTTATAGCTCTCGGCATCCTGACCACCTTTCCACTGCATTGTGCCACTAATTTAAATTAATTCAGTCTTTTTTACAGATAGTTCCCTAGATAGGTGATTTTCAGTTTTATATTGAAATCTCAAGCTAGTTATTTAATGTTTGTATTTGTATATGCATTTGTCATTGTGGGTTCTTGACTCTGACAAGACATTGATGAAGCAACACACCCTGGAATATGAAGCAGTCAAATTGGCTGCTCATTCCAACTGAATTCTGACACTCCGAATGACAGTAAATAATGTTTAGTCTTAGTTTTGTCTTAGAGTATTCAGTGGGAGTTCTTACACAGTGACATTCAAATCCATGTGAGTAATGGTCTCCTTGGGCTTTTTTCTGTAGTAGTGGAAAAGGCTGTGCAGGAAGGCTGCATGTGCTGGATGTTGCCATAATTAGAATAGAATAGAATAGAATAGAATAGAATAGAATAGAATAGAATAGAATAGAATAGAATAGAATAGAATCATTAAGGTTGGAAGTGACCTCAAGGATCATCTAGTCCAACCATCCCCCCAATGAGACAAAATACCCAGAAAGAAAAGCAGGGAAAGGACTCTGTCGTAAGGCTCGGTGATTTCACTGGTTTGGGATAGCAGACCTTCCACTCGTGCTGGATGGATGGAGACTGAATAGAACAAAGAGCAGCAAACCCAACACAGGAGGGGGATTTGAGCTCTAGGAGGAAAAGGCAGTCACAGAGCTCGTCGCAGACAGATTTATGGAGAGATCACCTGTACTGCAAGAACTGTCTATGAGGGCATGGAGGGACCTTTTTCTGCCATATAGTGTGTTTTCATACTTCTTAAATTAAATAATGCCTACATGCCTTTACAAGTATCCCTCTCACTTCACGTGCTTATAAGAACTCACACCAGCTCCAAGATCCTGCTATTCATAGGAAACAGTAAAGATATTTGAAGAAAAGAAACAAAAGAGACTCATGTACTTGCAGTTTAAATGCTTAGAGGGAATAGATTATAAAGAGCACAGAAGAAATCTGTGAGAGAGTCTAGCTACCAGTGCTTGGCATGCTTTTGCTCAGCATATTCAAAGGGAGATTTGGGGCAAAGCTGGAAACAGCCAAGAGACAGAGCAGAGGGTGCACGTGTAACACCAGGGCAACTCCTGCCAAAGTGAAGGTCTGTATTTCAATTAAGCAAGTAGTAGAGTTTCTGAGGAAAAGAGACTAAGGATATCTAAATATCATTTTGCAAATAGCTACATCAATTTAATTGTAGCTTTTCAAAACATCTGGCCTCAAACAGACAAGCAGCCTCAGCAGTTTCAGGCTGATGATTTCAAAGTATGATAAGGTTGCAAATAACGTGTAAACATTGGCTTAACTGTGATGCTTGTTATCCTCAGTTATTGGTGATATTTTCTGTGTACGTCCATGGAAAAGGACAGACTGCAGACTCCTAAAACGTAATTTTTGTAAGACAGTGACAGTCCACACATCAAAATGACCAGAAAAGGACTAGATCAGTCCTCAGCAAATTAAGACTTTGTACTCCTTATGCCTGTAATAACAATAGGATATTTTATAACATTACGTTCAAGCAATTGTAATTTCAGTTTTATGGAGCAAAAAGTGCAGTCTCTGAGATTTAACTTTTAAGTAACTGACACTGCTCGAAAATCCTTAATGGCCATTCATTAGTAGGTATTGTCTCTTCCCTTATTCTACATGATTATTTTAACTTAAAATAGCTCTCTACTTTGTATATGGAATTTTTGACAAACATATGTATTTCTTCAGCAAATGATTAGCTAAATCATCCTTTTATTTACAAGCAGCTCCTGTGTCCCTGCGCCCTAAATCTTTCTAGCTGGAAGAGTGGGAGGGAAAGCAATTTAATTAAGTTAACTTTATTGACCCACTGGAGCTGTTGTTTAATAGCATGGCTCCCCGGAGTGTAGTGCAGGTAAATTGAATGAATGCCACAGAATATCACTTCCCTGCATTGCATATTTCAAACCTCTGACAGGCAGTTTGGGATGAGCAGCCAACCAGGAAAAAGGTTTTTCCAGCCTTGCTGGTGTGGCTGGCATTTCCCGTTATGCTCGGAACGACGTGCAGAGTGTTACCCATGCGTTCCCCTGGGCGCATCGAGAGGGATAGCTCTGGGATCGTGTGTTGCGCTCAGCTGCTGCATTCAGAAGACAAATTTGTGGATTGGCTCTTCAGCCATGTATCCAAAAATACCCTTTTATGAAGGAGGAAAACTAGCTTGTGAGTCTGAATGAAAGCGCTGTGAGTTAACTATTTAATATTAAAACCTTTGTACACTCATTCTGTATGAGAAATCAGAGTCCAGAAGGATAAGAGATATCTTCTAGAGCTGTGCTTGTCATTTAATACTTGGGAACAAAATGAAAAATTACAGAACTTTTTTAAACTGTTATTTGATAAAAGCTGCAAATATTTCCACAATATGCTCTCATGGGTAATAGTGCCTGCTACTGTTTCACTTACTACTTCTGTCATTAAAATCTTTGTCCAAAAGTCTTATTACTCTCTAAAATGAGTACAACAGGTCTCTGGAACACACTATGTTTTCTGCACTACTCTTCAGTACTGCCCACCGAGTGATAAAAGGCAGTATCTCAGGCTGTTGCACCTGTGCATCTAATCACTTCTTTTAAAAGTCAAGGCAGATCAGCAGTTGTCCGATGCAACAGCAACTTCATATATCTTTTAACCCTTGCAGAATTTAATGTTTTTCTGATTAAAGCTGAGACCCAAAGATCCAGTCCTACAGCTTTGCTTAAAGGATTAAATACAGCCACTCAGCTAATTTATGTTCTGTTCTGGAAAATAATAAGAGCTGCACCTTTAATTACAATTCATAGTTTTCTCATATTCATTCATAATTCAATGTTTTGAATAAGTTTCTGTGTGATTTTTTTTCCTTCTATTTGTGAACAGATTTTTTTTGTTTGTTTGTTTCAAACTGCTGTTTTTAATTTTAAACACACGTGAGATAGAAGATGTGAGTTTGGGGCGGTGGGGTAGTGTCTTTTCTTATGCCGACCAGAACAGTTGGGAGAAGCGGGCGAGTTTCAAGCAGGTAAGTCTTTCTTTAGGTCTGACTTGGGTGTCTTTAAACAATCACACTTAAAGCTGTGCAGCCACGATCGCTACCCCTACGGTACGCATTACGCTGACGGTGAGACCGACTCTCTTTTAGAATGTCATTTCCACAACACCATGTCACTTTTGGGGACAGCTGGCCCTTGGGGCGATCACTCTCGGTTCCTCTCCTGACCTTTATGCTCTAATCTGCCACACAGACCCTCAGAAGCGATACCATATCATTTTAATACACAAACCCAAGCTGCGGTGCAGCCTAAAAAACTCCAGGCTCTCCTGATCTGTCCCTCTGCACCGAGCTCTGGCGTAGCACTGGGAGTGCGGAGAGCACCCTCAGCCCTTGATGTGAAGTCCAAAAGTTAAAAATGCCTTTAATTCAATGTTAGATTAACATGGCTTTTGTCTGGCACTGTGTGTTTGTGTGTTTACGCAAAAGGATGATGTTTTGCATGAGTAATCCTGAAAAGTTTACTTGCTGATATTCTCCAGCTCTCTGTTACTTTATCTTCATTAAATGCTTTTTGGTAGCCATTGCTTGAAGTCCATATTCCATATCTGTAAAATAAGTGCGGTTTCTGTGCAAATGGCTGTGTCTGGGGTCAGAGGCAGGCCTTAGAAAGTAGACTTCTGCGAATTTCAGCTATTTTTTTGCTTCCTATAGAGTTTTTGTAATGACATTTAAAAATATTCTGAAAGCTTTATTGTGTATTTAATAGAATAACAAGAAAATACACACCCATTATACCATCCCACAGTTCCTTCCAAATGCAGCAGACAAATCAGACTGAATCATAAGTGACTGTTTTCCTGCGTAAGAATTCATATTATATTTTTAGGTTGAGTTCTTTAAAGATTTTAAATAACAATACATTATATATACATGAATTTTATTTTTGCTTGATTACAGTTTTAAAAGACTATTAAATCAAGGTTTATAACTTTTATTTATTAAGTATGTGTAATATTTAATTTAAGATTTATTTATGTGTATTTGAGTATTAGTATAAATTCATAAATGCTAATTGACAGTTCTGAGTGGGGTACAGAACTCATGCCTAACACCAATTTAGATGTCTGTGGGTATATTTTTGATGGCAAAGTTGTCCATAAGCAGCTCCCACCCCTTTCCAAAACCTTCCACTTATCACAGAATCATAGAATATCCTGACCTGGAAGGGACCCACAAGGATCATCGAGTCCAACTCCTGACTCCACACAGGACCAGCCCAACCAGAGCAGATGACTGAGAACATCGTCCAGACACTTCCCAAACTCAGCCAAGCTCGGTGCTGTGACCACTTCCCTGGGGAGCCTGTTCCAGTGCCCGACCACCCTCTTGGTGAAGAACCTTTTCCTGATCTCCACCCAAACCTCCCCTGTCACAGCTTCAGGGCATTCCCTCGGGTTCTATCGCTGGTCACTAGAGGGAGGAGATCAGCGCCTGCCCCTTCACTCCCGCTTATGAAGAAGCTGTAGGCTGCCATGAGGTCTGCCCTCAGTCTCCTCTTCTCCAGGCTGAACTAAACAAGGGACTTCAGCTTCTCCTCATACGTCTTCCCCTCTAGACCCTTCACCATCTTGGTTGCCTGCCTCTGGACACTCTCCAACAGTTTTATGTCCTTTTTGTACTGTGGCACCAAAAACTGCACACAGTACTCAAGGTGAGGCCGCACCCGCGCAGTGTGCAGCCAGGGCTGCCCCTTCCCAGCTGCAGAATCCGGCACTTGCTCTTGTTAAACTTCATGTGGTTGGTGATTGCCCAGTTCTCTAACCTGTCCAGATCTCTCTGCATGACCTCTCCACCCTCAACGGAATCAACAGCTTCTCCCAACTTAGTATCGTTATCTCTGCCGCTTTTCTTTCCATTCTGCTGGCATAGTATTTTGTAGGACTGAACACCGAACTTGCGAAATTACCCATCTCCTTTCTCTTTTTCTCAAGGTCCTTTATAAAGCAGAGCAATATGCTTACCTGGTTTGCAGTGTAGACCCAAACCATTGCACCCATGCAACTGAGCAGGCATCACAGGGAAGGGAACTTCCTTCCCTGAACTTCAGTCAGGCCAGAAAAAAGCATCCATCGAACTACCACAGGATTTGAAGATATGCCGCTGTAGTCTATAAACTCTACATAGACCAACTTATGGTTAAGTACCAGGAATGTGGTTTTCTCTGTATCAAATCTTTGCTGAAAATTTTTGCCAGTACAGGAACGACATTTAGGGACAGATTTAGCTTTTGATATTTGAAGGTTTTATGAGTTTTGAGGGTTTTTTAATGCCAAAAGCTAGGAAAAAGTCTAAGTTGGTGCACTTACACCATAGGAAAGTATAGTTTGTTTATTTGAGGATTAGGTATAAGAAATTTTTGCTTTCTATACTTAAAAGAGTTTGCTGATTTACTAGCTGGGTTTTTTGTTTGTTTGTTTATTTTTCCAAGTATTGCTTATATCAAGTGGATAAAAGCAACATATTGTACCTTTTTGCTTTACAGCTATGAACAGAAACTTTCCCTGTCACACCTGTTTTATTTTGGGGTTGATCTTTACCACACCTAAGGGACACTGAGGCAGAAGTTTTATAGCTGCAGAGGGACGGCATCTTCTAAGCTCCAGCTATTCCTCTCAAAGACGTTCCTGCTTTCCATCATCCCTGCCACTCACTGCCCCTGCGGTTTTGCTAACAGAGTGGCTCGCGTGACTGCTCCTTAGCCTGAAACTCGCAAACTCAGCCAAGCCACTCCAGATCCACAGCTCACGCCACTTAATATGAACTGGCTCATTTTGCCTTGAGCATTTTAGAGTGTTCACAGGACCTCCTCCGATGGTGCAGCTATGGGGCAGAGCGTGGAAAACAGGGAGAAGTAATCTTGTCAAACCAGAGTAATATTGTGTGCAAAGTGTGCGTTTGCTATTCCCCAAGTCTTAAGCACTTTAAACAGAGAAGGCAGCAGAACTGGCTGTAGCAGAGTTGTGTCCACCAGACTTGCATCCAGCTGTGATGCTAAGCATGCATATGTAAACTCATATGAATTTTTTTTTGTTCACACTGATATTTAAACATTCATTCATCTTTTCTCCCCCTTCTAAAGACTAAAGCTGGCCTATGCTAGCATTTTGAGGTTGATTTTCTTTTACTCCATGTTAACTGGTTGTTAATTTATTTAAACACGTAGAAATCCACAACGATATGTCAAACCTTTGCTACACAGGAGACAAAAGTGTGTTATAGACTACAACATACTCTCTAAGTCAATCAGTTAGAAACATAAGAGTTGATTAGGAGGTGCTCTCAGCAGCTCACAGAGCTTAACCTGGCAGTAGATGACTAATGCTCCGTAATCCCAGCTATGGAAAGGCCTAAGGCGTTTGAAGAATTCAGTTTGGTAATTTACTGATACTTCCAGAAGAAAAATTAAGTATATGGAGAAGATAACATGGCCTGGATACCTGAGGAGGAACCCCAGTGTTGAACAGGATTGATTAATCTCTTTTTGTCCTCTGGAGTCAGAAGCCTGTTGCTGCAATATCCAAGCAGGTTGCCTGCCTCACCGTGTACGTACTGCGAAAGGATGGCAGCGCCGTTGTCACAACAAGAAAGGAAGATCCATTCTCTGCTGCAACGTGTATCATTAACAAAATCACTGTTTAAATTCTCTACCAGTAGATGACAGTAGCCTTTATTAGTAGAACTATACAAAATAAGACTGGGAAGAAATGTAGTTTCTCAGCTTGGAAGTCAAGTATGAGAATTAATTAATCCCAGTGTTTGTTTTCTTAAATAGGGAGCCTGAATAAAATGACTGAAAGGAGCCTTGTGCCCTTGCACACATGGCTAGAGAAACATTTCCAAACCTTGACCACAGAGAGAAGAAAACATGAAGAAAGAGAACTTGTTAATACAAAAATCAGGAACTCTGAAGGGAGCTCCTTAGTACCTTGGCAGCGGAGGTATTCTGATTCAAGAAACTACTTCAAAAGCACACCAGTTGAATCAGAGGTGATATTTTAAGGACTTTTATTGAAGGGTGAAAGGCCAGTAATAACCAACATCACAATTTCTGCCAGAGAATAGGAACTGAATAGTCATTTCAGTATTTTATTTTATGATCATCATTAACTGTCTCCTGCATCCAGGATATTAGATATCCCTTAACTGTCTGCTGCATTCAGGAGATTAGACATGAGGAGAGCTGCGATTTAGGCCAGGAAACACCCCAAGCAGTTGTTACTTGTCTGGATTTTATGTATTCTTTCCTTCATGATCACTGTACCTTTAGTAAAACTACTTATTTCTGTATGTTGTTGTTATTCTTCCCTTGGGAAAGTGGTCAGATAGCATTATGAAATGCCAAGGCATTTTACTGAAAACCCACCCTGCGTTAATGTTATAAGCGTGCACCTCTACGTAATGTTTGCTTATATATATTTTTAACTGGGATATTTAGTACGTGTTTCTGGAGCATAGGATTCCAACACAACTGCTAATATGGCCCATGCAGGAGATGACAATGTCTTTACTCTGCTGTGCCCACATACCACTCTGCGTAGATGGCTCTAGCCGCTCTGTGGGGTGTTTCCATTCAGCTGCTTGTCAGCCACGGAATTGCCTTCGAGCATGTCTTCTCTGTAGAGATTTATGGATTCATGCTCTGCTTGGAGGAACCCAGTCATCGAAGCCAGAGAATGAGCGTGCACACTGCTCAGCCCTGCCTGTGCGCTTGTGCTCACGTCAGTATCACAGCAACTCAGGTCAGGACTCACAGTGCCCAGAGCTGGGTTCCGTAAATTGTAACCCCTGAATCTACAGTAGGCTGAGTCACCCTGTGAAGTGCTTCACGTGGCATGGCACAAAAATAAGGGTGTTTGGCCCAAACTTCCTGCGCTGCGAATCAGTGAAACAGATCATCTCTGGTTGTCCATGCATGCTCACAAAACACACATGGACATCAGGAGGAAAAGTTTTTTCTGAATTTCCAGAGAGTTTGGTGAATTATGTAAATACTGAACGTGAGACACTCAAACACACGTGAGTGTTCTCAGGGGCCCAGGGCAAAGGCTGGAACACTGTGTTAGGGTCCACTGTAAGGTATTCCACCGGCACCCCCACTAAACTTTCAAAACCATTTTCCTGTTCCTCTTCTAACCCCCACTGTCTCTAGGAGCTCAGGAGACCTGTTCATGGGACAGAACCCTTATCATGGGTGCTGAACTCCTTTCAAAATCTGCCTCAGCCTTTATTGCTTTGAGCTGCCTGGCTTTATTTTGCTTTCCATTTCTTTCCTCTTTGTTTCTCTCAAGACGGTTGTCTTATCTTGGCTGCGCGTGGTGTTGTGAGAAGGATGTATGTGCCTAGACGCATTCAGCACCCTTTCTTTCCTGTGCCAGGCAATGGAGGGGTGTATTTCTGCATCTTCTCAGCAAGTAGTTTTCCTTCTTCCTTTTACAGATCAACCCCTTGCTTCCTCCTCTCTTCATAGCCAGGCGGTGGTGATCTGTGCAGCTTTGCTGTTTTGAGGAAGGAATCGCTCCTCTTGAGGGAGGGCTGTATTATTTTCACCATGCAGACAATGGGTGCTGTAGGCAGATGGGCTTTGCATACCTTTTTTAAAGTCAGGCAGCAGGTGATCTTTTCTCTTTGCTGTATGTTGGCTTCATATGTCAGTTCTGCCTTCCCGTTTTCCGATGTTATCAGCCTGAGTTGACTCTGAACCTTAGAGCAAACCACTGTTCTTTTCATTCTCATAGTTGCTGCACCAAGCATAGCTACAAGCCTCGAGGATTTACTTTTTCACTCCAAATGAGCAGTATTAAGAGAAATAAAGATTCTAAATTATCTACCTTTCTTTCTGAGAGAGAAAAGTTACAGCTCGCTATCAAGTATTAACAGCATGGAGATCTCTTGGATTCAAGTCAAAAAACAAAATGCGATCAAATCACTTGATCATTAAGTTAATTGTAATAAAATTATGTTTACAGCTATAATATATGCATATAGAGTGCGTATGCATGTGTAGTGCATGTATCTATATGTGTATATACATACAAACACGTGTTGTAAGTAGTATAAATATTTTATTATTTAACCGTACTTTCCTCTGGATGGGTAGATCAGTAGGACCCACCCTGGGTAGCCTGGTTTCAGACAAGCTCTGAACAGCTTCACAGTCAGTTCTGTGATGGTTCAAAGCATCAGTATATATCTTAAAAGACTAATGTTTCATTTTAAGAAGCATATAAACGTTTATTGGACTTGTGTTGTAAACCGAAACAGATGTTTTTAAACTGAACCCTGTCCAGAGAATGTGGATAATATGATGAGAAGTAAAATAAGTAAATAAACAAAAGAGTAACTGAAAATGTATCTGGAATGCAGAAAAATAAAATTTCAGGTTATGCTATGGTGATAGTGGATAATTCCAGAGAAACCTGACTTTTGCTAACTCCAAAACACGGCTAAAATATGGCTTGTGTGAGCCTTACATCTAAAGCACAATTTCATTATAGGCTTGCTGGGAAAAGTTACTCGTATTATAATTGTTTGATGTTTATTGATTTTTCCATTTAAAAAAAGTCCCATGGGTCAAATTCTAGTCACAATGACAACAGTGTATATGATGACATTTTGTATTTTCCTCACAATCCTGCTGTGAAAGGGGAGATCACTACTGTGTGACTTTCCTATCCTGATTACTGTAAGTTTTATAGAAAAGCCCATAACTGTTCCTCTAGCCCATGCACTCTAATTCCTGGAAATTGCACTGACTGCCAGAAGAAGAAAAAAAGAAAGAAAACAAAATTAAATAAGGAAGAAATCTCAAGTTGCCCCCAGGTTTTCATGGAGTTAACCAAGCCTCCCTGTTGCCCAGATGACATTAAGTGCTGAGAAGTCTGTCAGCACAGAGGCAGCAAGAGCAGAATTACATACGCGTGCATGAAGACCACATTTTATTTACGTGATCAGTTCCCACTGAAGCCAGTGGAAGGTGTCACATTGGGGTACTTGTGAACTTGTACAGAGGCAGCACTGTGCTAAGAAATTGGAGCTTGTCATTAATTGCTAGAGGTTTAAGTGCATGTGGTTACGTTGCTAACAATCATGTTTCTGTTGTCCTAGTTTTACATAGTGAGCATAAATTGTTTCAGATTTATTATAACCCAGAGTCTAGCAAGGTAGATTTGTTCCAAAAGTGTGAGTAGAAGTCCTGTTCTGTGCCTTTTTAAAGGATGAGATTTCAAAGAGTCGTCGTTGACTGATATCAACAGCATCTGTAAAGAAAGGTGAGAAAAAGCATAATTAAGGTAATTTCAGCAAGTTATGTCCCTGCAGCCTTGGTGTTGCCCTGCATGCAGAACTGGTGTGGCTATATTGAAAATGGGAGATGAATTTTGAGTAAGTCCTTCTTACCATTTCTTGTGTGTTAGACTTTCAGACATGCTTGGCAGCTGGGTTATCATTTTAATCTATCTGATTGCCTGACTTCTAGGAGAGGCTGAGAGAGTGGGTTGGGGGGAGGTCATATTCAGACAGCCTAATTTCCATGTACATTCCTCGGTAAGATATTACCTAAAGTTTTAGAGCCAAATAAGCAGAAAGAATTAGGCACAGAAACTAGTGTCCTTATATAGGCCCATGACAATGGCTTATAATTGACACATAGAGGATAATATTTAAACGTAAGTAAGCATCATCCAGCTGCTTTCTGCTCCGAAGGGTTCGTTTTTGCAAGACAGTAAATGTAGGAATTTCAATAGCGGGACTTTAGCACAGCAAATTCACAGCTTTGTTTGTGCTCTAGATGACCAACCACAGACTGTTATGGTGCACTGACTAGAAACACAAAGTAGCTTGTTATTTTGTGTGTGCTAATGCTAATAGATTTTCTGAGTTACAGAATACATATAATTTTGAATAATTCTTCTGTCCTAATGGGTATGTTTTCAACTATAAGAAACTACTCTTTTAGCAATCATTGTTGGTATTTTAAAGATATGGATTTTAATCAATATCTGGCAGTTACAATTATTGATTAGAAAAAATGTCCGTTGAAATAATTAGCCATTACTGCTCGATATGTTTCCATGTGGAGTGGATGTAAGTGCCATAATTCTAGTAAAATAAGAGGTTGCCTACATACTGGCCTATTTAATGGGTTTAATACCTAAAGAAAAATCTAATGTTCTGTCTCCAGATTTTCTACTTTTTATTTTAGGTTCTATTCTATGGCTCCATTGTGGCAGAAAAGAAATGCTTTCATGCCTGTGATATCATTGTATTCAGAAGCCCCAGGCCTTGCCTAGTAACACTAGCTCTGATGAGTAGCTTTAATACTTTAAAAGGCAAATCTAGCTCCGGGAGGGGAGGGGAAAAACAGTTTTTGTGGAGTTTGACCCAACATAACTTCTTTTACACCTCCAGCAATCTTGAAGAGTTTCAGGAAAGAGCAAGACCTACTGTTTACTATGGAACCACTGTCACGTATGCCAGTTACAGGACCTGTTCTTGGCTAGAATAGCTCTGTAGCCTGCAGGATATTCAAAAGAAATGGTGGCCTTTTTCTTCTGGGGCACCTGGTGAACAGGGCGTCACTGTTGACTGTGTTTAGATCCTATGCAATGACATGAATTTTCCCTCCGTGAAGTCCTGGAAAATCAGAAAGCTGCTGGTTTCCTGCCATGTATATGTGCTCCATGAAAAGGAACAGCATAAGTAGAAGGAGATTGGATATGAATAAAAGGAGAAGCTAGGAGTGAGTGGCAGTGTTATATAGAAGTAGGATAGGAGAGAGTGTGAGAAGAGTGAAGAGGAGTAGGAAAAAGAGCAAGTATAGGAGTAGCAAAGAGCAGAAAAGAGATCAAAAGACTCGGAGAAGTGAAAAATGCAATAATAGAAGGACCAGGAAACTGGGAATAGAAAAATGAGAACAGAGAGATGGCACATTTTGTTATTTAATGAATGGCTTAATGTGATGGATAATCAGAATAATTTTTCACCTAAATAAGGCAACTGAGTCATCTCCTTAATCTGACTTCTCTAAGTGTTCCCTTACAGCCAAATGGATGTCTGTGTCATCTCATAATGTGATTATGACAGAAGATGCAAGCAAAGCAGGTTTGAACCCGGTACCTGTAGCATATTGGGACAGCTCTTAGGAAAGCTGGGAACTGATGGCGAATCAATGAACTGATACAACTTTTAAAGCACAATGCTAAAGACGACTGCCTTTTTGTTTGAAATACTGCTTAAGGATCAGGACACTACTCACTTTCATTTTCCCCACTCAAAGAGAGAGAATCAAAAGCTTAGTCCTTTGGTTTTAGTCACAATTTCAGCAAAAGCATCTAGGTGGATCTTGATCCCCTAATAATTTTTAAGCCATAAAAGATACTTTGCCTAAATGCCTTATAGGCAGCTCTGTGCAGCACAGACATTATTCTGTCAAGTTTTTGCAGAGAATAAATTATAGATTCCTGCCAATAAGTGAAAAGAACTCAAGGCAACATCCAATTACCTCTGTGTTCACTTAACTTGATTTTATAAGATACTGTACTGTGTTGGGTTGACCTTGGCTGAAAGTCAGGTGCCCACCAAACTGCTCTGTCACTCCCCTCCTCAGCAGGACAGGGAGGGGAGAAAAACAAGTGAAAAACAAAACAAAAAGAAACCAACAAAAAACCTTGTGGGTCAAGATAAAGGCAGTTTAATGAAGCAAAAGGCGATACACAGAAGCAAAGAGAAAAAAAAAGTATTTAATCTCTACGTCCCATCAGCAAGTGATGTATGTCTGGCCCCTTCCCGGGAAGCAGGGCTTCAGTACGCATAGTAGTTGCTCTGGAAGACAAATGTCACAAATAACGAATGCCCCTGCTTCCTCCTCCTTTCTCTTAGCTTTTATTGCTGAGCAGACATCAGATGGTATGGAATATCTGGTATATCCCTTTGGTCAGTTCGAGTCAGCTGTCCTGGCTATTTTCCCTGCCAAGATCTTGCCCACCCCCAGCCTACCTCTTGGGGTGGGGGGGGGGGGGGGAGTGTTGGAGAGAGGCCTCGGTGCTGTGCCAGCGCTGCTCAGCAGTAGCCAAAACCCTGGGGAGTTACCAACACCTTGCTGGGTACCAACGCACAGCACAGCGCTGGGAGGGCTGCTGGGGGGAAAATTAACTCCATCTCAGGCAGACCTAACATCGCGGTTTGTTGTTCCTCAGCGACATTGTGTGCCTTCTGTATGCTGTAGGGGTGGATTTGATTTCTCCATCTGCTGCCCCCTCCCTGTCCCCACGTATGACATTGAATTCCTTCATTGCTTTGGTCAAAAATGACCAAAGTGATTTCTGTACCACAGTCTTTATTCCACAATGGCACTCTCAGATTTCAGGTGAGAGTGTTTGTAAAAATACTTTTTGATAACTTGAAGGAAAAACATTGTAGAAACTGAACTTTTGATCATATGTTGCACTACAGGTTTCTTTACTGTAAGCCATGCATGTTGCATCCTTTGCTCTTCATGCAAGAAATACCATGTGAAGTAAAGTACGGGCAAAGATTAGCTCAGATAATTCCATTCATCAGCTATGTATGGAAACACAGGATACCAAGAGAGGCATCAGTAGGCTAAGAGATTATTTAAAGCGATGCTGCCAAATTCTCAAGTGCCACTTTAAGATGTTAGTGGATTAGTGTTTAGTCACTACTTCAAAATCTGTTGCAGACTCCAGAGTGGTCTGCTTTACAAGGGGAACATTCCGACAAAATAAAAATGTGAAGGCTGGATAAGAACACTGCCGAAATGCTGTGCAGGCGGTAGCTCAATTCAGAGCCTGAAATCAAACTTGGTTCTCTCCTTTCCTGGTCAATAACGTTCGTGTGCCTGTGCGATATAACACTACTTAGCGAACAGCCGCAAGGTTTGGGAGAAAAAAGTAACAAGTTGATGGCTGTTGTGATTTTGAAGCACATTGATCTTTCTCCCTGTCCAAGACAGAGACTGCAGTGCGTGTCAGGAAAAGCTGTTATCAGTGTAACATTTACTGGAAAATAGTGATGTTAGGAGAAGTTAAAATCAGAGCGCAGTCTTCAGGTTTTGGAATATTAAAATATAGATGATGAATTACAGTCAATGTAGACAAACCACTTACCCTCGTAGAGCTGATGTAGGAGGAGATTCTGCAAACACTCTCCATTCAAATATTCTGTTCGATCCCCATATACTATCTGACAGGCTGTAATCAGGGCGAAGCACTGCTGAAATTAATTCCTATAATACTGGGATTTTTAATGAAAATCCTGATGACAAATTATCTTTGTTGTTCTGTTCACCGTTTTATCTCTTGTATCCTGAGTTAATTACATGGCATTTTAAGGGAGGCTTTTTGAGCATACTATACATGTCAAAGAAAAAGCAAAATGCTGACAGTTTCTGGAACTTGCCCAAACTCTCACAAATGTATGTGAATTTAATTCCGATAGTGTTTTAATTTGGGGGTTCATAATTTATGTTTTTACCTGTCAAACGTTCATTTGGCTTCTCTTAGCATAACAGGTGGGAGTGAAAAAAACAACAGTATTCTTCCTCTTGCTTGTGTTTTGTGAATAAAATTAAAGAAGCAGTAATCGAGCATCTCGCAGGCACACGATTTAGGACTAAAAACATGATTACAGAATATTTAAATTAGGCAGAGCTGTGAGATGCAAAGGAGGCGAGGCTAGGTCTGCTGAAAAGTGAAACAGATGTTGACAGGTAGCAAGTAAAATTTGTGAGATACTGAGTTGGGACGGGGGGTTTTTTATAATCTCTCTTGACTCTATTTTCCATCCATATTGTCACTCTTAGCCATGCATCATTATTTGCAAATTAATATTTTAAATTACAAATAATTTACATTATTTATAGTCAAAAGTCATTAAGCATCGCTGCTCCATTAATTTTTATTTCAGCCTAATCAGTGAAAACAATTTAGTGACTATAGCTCTTTGTAAAAGTTCCGATACATCTAAACAGACGTTAGCAGAGCAAAATGTTTCATTTTACATTTTTTTTAATACTTATACTTCCTTTTTTGCAAATATTTTGTCTGAAATGAACAAATGCTTTCAGCAAAATGTGAAGTTTTAAGAATGATAAGAGCAAATTAAAATAGAAGGTTCAACAACTTATTGTGGGAACTGTTTGGCAGGTTCCCGTGGGAGACTGCTCTGAAGGGGAAGGGGATCCAGAGAGGATGCTGCTGTCTGAGGACCACCTCCCCAGACCTGGGCTGAGCCCATCCCACGGCCCATGCAATCACATAGGCACAACAGATGGGCAGGGAGCTCCAGCCCGGGTTCCAATACCAAGAAACCGCAGGGGAGACCAAGGAGGGATGCTTGGGAGCATTGTCTGGACATTGTCTGGCCATGCCAGCAGGGAATTAGGGAAGCCAGCATTCAACTGGATTTGAAATTGGTGAGGAATGGAAAGGGCAACAAGAAGATCTTCTAAAGGTAGCAGCAAAAGGAGCTGTAAGAAAGATGTGGGGCTATGGAATGAGGCAGCAGACTTGCTAACAAAGCACACAGAAAAGGCTGAGAAACCCTGTATCTTCTTTGCTTTGGTCTTTACTGGCAAGTTCTCTCCTCAGGTCTCCCAGGCAGGATCTGGAAAGATTGAGGTAGTAACCAAATAAGCAGACTGGACATATACAAGTAGAGGATGGATGCAAGGATGTGGAGGGAGCTGACCGAGGTCCCTGCAAAGGACTGCTTTGTATCTTCTTCAAAAGGTCCCTAGGGATCAGGAGAGCTCCTGAGGACTGAGAAAAGGCAAGTGTCACACACATCTTCAAGATGAACAGGAAGGCAGATCTGGGGAACTATCTGCTCATAAACCTCCCTTCAGTCCCCATGAAGAATTTGGAGAAAACCTTTCTGGAAAGTATGTCCAGGTACATGGAGGACAAGAATGCAATTGGGAACAACCAGCATGGATTCACAAATGGCAAACTGTGGCTGAACAATCTGAGAGCTGGCTCCGAGGAGATGGCTGGTATGATGGGTAAAGAAAGAGCAGTGGTTATTTACCTTCACTTCCGCAAGGCCTGTTACATGGTATCCCTGCACCCTGATTGGTGAAACAAGGATTTGAGAAGTAAACTACAAAGCGAGTGGACTTTCATCTTGACAACGGGATGAACTGCACCCTCAGCAGTTTCACAGATGGTACCTAATTAGGGGAGAAATTACTATGCTAGTGGTCAGGGCTGCCATTCAAAAGACTCTCAAGCTGGAGAGGTAGTCTGGCAGAAGCTTTTGGAAGTTCAGCGAAGGCAAATGCAAATCCCTTATTCTGAGACAGAACAAACTCATGCAGCACAACAAGTGGGGCAACAACTGGCTCCAAAGCTGTTACAGAAAAGTTCCTGGGGGTCCCAGCAGACAGCAACTCCAAGATAAGTCAGCAGAGAATCCTGAAGGTCAGCCACATCCTGGGCTATACTAGCAAGAGTGAAGCCAGCAAGCTGAGAGAAGTGATTCTTGCCCTCTGCTTGGAGCTTGTGAGACCCTGCCGCGAAGATGGTGTCCTGTTTTGCATTCCTTTGTACAAGATGGATATTGACACACTTGGAGCATCAAGTGGCTGGAGCACAGGACATACAAGATGAAGCTGACAGAACTGGAATTGTTCAGCCTGGAGATGAGATTAAGAGGGAAATCCAGTTGTTTTAAATTACCTACTGGCAATGAACAGAGATAATGAAGCCAGACTGTTCTAGGCAGTGCACCATAACAGGACAAGAGGCAGCAGACAGAAGTTGCAACATGGGAAATTTTGTCTAAGTATCAGAAAAACCTTAACTGCCCCTTGAGCGGAGTGGAGGTCAAACACTGGCACAGGTACCCAGAGAGTGTGGCGTCTCCACTCTTGGAGATATGACAAAGTCAACTGGGCAAATCTCTGAGCAACCTTTGAACTTGGGTGCAACTTCAAAGCTGAACTTGCTTGAGCAGGCTCAGAGGAACCCCAAAGATCCCTTCCAACCTGATAATTCTGACAAAATTTGGTTTTGTTTACTTACATGGCTGCTTTAAGGATTTAAATAATATTCCTGGGGCGCTTTGTATTTTGAAGGAAAAGAACAGTGAAAATGCAGATCATTATTATTATTAACAACATGTAAGTCATTGCTGCTAGGAAGTATTGTAGGAGTGGTCGTGTATATCAGGTTGCCAGAATGGATTGTGGGTTTTTGTTAAATAGAACAAAACCATCGGTGAAGTGTGTTTAATGCACAAAAATTCTGCAGACCTTGTAAATACAAGGTAAAAATAGGTCAATTTGGGTGATTTACTAGCCCAGACAAATCCAATTTAAATATATTTTAATATTTTTTTGTCCTGCTTATTAGTTCTGCTTAAAATGCCAGCCACTTTCTTCAGCAGTTTTCCCAATCTTCACCAATATCCTTTTGCTTAGAGAATAAATCTGATAAGCCTTGGGCCTGGGGAAATGAAGGGAAGAAACTGGCATGGACTTTGGTGGGTTTTTTCATTCCAGAATACAGGTAATGATTTCTCTTTCAAAGTCATTCCCTAGCTGAGTATCAAGAACTGCCTAAAAATAAGGTACTCTACTGTCCAATGGATCTGTGAGCAGAAGGAAATTTTCTCAAGAAAGTGAGACTCTGCCCTCCCTCTTATGGTCCCAGAACTCCTCTGGGGAAAACCTGCACTACTGAGTGAAATAAACCCATGGCTTTGGTGACAGCCAGAGTGATGGTCACAGCTTCTGACTACCAGTTGAATATCAAGGCTCAGAGAGCCCTTAGGCTTGGGTACAGATGCTGTAGAGCTCCCAGAATGAGATGAGGAACCCTCTGGCCCCCTTTTGCTGTCCTTACATATGTTGTTAGTGGTGGGCTGGGCAACCCTGTGCCTCCATGCTGAACTGTGTAGGTCTTCTGCTCAGTGCATAACTCTCCTGAAGGGAAGAACAGAAAAATGGCTCTGCTGGGCCTAACTGGTAGGCCTGGTATATTTTCTAAATTATATGTTTCAAGTGGTAAGATGGCATTAGGGGGATGCATTTCCCGTTACGTTTCTCAGCATTTCATGGCCTGAAGTTTAGGGAATTGGCTAGAAATTATATCTTTGTGTCTAGTAAATGTTGGGGGTTGGTGGTCTCCCATGAATTTGTTTGTTTGCTTTTTGAATTTATTCAGGCTTTTAACATCTGCAATATCTTCTAATGGTTTATTCCATAACTTAATTACCCATTCTGTAGAAAAGTATTTTCCATTTTTTAGGCTTTAATCTGACACTCCATCATTTCATTTCCTCCTGTCTCCTTCTCGTATTACTAGTAGGAGTGAATAGCCTTCTCAGTGCAGCATATGATGTTGTGGGTTTTGTCGTGTTCCTCTGAGCTATGTCTTTTCCAAACTGAGTTATCCCCAGCCTACTTATTGTTCCTCACACAGATACTGTCCCTTACTTTCAATTACCTTACTTGTCATTCTCGGCTATATGTTTTCTACTTCAAGTGAGTCCCTTGAGGCTTAGAAGATAAGGCACATTTTCTCAGTGGCAATAATATTGCTCTCTTGCATTTCATTTTCCTAATAATTCATAATATTCCATTTGCTTTAGCCAGAGATTTTCATAGAAAGGTACATGGTTCCTCCAGTTGGGGCACCTGTATTTCACCGTGCTAATAGCTAATTTAATGCTCACCCCTGGCTATCTATACTCAGAACTCTGTTTTTATTCCAGATTCCACATTTACCAGTGTTGCATTTCACCCACGTTTTTATCACCAATCACACAGGATTGAAACCTTTCTGCAATTTTTCAGTCACTCTTCAGGTTTACTGCCCTAAATAATCTAGTGTGACCGTCATCTCACTACTCAGCCTTATCCAAACTACTGACAACTGTGTTGAACAGTGCATTTCCCTGCACTGATCCACTAGAAATTTCTCTGCATTGTGATGAGTGATCATTTACTTCTTCTGTTTCCTATTGTCTAACCAGTTTTAAGGGGTTTCTTTCCTGTAAAAGAGGTTTTGGCCTCAGAATCTCCCAAAGCTCTTACATAGTGAACACCTAAGTGAAGAATTCTTTTCACTTTGCCGGTGTACAGTCTGATCTTATTTGAGCTCCCCTTTAATACCCCAACTACTTATCAGTCCTACAGACTTTCTGGTAGATTTTCTGTTTCTGATGTGGTTAAAAAACTTTTTATTATTGGTTTTATGCCTTTAGCAAATTGCTCTTCATAATCTTTTTTTGGCGGGGCTTGTTAAATTTAACTTGCCATCCTTGATATTCTTTTCTATTTTTCTAGTTGGGAAATGACTTCCTACTTTCAGAAGATCTTCTAGTAATCTCCTTTACTGTGCTGTGTATTGAAATGGTCTAGAAAAAACAGACAACTCTCGGGAGTTTCTCCTTCTGTTTTCCCTGCCTTCCCCCCAAAAAAGAGCTGACATTAGTTGGTTTAAAGATATAAAGTAATTATTGGTTTGGGTTTTTTTTAATTGCTTTCTCTCTCTTTTGTGTCGTCTCAGATTAGGAATTAAAACATGAAGGGAATGCGTGTAAAATTCAAACCGCAGGGACAAAAAATCAAAGTGAAACCATTTGTAAAAATGGACAGCGAAAGGAAGGGTTGATGTGAGCATGCATGGGTAAGAAAGGAGTAACAGGAGGAAAGAATTTGGTGATCATACCAGAATAATAACTTCTGAAATATTAAAGGTTTCAGTGCAGCTTGCACTACAGATCAGTGTGATAAGTTCTAGGACTATACTCTATTTTCTGAAAATTATGCACAGATATAGACAGAAGTTTAGATATGCATGTACGCCCATGTCTGTCTTGCCTCAAAAGTCAGGAAGACTGAGATAGCAAAGCTTCCAGATGCTTTGATGGGACTTAAATAGCCAGCAGTCCCCCAAACCAGAGGCAGACTTCATCTTTGGGCAGCTGCCTAAATTTCCTTGTTCATCAGCAGACTCCAAATGGCAGGTTCAGCCTCTTGTAAACATACAGGTGTATACAGACAGGGTTCCTGGGTGTATCCTGGCAGTGACTGAGCGCTGCACCCTGAAGCAGCAAAGTATGGTACCAGATTATGTCAGTGCCTTGCAGGATTGAGTCCAAGCTGTTGCTCATGAGCCACTCCAGAAGGAGAGGTGCCGATTTCTCCCTGAGTCTGCTGTTCTGCACAAAAATGGTGGGTCTGTTTTGAGCCCTAACAAGATAAGACTTTCCAGTGATGTATTGCCAAGTTTAACACTTCTCTAGGTTTGCAGGGAGGAGATATCTTACCTTTCAGAACCAAGCAATTATCAAACTTTAAAAATGCACTTACCACACCTGAAAGGAAAGTAAATATACAAGTTATTATCACTATGTATATAAATAATATACCTATTCTTACTTTAGGAGTTCTAGTGCATTCTGAGTTCTTCTTTGAAAGGCCAAGCTGCAGTTTCAGTCATAAGCATCATCTTTCAACTAGGCTTAACAATGAGACTCTTAAATTCTTTTGATGAGGACAGATATAGGTCCTCCAAATGTGTGAAATTAAGGTAAATGACAGCACTTGCACTCTGAAAGTCCATTGCACAGGACAAGGTAATAAGCATCCAGCAGCCATCAGCACCTTGGCCGCGATCAGTTACAAGTTTTGTAGCATGCAGAAGCTTTGATTTTGTTTCCCAGTTGGGCCCAAGTTGTAAGATTTAACCTGCAAAGCCTCCTGGGGTTTGAGCTGCAGCAACTCTAAGGCCTCTGCAAGGTTAGCAGGTTTTTTTGCACTGAGCACTAGAGAAATGCTTATTTCAGGCAGATACCATCCCTGCCCTGAAGCACTCATTATCTCTTTCTTTGAGGTGTTTTGCACATAGGTAAAGGCTTGCATCCTGAATACAAGCTCTCTGATCAGTCACTCTTTCTAATTTCATACCTCCTCATCAATGAATGCTTGCTGGTGCAGGGTTCTCCTCCCTCACCCCTGTAAAGGGAGAAAATTCTTTCAAGGAGGGGAAGCAGGATGGTACAGCGACAGGAAAGGAAAGGCTCAGAGAAACAAGAAAGGAGATACAAAGATGTGAGTAAGTTTGGGAATAGTTATCTATTCTCAATCTAGAGAGCAAGGCAATATAGGAGAAATTAGAATAATGCAATAGTGGAGAAAAGAAGTATGGAGAGAATCCTCGTGGCAGTTATATGACACAGAAAAGTGACTGAAGGAGGAAGACAACTGTACTAGGAGACACAACACAGTACAAAGAAAACAAAGTGATGGAAGTTAGAAAAGAAAATTAAAAAACCAGCGTTCAAGATACACATTTAGATTTTTTAGAAATAAGCTCAGTGGAAAACGTACACATGAAGTGGTACATCAAGAAGCCTCTTTTTTTCTCCTATAATGCTGCAACACTCCAGAATCTAAATGGGTTGTGCTAATACCAGCTCTGTGAGGTAGGACAAGCTTATCATTTTTTGTCCATGGAGCTATGGCAAGGTATTATTTTATGTTGAACAAAATTATTCTGCATTTTTTCCTGTTGTTGCTATGCTAGTGGACTTGGCCAACAGTGGTATAATCAGTCAGAGAAGCTGTAACGAATATACCTGCATAAGGCTTTAATAAATCTAGTTCAAAACACTAATATTTACTGAAATTTCAGTGTTTTCTGCCCATATTGATGCAGTGTATGTTCTGACGTTAGTGTACAATGAGAAACTGCCAATACACACTTCAAAGCTGTCTCTTTTTAAATCTACTATTCACTCTATGGCTCTTCAGTAGTTTCCTGATCAGTCAAGGCAGACTGATACATCTTATGTTGCACCAACATATTGAAATATCTCACAGTACCCTTTTACATCCAGAATTTCACTGCATTCAAACTCTTTCATAAGGAACTTGAAGAGCACAATATGGACAGCAAGTTAAAAAATTCTTGATCATTATAAGTGAACTGTTTGCTTTTCTGAGAATGATGTTACACTGATGCCCTTGTAGAATTAAAACTGATATAAGGTGGACTTCATATATTTATGGTCAAGGCACCTGACTCTCAGAATTATAAGATGACAATGGTGAATGTAGTCTTTGCTGAATCTTCTGAGAATGCAGAAGTAGTGAAGTTAAATTGAGTCCTCAGCTTTCAGTAGCAAACTGGACTGGTTGTGAGTACAGGCAAAGCAGAAAATGCCTAAGGTAGCAGGCTGCTGGGAAGACAGCGTGCACGTCCCTTAACATCCCCCTGCTAATTTTGTCCATATTAGGACTGGGTAAAACAGGTTGTCTGAAAATGCTGCTGCCCCTGAAGTAGGAGTGGAAACTATTGGTAGAATGCCCAGTGCCGGCAGCTGTGATAGCTGACTGCTATCAGTCCCTGGAGGCAGCCAGATTAGCAGCGTGGATCCTCTAGACCTCTCCTTTGCAATTCCCCACTTTTCTGTGGCAGGCAGGAGTGGCCCTGTCCCATCTGTTATTTTAGGAGGACTGACTGTCAGTTTTGCATCAGCCATTGAAAAGTCTTGTGCTGGCTCTAGAATAAAAGGCATGAAAAATGTTTGTAGTCTTAAATGAGGAATAATCATGGCATTACTCATATTTGGAAATTCAGGGAGCATCCTTGGTCTAAATGTTGTGTATACCATGCTACTCGTTCCAAAATGCAGATGACATTATCAACATTTCATTCTCCATTCCGAGCTCTCTCAGTTTCTCCTTTCTCTACCCCAAGTTCTTCTGAGTTCAACAGGTTAGTGTTAAAACCAGTTTTTATTCAGGAAGGATGGATGGATGTTCTGCCATCACTGTCTACATTTGAGATTTGAACCACAAAGGTGGTTCAGGCTCAACTTTCCAACTTCTCTGTGTTTTCAGGATTTTTGGCTAGCTGATTTCTACAAATTCTGCCATGGGGATTTCCAGAGATTACAGATTCAGTAGCCAAACTCAGCGTCTAGAAGTGGAACTTTCCAAGTCTGTTCCACAACCGGCTGACTGGTTTTTGTGCCCTGCAGCCTTGTTCCTTCAAGCTGGCAAACCTCAGACCTAAGTGATGGAATTGAACTACTCCTATAGATCTGTGAATTGTTCCCTTGGTCCATCCTGTGCTTGTGACATTCCCTCATGCTGCAACCAGTGTTTTAAAGTGTTTAATCCCTCTTTAAAGAGTTTAATCCCTCTTTTTATCATCTGTATTAGATCAAGAGTTGTATTTGTGAGGCTCATAAGGATCAGATTTCCTACTCCTCATTTCATACTCCTTATGGCTGCTTCCTCCTTGGTATGCCACTGCCCTAGGAGAAAGGACAAACATTCTCTGAGTTTTGCTCAGGCTCAGTCTTCTGGGGCTGCCCTCTAGCCGGTTCATATGCTTGATTGCTTCCCCTATTTCTGGTGTACTTCTGTTTTTTCTCAGATACAACTTATTCCAATAGTAAGCAAGGTCTGACGTTTGTATGCAGGCATCCTCGGTTAAAAGCCATTGGGCATCATGGCTGGATGCCTACTTCAGCTTTTGGCTTGGACTATGGCTCCCATTATTTCAGCTGTCATTATTGTCAAGGAGCTCGATCGTTTTTTATATTAGTCCTTAGTGAAGACTGGATGTCTTTGACGAACTATTAGGAAAATGCCATTGGGCATTCCAAAAAATTGCTTCTTTGTGTTTTAAAAGGAAAAAATAGTGGGTGGTTTTAAATTATTTATAGCTCTGTGATTAGTAGTGTATAAATGTTATTTAGACTTTATATAAAATCGTAGTAATTTCTTCTTTGTACTAGTCAACTAGCAGCTCCTCTTCCACCCACTGGCATGCTTAGTCACCTTTTTTGTAGATCTTCGCAAGCAAACTTCCCTAAGGGTAGCTTTGATAAACTGGCATGCTCCCCATGACAGTGAAAAATGACCTTCTATCTTCCCTGTAACAACGAAACACAGACTTGGAGCCTTTTGGAAATGCAGGGCTCACCTAAAACTGCGAAGTATTGCTTTGCTGTCTGCTTCTTGCGGGAGAAGAATTAGTTCATGCCTGTTAGGGCTAATCCTTTCCCTGCTAGTGAAGTCCATCCCTCAGTGACCCTTTGAAAATAGGAAGGAAATGCTGGAGGAAATGCCCAGTCTCAAGACACCTTGTGCACCCTCGTTGTCTAAGTTTTCTACTGAGAACCCACTGGTTTCACTCTGTTTCATCTTGTCTCTCCACTGTACTGGACCGGCTGGGTGATGAAACACTGCAAAATTATGTTAAGCAAGACTTAAGGGCAAACGTCCAAGTGCAAGACTGAGAGCAAAAGGGTATAAATAAAACAATGACAAATTTGCTTCTGGTCTATACTTAGTCCTGTTTCAAGTATCCCATGAGGGATTTCTTTTGCATTGCCCTGCAGTGAGAGCAGAGGATGGTGGGTTCACAGAGTCAGCCTTCCTCCCAGGTGGCAAGCTCACTTCTGTGTGACTTCCACTTCCACACGCCCTGTATTCCTTTGGGGCTGTGCTTTTAGATGTAAATGCAAATTCTGTTTATGTCCTGTCTTGAGAGGGACCCCTCAGATACTTACACAGTCATTTCCATGCGAGCCTGGCGGGGACTGTCAGACAAATACAGCTGATTTTGCCTCCTGAGATCAGAAGTGTTGTGCACCGACAGTGTATTCTCCTTTTGTCCTTCGGCAGTCTGCTGACTAGCTGCCCTTGCCCATGGGATCCTTTTCAACCCTCACGCTCCACTGAGGTTATTTATACAATCATATTGTCTCTATTATGAGATATCAATTGTGCATATGTTCTGCAAGGTTCACAATCACTGGTACCTTTCTGACTTTCTATAGACCTCATACTTTATTAACACGGGTAACAGATGCTGTAAAATTCATACAGTGTAAGTGCTAATGCAACTTGTACATAATGTTTCAGATATAATATCTTTTTTGAAGATCGGCTCCCCTTTGCTTTTCTGTGTGTCTAGGTACAAAGTACATTTTCTTCTGATCTAACTGCACTGGAATTCCAGTCAAGGCATGTCACTTTTATAGAGCTATACCATAATTCTGTTAAAAAAAAACAAACCCAACAATTTTTTTTACCTTATCTTAGATGTACAGTGCTTGTGGTTTCCTGCAGATACAGTCTCCCTTGATACAGAAGCCCAGACACTGATTTTCAAGATAGGGTTCATTTTGGACTTTATTGATGCAATAGACCTTGGTTTTGGCTGCCATCAGAGAACAGATTTTCAGCCAAGCAGAGCTGATGTTGTAATCTTGGATGATGATGGCGTTTGTGATTGTCCAGTGAGCCTTCCCAGGGATCAGCCTACATCCCTGGGTTTGGACACGATTATTTTCATTCTGACAAAATTACTGTTGGTGTGGAAGGAGAACATGGCTATAGCTGGGGTGCGTTTAGATCTCTCCCAGCAATAAGATGTTTTATTATTTGTATCATGTTCTGCTTTTACAAATTTTTCAAAACCAGTGGAGTAGAATGTCTCATTGTTTTTCAGAATGGTGTACAAGGTCAGCTATGCAGAATTATTTATCTTTCTTTGCAGTATTTTCAGGAAAAGAGGCAAATGTGTTGATTTTTAAAATGATGCTAAAACTAACATCACAACACATTGACATTTTAATTTTAGAAAACCACTGTCTATGAATTAAAGACTTCTCCTCTCTTACATCGATGGAGTTTTATTTTCTTTTTTTTTAAATGTAACTTTGCCCTTCCCTTCCCTTCCCAAATTATACCTGTCTTTCTTCATCTGCATGGTAGCAGTAAACTCGCCAATATTACGCAGTTCATTGGACGATGTGATTCAAACGCAGTACATGTGGGGTTTTCCCCTCTTGTTCCTTCCTTCTACTGAGGGGGAGAGTTCTGTGTTTGTGAGATTATACCACAAGGCTCATGATTTTAATGTGAAGCTCAAATATTTGGCATTGACAGCCTTATCAAACAAGAATAAAAATAGGATCGTAAAGTAGCTGCAAAGTAGGGAAATGGGACAGAAGGCAGAAACTGAGGGACAGTTTTTTCCATTGCTAGTGGCTTTGCAGTTGGTGGCCACGAAAGTATCTTTCTGAACTGTACTCCTTGCTGTGGTCAACAGCTTGCTCAGGCTTCCCAGCTACAGACACTTTCTGATGAATAGGGCTCCTAAGCACTCGATATATCTATATGCTTTATGCCTCAATTACCACAGCTTTCTGTTGCAATCTTTGGTTTGTTCACATTCGGTGAATTTTACTGCGTTTTCAGTTTTTGGAGAAGTACATTTTTAGTGCCTAGCTATTTAAAAAAAAGTTCTTTTAACTCATGGTATCGAGTCGATTGAACATGGGCCTTTAAAAGAGTGTTGACTATTCCTTCTTCAAAGATTAGTCTCTATTTCCAAATTTTGAATAGGGGGGTTTTTTGCTTTTTTTTTTTCCCCTTTATTTTTTAAGTCTGGTGCATGGTACTACTGCATTTGCAGAGCTTGATCCAGAAGAATCGAAGCACATGCTTAAGGAGAAGAACGGCATGTGGTTCATGAACCCCATAATTAGTTCCCCTTCCTAGCTCTAAGCAGTAATTAAATCTGTCACTTCTGCTCTGCTGATTCATTTATTTAGCTATTTAATTGCTCAGCTGAATACGTCTTTATCTCCGGAACTGCAACATTTTATTCAGACAAAGAAATCGCATAATCCATTATTATATTTTTTTCCAAGACCAGGGACATGTAAAAGAAAAGAACATTAATACTAGATGATTTGGTGGTGTCGTCAGTTTTCACTTATCAAACAAAACAGTGTTTAAGGGAAAACTTCAACCAGTGCTTGAGGATAGCTTTCCATATATAGGCTTGTTTCTCCAGGAAATTATGTCAAATGCGAAGACCCAATGTATCTAATTGAGGTTTTCATTCCCTAATGAGTTAACTTAAAGCACTTCCAGGTAATAGAAATAATTTTCTAGAAAACACCCTAATCTATTGGTAGAATATTTCAGTTTAAAATTGCCAACACATACTAAATTAGTTACAAACTAAACAGTATCTTTTCTTTATATGTTTTATTTTTGGGATATTGCTCATGGAGATTTCTGTCATTTGTCTCTTAGATTTATCATCAAATACAGCACTGTGATCTGTGAAGCAAGTGGCGTTTTGGATACTTCCAGGCTTACAAAGGAGAGCCCTTCAGAAAACCTCTCTGTGAGGCATCCTTCCATATGTGCAGTTGTCCTCCTGTTACATTTTCAGCACCCTTAAAGGAGGTTGCAAGATTCCTCCACCATTTCTATCCATAGGCTGGAAAAGCCGGTGTAGGGTAGTAGCGTGCAAAACAATGAGGACCAGGTCAAAACAGATCAACTCAAACAGAGCCTTTTGGCAACATGAGAAAATGTTGTTTATTTTTATAACTTTTTTTTCCTCTTTGAACTCTGGGATGATAGCTGTACAAAAAAAGTGGTAGATACAAAAACCACCCAAAATTTAGAGAGAAGGATATTTTTCTTTCATTTCTGGCATCTGTGGCTCAGTTCCACCAATTTATCCATCTGCTTGGCTGGATGGATTTTTATGCCCTGCACACAACCTTGCACTTCACTCTGTTAGTGACTTACTTTTGCTGTCTTGTCACTCAGTTACAACTACGCAGCTGTTTAAGTCATCGGTCATGTTTTCCCCAGGTAAGCTCATTATACTAAAATCTTTTACTGCTTACCGGGAGGGGTTTTTTTTGTTGTTGAGGATTATTATTTTCCCTTCAGGGAAGGTCCGGTCCACTCCTCTGCCATGCAAAGCATGTCTGTACTGCTGCCGTAGGCACCCAGCCTGGCCCTCCTTGAAGCAAAAGCAGGACCCAACAACTGGCAGGGTTTATCAGCTGTATTGCAATACCTTGCAAATACGGCTGGACGTCCTGCCATACCTCTGGCTGCTGTGCTGGGCTACGTGGACCTCCAGCTGCCTGTGCCAGATCTGGGGTCTCTGCTTTGCTCCCCCACATCCTCAGGGAGGGCTCTGTCAGCCCCCGGACCAGCGGCTTTGGCCCAACAATGCTCAGTCTGTATTGTTCGCGTTGGTGTTATTGTTCTGCATCTGTGCACTCCGCGTTACTGAAAGCTCTTTGTTGAAATAAAGAATATTTCTGTCCCTGCTAAAAGTAGGAAGTCTGGAAATCTTGCGGGCAGTTTTGTTTTTGCAAGGCTGTGCACATGATTTTTGGACTAGGACTTTGCATGAGCTTCACTTAAATATTCTCTCTTTTAAACACATTTCTTCAAATGATCTTCTAAAAGCACACTCTTTGTTATGTAGGGCACATGCTTAAACTCAGGGAATTAATAAACCAGCAAAAACCATCTCTGGACATCCTTTGAGGATAAGGGTGCTTTGAGGATAAGCCTGTATGTGAATGGGCTTAGTCTGAGAAAGCACTGTGCATTGCAGCAGGACAAACAAGTATGATCAGAGGAGGGCATGGGAATGAAATGGAAAAAATAGCATTTATTTGTAGTAGAAGAGAAGTTTATTGTTGAATTGGTGGAAACCAAACAGAAGAAACACAGGGATAATAATTTCAGACGGCTTTTATGTCAGTTCTAAAAAAGCGTGAGGTTAGTCAATAGGGTTAACACTTTTACATAGATTTGTGCATAAACACGGAGGCACAAGAGTTGGAGGGACATCAGCAGAATGCCCTCCCTTTGCAATGGTTATACTCGGGAACGTCTGTGGAGGGAATTAGGTGACAGTGACTATTGGCTTCCCCTCAGATGAACCTAGCTGTTGTCATCCTGCCATCAACAGGCTGGAAATTACCGTCTCGAGGGCATTGCAGAGTTTACAAATGGGACGGAAGCCACTCCCTTCTCCTGCCCTGCCCTGCCCTCCCCACACCGGAGCAGGCAGTGTACGGCCATCGCACCGTGCGAACTGGAGGTCTGCAAAGTGGTGGATCAGCTCTAGGTCTGGGCAATGCTAGCTGAGGCACTCTGATACATCAAGGCTGTTTTGGTGCATTGTTTTGGTTTTTTTTTTTAAGTTTTCAGCTCTGACTCACTGTACAGTTAGAAACATCAGGCTTGAGTTTCTCCTCACTCACAGTGCTGGAATATGCTGGTGTAAAATGTGTCTAAACCAAATTAGGTTAAATCCCCCAGTTTTGATACACATGTGGCTGTACTTTATTAATGTATTGATTTACTTTTGGGAACCTCTTCTTAATGTTTTCATTTAGAGAAGTCATTGCTTATACTAGTTGGGTGATGTAACATATCTACGGTTGGACTAGATGATCCTTGAGGTCTCTTCCAACCTTAATGATTCTGTGATTCCATGGGGTTGGAGGCTACCTCTGACCAGCCCTGGTCACTGTCCCTGGTTATATAAGGTGCATGGAGCTGGGTACCTATAAATATTAGTGTGCAGCTGTCACAGAGGGATTGTGAGCGAACTGCATGGTACCTCAAAAATATAATAGCTGGGCACCCAGAAAAATACAACTTTGATGACATATTACAAGGTTACGTATTGGGAGAGAGGGTAGGAAGGTGGTGACTGCTTTTAATCTTTGTCTCTTTTTAAAGATTGTTTTTCTTCCTTTGTACTTCTGGTATACATGGGATCTTTACAATTTTTATCACATTAGGATGTGACATTCCTGGCCTTGACAGTGCTTTTGTTTCGATATTTATAGCAGCTTCTGGTCACTGTGGAGCAAAGGAGATTGCCCTGCCCTCTGGCCCTTTCTTAAGCAGATTTTGGGCAGAAGCTCCTCTCATGTGGCACTAATTGCAATGATTGGTGGAGGGGGTGTTGGGAGAGCACTCAGGCTGACTCGGGCTTATCTGCTAGGGGCTAAGCCAGCAGAGGAAG
>VWZZ01005860.1:563038-601306 GCA_013399095.1 Psophia crepitans | reverse complement strand
GGGGGCTGCGTGTCCCGGTTAATGGTTTCCTGCGAGTTTAACCTGAAATGGGGAAAGGCCAAGGAAAACCACGGGGGCTGCGGAGGGCTTGGAGCGACAGGGGCTGAGAAGTTTCTGACACACCGCAAGCCAGCGGCACTGTCAGAAGCAGCCGAGCTGGGATATTGTCCCGTACTTTGGGCGCGTCAGCACTGGGAGCTGCTTCCTTTTATTTAGCTGGTAAGGTTTCTGGAGGCTTTTGTGTTTGGGTTTGGTTTGGTTTAAGTTGCTAATGTAAGCAGCAGAAGTAAACCATCATATTGTCGTTCTGCGTGGTGTGTGGTGGGGGACAAGCGAACCTCAGAATGCGTGTTTCCTAAAGGACACTGAGGAAATCCGTGGTAGCTTTATGTTAACTGGAATAAGAGACGGCTCTGGACTTCATGCCTCTCTATTATTACTATTACTACTACTAATATTATTCCTTGTAAAGATGTAAGAAGTGTTGTTACTACGCGCCAGAAACTATGCTGTCATCTCCGATCCCTCTGCTAGAATGTCCTATTACGCTGGATACAGTTACGTTTAGTGTAGAACTTCTTGTGTTTCTGATAACTCTACTGGTACTACTGGAAAAATAAACGCTCAGTTAACATATTTTACCAAATCATGTTTTAGCAGTTCTTGTATAGATTATAGACAGCAAAATGGAGTTATAGCTGGACAGTGCCGTGCATGTCTAGCTTTAAATGGTAAATAAATAAACAAATTAAAATTGCTGTTAGAAGTGTGTGTACCGTCCAGTCTGACTGTTGGTCTTGTTTGTTTCTTTTATATGCTGTTTTAAACATAGAAAAATAGTAAAAAATGGAGTTGAGCAGCTGGTAACCCATTTGTTCAGTGCTTATCCCTAAAAAGATTCTTAGTGCACCAACCATCGCTGAGGATGGCTCAAAATGGAATCCAGGAACGGCCTATGCTAAAATCAGACAAGAGTTTACAAAAATAAAATAAACTGAAAAGCTGAGGCTTGCCTACTCTTAAATGTCTTGATAAATTATGTATTTATTTAGTCTTCTACTCATTGTATTGAAGAAAAGGAAAAACTTGATCATGAGGCTATTACTCTGTATCTTTTTAATCTATTATCAGGTGAAGAAAAGCACTTTAGTTTCCTTATGATCTGAAATAGCTGGTTTCTTATGAAACAGCTTGCCTCCTTCCTTTCTCTCATTTGTGTCCATGCTGCAAAAATAAGCCCTCAAGAATATAACTGTTTTACGTGCTCTGTTCCTTAGCACTCTTGGTCTTCAATTTATGCTGGATTGAATATTTCTGTAATACTGAAGTCAGTTGCCATTACTTTCTTCAAGGACCACATTTAAAAACATCTACAGAATATGTGCAGTATGGTAAAGCGTAGCGACATGGATATATTAGTTTTATTCTTACATGGCTCAATATATTTTTCTTGCTACTTCAGAGCAGCTAGGAATATGATAAATGTTCCATTAGTGGTATTGGTAAGAAATACATTAACACAAGTGTCCAGTCAGTAGGAAAGCGCTTTTGTCTGAAAGCCTTCTCGTAACGGACATCGTACTAATAATCGTAGAGCAACCTGTGCTGATATAACTGTATCTTCAGTGTTAGATCAGATTTGCTTTTAGGTACTTTGTAAATACAACTTTTATTCAGGACAACTGAATTTTACCAGATGTCCAGGCTCTTTTTTTCAGGCTTTGCAGCCTCTGAATGCCACAGAAATCAGAAATTTGCCGGGCGAAGGGTTGACTGGGTGTGCGTGGGGCAGGCGTTCCAGGCTGCAGCTCTTCTCAGAAATCAGCCTTGGTACTGTAGGGCATTGAGGTCTGATGTTAATGTAAACTGAAAAGTGGTATTAAAAATATAAGTCAAATCCGAAGACTGCTGTGTTGGTTGGATACTCAAAAGCAAACTGGAATATCCTTCTCTGACAGATTACTGAAAATGGGGCGAGTGACTTTTGTAAGCCATGAGGACAGTCCTCGGTTGTGGAGCTGCTTGCCCTGGAGCCATCGCAGGGCCACAGGCTGTCCTAGCTGAAGCACGGTGGCTCGAACCCCTCGCGGTGCTCCGTGCTGGGGAGGTGGAACAGAACACAAGGGACCAGAGGATGAGCTATCCCTCCTGCTTGGCAGGGCTGGGAGGTCAGGGCTGAGCACGCTGGGCAGGGACAACTGCAAAGGGACCCTGCAATAGGGCAACAGTGTAGCACTGTGGCAGGAAGTTGTGGAGAAGCTTGCAAAGCCGATGGGGGATGTGGCTGCAGCCACGGGTGTGCGCAACAGAAGTGTGAAAGAGGTATTTTCAGGTGGGAAGGGTTTTGAAGTGGCAAGTGCTCTGGCAAAACACATGGTGGTCGTGGTGGTGATGGTTTGAGGGGGCAGAGAGGTTGGAGGGCTGATGAAGCAAGGAGTAAAGGCAGGCTGGTGGCCCCAGGAGCCGTCAGGAGTGCCAAAGCTCTTGAATGCTGCCATGGGGAGGTTTTGCAGCTGGATGGGTAGCCCAGTTTGGGTGCTTTGGAAATAAAGAATCAAAAGCTGGGAAGTGACCGTCGGCATTCCTGCTCATCATCTCGGACCGAGGAGGGTGTTGGGTAGCTGAGCTGCAGTGAGATTAGGTACAGCAATTATAACTGGGGTGCAGTGGGAGGGCTGGCAGCCAGGAGGCACGGGGATGGTGAATAGTCTTTAGCCTTTTCTGTTGCGTACGTGAAATTGGGAAGGCAAACTATTACAGTTTAAAACAAAACATAAGGGTAGGAACTCAAAGCTGAAACTGCTTATGCTCATTGTTAGTTTTTCCCAAGGATTTTCAGTTAGTGGGGTCTTTGTCTTCTGACCTTTATAACAGCATCATGACCGGGGATTGTAAAATGCATAGAAATATATCTTCATAGACTTTGCGAGATCATTTTACTTTAAAAGAAACCTTGTTGCACTTTTAATAACAGATGCGCTTTGTTGCACTCATTTGCTAAGCAACAGATTCGCTGTGTTGCCTACGAAGCACAAAGGCAAGGGAGGCTCTGATGCCTGAAGTAGGGCTTGCGTGAAGTTCATGAGCAGCACAGAAAGAGCGAGCGATGAATTCTCTAGTTTTTGTTCCTTACATTAAAATATTTTAAGGTCGGGTATTTTCCTCTGCTGGCTGCCATCAGCAATAGAAGTATCAACAGGAGAAAAATGGGTCGCTTGGGTTTTAGCATTAAGCAGCAAATCCAGGGCCAATAGGATTTAGCTGGGGTGTTAAGGTTTATTCAGTGCATTTAGTTAATGAAGTTGGAGGCGGGAGGAGGGAAAAAAAAAGTCAGTGTCTGGGGTTGGGGGAGGGGATGAAATAGCCTCCTGCCACCGGGTGCATCCTGCGGTGACTCCTGATTGATAGATGCTCCACAAGACAAAAAAGAGCTGAGCAAAGGAGGTTTTAATTAAAAAATACCAACTCAATACCAGCTCTTTTGGATTAAAATCAAGCAGGAAATCTTTGTAATAGACATCCACCTAGTCTTAATATGTGTGTTTCTGTGGAGTGTAGTGTCCATCGGCTAGGGGGAGGGAAGAGAGAGATGATAGTAAGTCCAAGCATCTATAAAGTGGTTATAAAGCCGTGAAAGTATCCAGCAAGTGCAATCATATGTTAACGTTCATCGATCAGGCACAGAAACCAAGTTCAGGTCAACAAACTCCCATTTGAACAGCGTGCCAAGTTTTCTAGCAGACATCTCCACCGTCCCTGACACATGGGTGGCCCTTCACTGTGCTCGCCCATATTCTGAAGCTTTTGTGTCCCCTGCCAAAGGCTGTCATCTTGTGTACACACACGTCGTCCAGCATCTTGACTTGCTTTCTGAGCCCTGAAAGCCTTCAGCACAGAGACATAGAAAACAATTAGTACAGAAGGTCATTGTTATTTAAAACATAAAGGGTTATTATCTATAATTTAGAAAAAAATCCAAAGCAACACGAATGGATCTTTTTTCCTAAGAGAGTTAATGTATGTGTGGGTTTGGGGTTGTTTTGTTTTGTTTTTTTTTTAAATTCTGTTCCTCTACAGGCCAGACTCCCACTTGGGTCAGACCTTGTTTTTCCCGAAGCTATAACTGTCATTCAGAGTCTGATCAACGTTCTGATTCCTCCTCCGCACTCAGAGGTCCGTGCTTGACATCGTAGCTAGATGCTGCTGGGAGTCATTGAGCAGCGGTTAAGACTGTCAAGACTCAACCCAATGACCTCAACAGACTTTCCTTCTGAGAAGGATGTGGACATTGATGACAGGTTTTGATTGAACAGTAATGGAACAAATAAGCAGCAAACTTACAAAATGAGTAAAAAAGAGTCCATGTACCTGTTGTTCTCAGCATTACCTAGTTGCTCAATGGCTTGATACAGGTGCGTGAGGAGGGCCCTGCAGCATTTCTTAGTAGGATTTGTTGCAGTGACACCTGAAAACTTCTGCAAAATGCTTCAGAGAAAAACTTGAATGTCTAGTTTTTGGGTTTGTTTGGGTTTTGACCTCTCAAATAGTTTAAGACAAAAATTTTGAAATAATTAAAAGAAAAAAAGCAATGAAAATGTTTAGAAAAACCTGTTTGCATTTCTCTGCTTTGTTCTGTACTGCTTTATTTCTGTTAGATTCACAGGACATTTACTGAAAAACCTTTTGGCTATATTTATAGCCTAGTTTAGGGACATGTCTCTGATAGAAACAAATTAGGAAAAAAAAAAAAAAAGACATTTGACTCTGATGGTTAAAAGTGAGGCTTTATGAATGTTTAACCAAGTTTTAGGAAATGGGGGTGGCTGTATGGGAACCACAGTCCCAGGCACACAGCGAGAGTCTGGGCAGCTGCATACACAGCAAGTAGAGCTCTAGAAAAAGACCTCTGTCATGTTTTATATATGAATAGGTATGCGTTTGCTGGTAAGCAAATACGGATAAGTTATCAGAGCTAATCTGAGGATTTCGTGAAATGAAATCTGAACAGTCTGGTTGTCCCAGTGACAACAAGGGAAGCAGAATACCTTGCCAAAAGCAAAGCACTCAACAAAAAGCAAAGAGAGGTATGTCTCCAAAACAAAGAATACTTTTGGATGTAGCAACATGGCAAGGAAGTGCTTCGTGCAACGTCCACACCATCTAGTCCTGTATTTATAATGGTTTATTACCTTACTCCCGGCTTGTATTTTCTCATCGGTGGGCCGTAAAGCACCTATTCAGCACTTGAGCCTGTTTTAAAAGGATAGAAGGACAGAATCTGAGCTTTGAAGACCGTAAAAAGACTTTTCTGTGACTTCATTCAATTAACAAAACTGTGTGTGTACCTCAAGGATCTCATTAGCATGATTGTGGCTCCGTGCCAGCATCTACCCAGAAGAGCTAATGGAAATTTTGCCGTCTGTTTTGTAACATTAAACGTTCTATAGAACAACAGCAGAGATTTTTAAATGAAAAGGCTGTAAAAACATTGGGGGCAGACACAACGTTTGTAAACGCTGTAAATCCACTCAACAATTACTATATAGTACTGGATTAAATACTGAAAGTCCCTGAGATGCCTGGATCTAGTAGAGATTTGCTTACGTATAATCAAAGTGATTAAAAAGACTGTTTGCCTTTGTTATTAAGGTATGTTATACCCATGAGAGTAAATTAAAATAAAACATTTTGTTCCTGCAAATAGGAAAATATGAGAGCTGCTGTTGTTACAATGTGCAAGTTCAGAGTTTTCGTTTGCAGTGATGGGAATCAGGTTCAGAGTCTCAACCCCTTTTCAGTTCAGAGATCTTTAAATCACTGGATTTTGATCGAGTAGTAGGGATCATCAGAAGTTACACTTAGATTTCTCTGGGAAGAGTGAGGGCTTCAGGCAGACACTGAGAGAGGGACAGGCACTTTGTTTCCCCCTCCCTCCTTCCCCCATCAGCATTCACACTGTACAAATACAGATGCCTGGCAGGTAACGGGAAGACTGTCACTGTTAATTAAGTACCGTGGACATCCCACAATGCTTACTGTGGGCTGGGGTGGGGTAGAGAAGGCTGAATAAAAATTATAAGAGATCTTAAATCTTGGCTGTAACAAAATCTGATGTCCCTTCAGTGTTTGTAGTGTCAGGTAAGAGAGATACTCTGAATCTGACCCTGTGTTTTAACATACTGCAGAAATTTTGGAGGCTTCTGGTGTTTGTGCAGGGATGGTACAACTCTGACAAAAGCCTCCAATGTGAGGGGTGGTGGTGGAGCCTCCTGAAGCTACACTGTCTCGTGACTAACTAGATCAGCTCCCCGAACAGCATCCAGTACTGAGAGCAATGCATCTGCACTTGGGGATGACTGTTGTGACTGTTGCGTGCTGGGTGTGACTCTGCCACGTTTCTAACCAGCAGTGCTGTTGGACTCCCATCTGCTTACAGGAGCCATCACTGCCTATATATCTCTGGGAGCTTCCGTACCAAATAACGTGTCATAGCTCAATATGTGGCACCATAATATTCAGCCTCTTGTTGGTGTTTGTGATTTCACCCATGCCTTAAAAAGCATGCTTTAAGAAGATACTGATGTTTAGCTATGGCGTGGTGACTTCAGGGATACCTGGTACTGGCTGCTGAGCAGAATGTGTTAGCTTAAACACTAGAAATGCAAATAATTTCCCTCTGCAGCTATGAAGACTGGTGTGACTGAATGTAACGGCAGCTCACCTGTTCTGCTCCGTGTTGTCCTGCACGGGATCATACCTGTGACCAGTTATCGAGTGTCAGCTGATGAGTGATAGATGAGCGGGGGTGGCACAATCTCCTTGCAGTTATGTCAGCATACTTTAATGTAGTTGGATGATGCTTTTTAATTTCTTAGAAATATCCTGCCTGCTCTCTTGGTTTTGAGTTCAAACAAAAAAAGTTGATGAAAGGCAGAATTGCAGCCAGTTAAAGAACCTATCTTGATATTCCCATGTCTTCTGATACCTTTGTCAGAAGAAAACTAGTATCTGTAACTTTTGGATCTGCTATATTTTTTTTTTAGAGGGTTTAGTTTGTTTACTTTTTTGTTTGGGAAAACGTATGAATGCTACGTGTGGTGGATTGCATATATATATTTGACAGTTTTGTTGGTAGTCACTTCTTGACCCCAGACTTTCTGGGAGGAGATTGCTGACACGCAATTTGGACCGTGAGCTTTGCCTTGTCATCCCTGGGTTTTGTTTTAGGGCAATCTGCTCACTGGGACCTATTCACTTCTAATCCTGCTCATTGTCTGAAGGGAAATCTCACAGCACTGTGACCTTTCCTTGCCTGTTGTACCTCCTCTTAAGAAACAACTCCGATCTTACTTTGGGTGGGTGTGTGAAGTTACTGTGGAGTTGGCAATAAAATGTAGGAGAGGCTTTACAAAAAAGTGTACAGAAACTATCCTTTTTACTGTGCTTTTATTACATTGGGTAGTGCACAGATGGATGGGCTTTTAGTTGGTTCAGGAGTAAAGGGCCCACCAATATATATCTAAACCTTTCTAAAGCAACTTGAATTCCCTTAGGAGCAATGCATTAAAGTGCCTATGAAAATGGAGTTTTCTTTTACCTTGTGACCTTTCTGCTTTCCCATCACTAGACAGGAAAGATCCAGTCTCCCCTGAATATTATTATTAGTCAATAAAGTTAAAAGCAGCAGATCATATATATATTGGGAGATAAATAATAACGAAAGTAGCAAGAACTAGGGTTGCGCACAGCTACTAATACAATGCCACCTTCATTTTAGCTCTGTATACCTCTGAGGTAAAAAAACATCACAATCTGATGCACTCAATGAGAATATGGCTGAGTTGACAGATAAAGAAATATATTTCTAAATAATATCCTTAAGACATACTGGACAAGCATAACGGTTTGCAGGTGCACCTAAAATGTGTTTCATTTATAGTTCCTACACTGCTAATGCCTTTCAGATTTTTCAGAGATATATACATATAGGGGGATTATCTTATGTGAAGCTTAGTAGATTTTACAAAATCCTTTCTTAGCTGTCTTGATTTCAAAGATATTAATTCTTACTCACTTGAAACACTCAACTAGGGACTTTACTTATCTATGACTTTAAAACACAGCTGGCAACTTTCTAAAGAAAATTATCATGTTTATACTACATTAAATTTCTTTCAAGATTTTGTTTACAGAATCTGGGCAAATCAAGTAAAATTTGTGCACGTATTTGCCCAAGTTTAAAAGGAAATTAATTTGCACTCTTACCTCTGCTTTCTGAGAAAATTCTGAGAAACAAGTCTGTTGCTCGGAATAGCCACAAAAACATCTCAGTTGAAGTCATTCTGGATTGGTAATCTTATTTTCTCAATAGTAATTGCATATTTTCTTTTTTGAGAGATGGGGGTATCCACTGAATAAAACTGCTTTGGACCTGCAAGTATGTCTAAAGCTGAGGGCAAAGTCATCTTCAAAAATCACATCCTAATAGAGTCAGACTAATGATGACTTTGGCTCAGCATGTCTTCTTCCGCAAACCCTATTTCAAGGGATTATTAGTCAAAATTTGAAAACTATGCAGACATCTCTTGCAGAAAGCTGATAATCTGTCTAATGATCTTTCATGCTCTCGGGAAAGCCAGAGAAAATGGTGTGTACGTGCATGCTTTTCATTGAGAACCATTTATTAGGGTAGACGTCAAATGGGTAGGCTGTAGTAATAAATAAAAATGGATTTATAGCTCCTAGTGTGAGACCAGCTTTCGTGTCTGCAGCTTTGAGTAACTGCTGCTTGTAACAGCCTCTCTTGCCTTCACACTTCTCATTCATGAAAAGGACTTATTGAACTGTATTTGTTCAAATAAATCTCTTTTTGATTTATAATGTGTAATCAACAGTGTATGCAGTTCATCTGTATTAATTTTAACATAATAATTTTGTTGAATTAATGTTTAGTTGAAGTCAGTATTTTTGTGTAAGCACTGGGCACCTAATTTACATACCTATTTAGCTTGTATATATACATAGTGACTTCATGGCAAAATTGTAGTAGAGGGGATTCTGAGCCATAAATATCATCTTCTGTTTCTCTTTTTTGGCAATCTGAAGTGCCATTGATCTTCCTTCTTAGCCAGTGATGACCTTAGATTTGTTACTGTAGCCATACAGTTTACCTGGTTAGGTTTTGCAAGTTGAAACAGCTACTTCTATGTATTCCGCTCATTTGATGCCTTAATCTTTTGGGACAGAGTGTGAAGGTTGTCCTGAATTTTAACATGTGTGGAGAAGACCATATGTGGTAAAAGACTGAGCTGGAGGTAGCCTTGTCCTGTAGTAACTTCCAAGAGGGGCATTGAGGAGCAGATGATGTCTGCAGAGCCCCTGACAGAATTTCTACTCAAGTTATTTTTTTGGGTCATTAGGATGAGAGCAGGTCTCTGCCTAATCCCTGAGGGCTTCTAGGATCCTCTGTGCTGCTGCATCCCAGGAACATCCATCTTTGTGATGATACAAAGATGTTACCAGCCACTTCTCTTGGCCTGGGCTGCAAGATGGCATTTCTTTCAGAAAAGTGATGTGTGATACTCCTCCAGCTTGTGTATCTATAAAACACAAGCTTTTTCCAAGTAGCAAGTGAAAGGATGAGAGGAAACATCCTCAAGTTGTGCCAGGGGAGGTTTAGATTGGATATTAGGAAAAAAAAATTCACCGAAAAGGTTGTCAGGCACTGGAACAGACTGCCCAGGGAAGTGGTTGAGTCACCATCACTGGAGGTGTTTAAGAGACATGTAGGCAGGGCACTTAGGGACACAGTTTAGTGGTGGACTTGGCAGTGTTAGGTTAACGATTGGACTCAATCATTTTAAGGGTCTTTTCCAACCTAAAAGGTTTTGTGATTCTAAGATCCACTGAAACTCTATTTTCACAACCTCTGTCATCTTTGCTGATCCATTTCTCCTGACTTTCCCTCCCCTCTTCAGAAGGTCCTCTGAGTTTTAAGCCCCAATGATGCCTTCTGTTGGGGTAAAAGAAGAAAGAAATGGATTTGCAAAGATATCTTGTCTCGGTCATGGTATCAATTGAAAGGAAAGTGAGAGTGGTGTCTCCGTGAGATTAGAAAGGGAAAGTGAAAGTCTCTGCAATATGTTTGGAGAGAAAATGCTTACCTTGGTATGTGGATTTTTTTCTACGTCCTCAGGAGGGGTGTTATTTTTAACAACATGGGAAAGATGTGATTAGTACAGGAACACTACACTGTAATGCCTATTATACTGTGTCCAGCACCACTTTGCTTCAGTAGGAACACGTACTTGCCAAAACTTGTGCGTTCTTACTTCAGCCACTTGGAAATTCAGCAGTGAAATACCTAAAAGATCATAGTCTGGGTAGGCTTCCCTCCCCCTCACCACCACCACCACCATTCAAAACTGTCTCAGCCCCAGCACTTCTGATGCCAGCTGAAACGGGAATAAATAGCACAAGAAGGTGCTGTGGTGGCACATGAGCAAACAGTCTTGGATGGCATCCAGCACATCTGAAACCTCCGTGTGAAGCTGTGCATGTCTGCTTAGCAAGGGACTCTTAATGACATGGAACAAGTAGGCTTTGGTTGGTGGCTGACCGATCCTCGCTAGAAAACGCTGTTGTATTATCTAGTGTACTGTAATAGTACTGTAGACACAAGTGTGTGATGTAAAAATAAGTAAATAAAAACTTTTGCAGCGAGGGGCAATCTGTAGCTCTAGTTAGACTTTTAACTACTACAGTGTTTCTCTTCTGAGCTGATGATGATTGTGCATCTTGGGTGTGTTTGTAGAAAAATATCATTGTGCAAATGTTTGTCAGTAAATGGACTGCAGTCAATTACCTCTCTTGAACCTGTGACATTTCCACAGCAGAAAAGATGTCTCAAATGAGCGTGTTTACAGGGCAAAGGTGTGTATTCTTGTTTCGCTGAGCTTTCACGGCAATTGCCAATCGAGTAACAAGATGTTCAAGATGTGTGCAGCAATGCTACTAAGTATAACAAATTCTTGCTTGCTTCTTCATAAAGACATTGTAAATCAGTTGGATTATTAGCCGCACACTTCACAGTATTACACATGTGCGATCCAAGGTAAGATGCTACTGCTTCAGGAATTTGGTGGGCAGAGTTACATCTGGTTATGAGTATGGTATGTCTGATGCAAGGAAGGAGTAATGTCCAAAAGTGCCTTCACAAGGTCTCACCCCACCCTTGGCTCAGTCTGTAGCTGTTGGAGGGAGAAGCAGCTCCAAGCAGAGCAGCTCTGAATTGCCCGTCTCAGACGCCAGTCATCCCCCGTTGACTATCGGGAAGCCTTGCTAGGCTGCAGGTAACCCCTGAACATAAGTCCACTTGGATACATCAGTATTTGGCTGCCTGCAGTGCAGGGTAGTGCATCGCCGCAGTCATCCTGCAGATCTTGTAAAACTACCGCTAAGTGGGCTACTTGCGTAGTGATGACGACATAGCCACAGCAGACCAAAACTAGTGAAGAGCCTGAGCTTTCACCCGTGTCCGAATGTAGGTTTGAAGGTTGTGCTTACGTCTGCCTGGTTATGGCTGCACAGCCTGCGCGGTGCCCAAGGAAATAATCGCTCTCAAGACAGCTCAGTCTGCGCCGCCGTGCAGCAGCGTGGGGGGTACTGCAGCAGCCTTCTGGATCTCATGTTAATCTTAAGACCAGCTTCTTGTCATCTCTTGTAGATTCCTGATGCTCTGTTGAATGTATTTGCAAAGTCAAACTTCACTTTTTTCAGTCTTTGAGGTAATTCTCTACTTATTAATTCAAATTTATTTGCTATGAGCTTATTCTGACATTATTTGAAAATTTGCAAGTGGGATTAATTGAGAGCAAGTCTTCTCTTGCTGTTTGAGGCACATCCTGGGCACTCGCAGTATGTCTGTCTTTAACTGTTATGATGGGTTATTTGCCGTGTTAATGCCATTTTTCCTGTCTGCCGTTAGTATTAATAACCTGTCTCCCATAAGTTGCAGGGGAAAATAAAAATGCTTCTTTTGAACAGCCGGTCTTCTAACTTTAAAACTATACTGAATTTTGATGGTTCTTCGAATTCGTCTCTGCTGTTGGGTACCCAGAGAGCAGAACAAACCCCAGTCCATCCTGTTGGCAGGTGACCATAGGGTTGGGCTGTTTCGTGCCAGGCACAACACTCACCTGTTTCAGCTGGAACTGCCACGCGAGTGAAATGGCTCCACCTTGATTAAAATGCAGTCCCATGCATGCTGCTGTGGGGTGTTGGGTTTTACAAATCTTTGGCCTACATTTTGGGTTGGTTTTTTTTCTTTAACTAAGGAAATTGCTTCTCATCTTATGCTCTCACAGGACTCTAAATAATTCTCTTCATCTGTATTGTTACCTGTAAGTTATTTATAGACTATGATCATATTCTGCTCAATCCTCTTTTCTGGATTATATAACTTTAGCTTCCTTAGTCTTCATATTCAGTATCTTATCCTCCAATTTCTAGATCATTTAAGTTAGCCTTCCTTGGTATATGCCTAGTTATCTTATACCTTTTCTTGGCAATCTCTTGAGATAAGAGCTGCACGTCATATTCCATTTGTGGTCACGTCGTGGCTTTGTACCGTGGAATTATTACCTCCATGGCTTTATAGGAGATTCCTACACACTGGAGATCAGCAGTTGCTTCTCCTGCAAACAAATCAAACTTGCAAAATACTCTTCAATCTCCAATCAAATACTGACCCTACTTTCAGATGGCATGATCCTCGATGCTTTTAGACAACTACAGGTTTTGTCTGTGCTGCTTATATTTCAACCCAAAGCAGGAATAATGTTATTTATTATGAGTAAATACTGCCTTGTTTTCTGCATCAGCGCATTTTAAATATTTGTGGATTGCTATCCTCTTTGGCTTTGTGGACAAAGGTAAATCAAATGGGAAGATGCAAAATATTTCCTTCAAAGTAAATGAACTTAATGCTTATGGACTTCTAGAAAAAATATTAAAAAATCATTCTTATTTACTTGATCGTATTTGAGTTTTGGTTAATTTTCACGTCTATTTGTTGCTTTCCTGAAATCAGAGGTGACAAAGTAATAGTTCTAAAATAGAGGAAAAACCAACTGTATTTAAGACCAGCTGCTAGACATACCAGAAGTCTCGCAAGACCAACTTCAGTTTCTGTGTTTGAGGCCTCTAAATCTTTACAGGCTTGTTGGTTTTGTTCTCCAGTCCACCCTTCAAGTACATCAAACCTCAGAGCTCTCTGGTTTATTGATCTTGATTTCAAGATGTTTTCAGTTTTACTGTGGTCAAACAATGAATTACATTTATAAATCAAATTACATAGAAATATCATAGGGTTCTATTAATGACATCTGTAGTAGCTTTTATAGTTAAAAAAAAATCTTTATTTTAACTTTCTGAAATTTTCTTGTAAAGGGCATTTTCCAAGTCAGTAGTCTCTTTCTGCTAAATTTATCCTATGTGTCTAATTCTTTCTCTCCTGCTGTTTGTCCTCCCTTGAGTAACATTTAGCACCTTTTGCTTCCTTCCAGAGTTGCTTATCCGTGTGAAATAGCTCACACTACTGGCATCTTGCGTTTCTCTTGCTTGAGTGAGTGCTAGAATTTCAGAATTAGTAAGAAAGCAGCTTGTCCCTTGATTATCAAATTCTTTACTTATCCAGATGTAAACACTTAAAGACTTTGTGCTGATTGTATCATCACTAGTAGCTTCTTACTCTTCCCATCCAGATTTATTCTTGGCATCAGTGGCCACGTTTCTTGTTTGCTTCCGTACTAGACTGTGTCAGAGATTAATTTGAATCATTATCTTTAGCTAGAAAAAAAATAAGTGTTGCCATAACATTGTATGAAATATTGTGATTTATGGTTCTGGATGATGCTTTATCATAATTCAGGTGAAAGTTGAATAAGGCAAGCTGTCTTTAAAATGTGCCTGCCTCCTCCTGTGATGGACATTCTTGCCAATCATTGGCAAATCCATTCTGACCGCTAGGTTATACTGATTATTTAATTTAAAAAAAAAAAGAAGTTTTAAATGCATTAAGTGCTTTAAGATTAGTGCCAAAATGAATGTCATTAAGTAGTCTAATGAACCAAGTGTGTTCCCTTTTGAAGTTAGCAGTCACTGACATCTGGGAGAGAAGTGTTCATCCTGCAGCCCTACTATCCCAAGGGAAGCCCAAGGAAAGGGGATTTGCTGCAAAAATTGAACTGGAATTAGAAAATAACGGGATTTAGGGAGAAAACTTAAGCCATTTGAAGGCATCTTTCTAGCCCTGGAGCCAGAATCTTGTCTCATACCTCATTGCCACTGAATCTGCAGAGACGTGGCTTTGATTACCATCTCCTCAGTAAATGACTAGTTCCTTCCTAATGTCTGTTTTGGGTTGTTAGACACGGAGTTCATCTTGCCATACTGTGCTGGGGGCAGAGGAGTTCAGGATGGTTATTCCTGGCTTGCCTCCTCCATCCTTGGAGCAGGTCTCTCAAATGCCCTTGACATCACTGTTAGCTGAAGTGTGGCGAGGGGCCATTGCGGAGGTCTCTCATGAGTGCCTGAGTTTAGGATATTGGAGCAGTTATTTATTTGTTTGTTTCCCTATTTTACTTGGAATCATTTAAGGTTAGTAGCCTGTTCAGGGAGTTTGTGTTGTAGTGCATAAACAGCGAAAGGAAAATGATCAGTGGAAGACAGATATGTACAGATAACAGGTTCTTGAGATTAAAAGAAACCATTTGGTTCCTACTTATACAGCTGCAGGTTTCTGTATTGTTTTGTTTCTGAAACAAATTATGCTGCCACATTATTCTGGTTGGCTACAAAAGCCCAGGAGTGCCCTTGTAGCCCTGCAGAGCTGTCAGGCATCTGGTGACGAGGCCAGAGAACAGAAAGATGGTGTGAGTGGGCTCCACACCACAAGTGTGTGTCCTCACGGTATTTATAGACTCTTACAGTGCTGTTGGTAGGCAGGGCAGAGGCAGGGAGCACGTGGTCATGTTGTCAGCAAGAGAATAGATGCATGGTGTGAGGGGGTGGGTTTGTGCATGGGTTGGCTGGATTTGGGTTTTTTGGGGAGGTTTGGTTGGTTTTTTGGGGGGGCTGTTGTTGTTTCTTCTTTAGGGATTGGGTTTTTACATCTAAGCCACCCAGGTTGATTAGTCTGTCAGGTGCAGACAGTTGGCCTGCATGAACTAGCTGCTGTCTGAGTGTCTGTGCACCTTTCGGGATGAGCAGAAATGGCTGTTGAAGAGCTTCATCTCTCAGACATGGGAAATACAACTACAGCTGCTCCTGAGCCAGCAGTCGTGTCTGTGTTTGTGGGGGCGGTGGGGATCCCTTTGCAAATGAACCAAGTTTTCAAGGTCTGACCAGTAACTTGTTCTAAGTTCACTTGCATTCAAATGTACTGTCCTTGCAAGGTTAAACAGGAAAATTGGCTCCTATTCATAAAGTTTCCTGGTGTCTGGTGGGGAGAATCTGTAGTTGTTAGAAGAGACAGAGATGAGGTAGTCATAAGACACGAGTGACCACTGGGTGTAACACTCCCATTCCCTCAGCTGAGGCCATGCCTCCCGCATCTCGGGCTGAGAGGGGACCCAGCTACATTTGGCACACGAAGTCAAAAAACGTTGCTGCCCCTGGGCTGAGAGTCAGATGTCCGGGACCTCGTGACATTGCATGAATCCATCTCAACAGAGAACCAAAGGTGGGAAAGGATGATATTGTGGAAAGTTAGGGCATCAGAAGTTGATGCCACAACACCACTACAGGCTTACAGATGTTGTCTCCTAACTGCTTTTTGTGCCTTGGTAGTCTTTGCACCTTAGTTGCTTTGTTCTTCTGCTTGCAATCAATGTGACTGCCATGGTGCTTGTCCTAAGGTCTGTCTTTAGATTGGAGTGGCACAGAGGACACTTACAGAGGCAGGAACTGTTCTGCTATCCCTTCTGCTTGCTTTCTCTTCTCTGTTGTTTCTTTTCTCCTTTTTTTTCCTCCCTTTTTTTTTCCCCCCTATCTACCGAAGAAAATGTAGCACACAAATAGGAGTAGCAATCACTTTATCCGCTCTTGACATGCACCTGCATTTAGACATCGGCTCACAAAAGTTAAATTGCAAAGTGCTGTTAAACAGTCATGGTTTAAGACCAGTGGGAAGTATATTAGTTGATAGTGCTGGGATGGCTTAGGCAGACTCTGGCTATACAAGGTATAGTTGGGTTACTTGGGTTAACTCTCAATTTCTACTCTGAGCTCACTGATCAGGAAGTTCACCACCTCCAGTGGTGAAGAAGCCGTTTCTAGTGTGACCTGAGTTGTTTTACTCTGGCAGTATTCTTTGCAAAGACAAGCCTGTATATTTGAAATTAACTTTCGTCTTTCATCTAATGAACCAAGGCTAATAAATTTCAATGCTGTTTTCAACAACATGGTTCTCCTGATTAGAGCTTTTTTTTATTATTGACTTTAAGATTACTTTCAGTCTAATTAAGCAGCCCAATTGCCACTGTGTGAAGTTACAGAGATATTCAGTAAGCATTCATGGTCACATAAAGGAAAGTCTTATGTTTTATTTCATCCAAAAACCTGAAGAATTTTTCTGAAGTAGTCCATTATTGTTTGAAGCCATTCTGGACCACTGATTCCTAGCTCATCTAAATCCCGTCTTTATTGAAGCGGAGTGTTTTGCAGGTTTATAGCAATGTAAGTATGAACATTAGATATGTCAGGATGCTATATGAGTTACTGGTTTGGAGAGGAAAAAAAAAAGTGCACAAATCCCTGTTCTGCATCTCTTGTTCCACAATGAAGGCTTCTGATGTTAACTGATCTTTGTTTATATTTCATGTGCTTGATCTGGATCCCTCTGAAAGCACAGTTGTTCCCAATTGCAAATCAGAGGTGTTGACTCAGCCTCAATGTTCATCAGTCATACAGAGTAAAAAAAAAAACAATTTCTTTTTTAATCAAGTCCAAGAGTAGATGCATGCAAATTTTCTGGTTGATGTGTTCACAAATTCCCCTCCTCCTTTTTTGATCCATCTTTGATTCTACCAAAGAATCTTGAATTTGAGCCAGATTTCTCTGGGAAATTGTTCCCTTGATGATGATGTTTGCCAGGAAAGGGATTTCTACAGTGTGTTAGGAGTGGAGAAGACTGCTAACACGCTGTAGATGTGGGAATAAGTAACATCAAAACCATTGTGGAAAAGAGTTATATTGTTGTCTGTACCATAAAAACTCATGAGATTTTTTTTCCAGGTGATTCTATCAAGGTTTTGTCATGTTTTCTATCAAATTGCACAATCCCTACATACAAATCAGCCTGATAAGGATTAAATAAATCATTATGTCCTGTATAAGTTATGAAGAGGAGGGGATGCCATTATTGGAAAGAGCCTGCATAATCTAGATTGGGCCTCAGCCAGTGCGTGGTTGACTGTGTTGTTGCTTTCTCTCTGTAATGCGGTGCATCACCAGAAGCCATGATGTGCCGTTGCCAAACACCAGAGTTACAGCTGACGCTTAGTGCTCAAACCTGTAGTCAAAATTTGGAAAGGGGTTGGGGAAGAGAAAGTACACAGCCAGAAAGAAGCCCTGTTCAAACCATGATTTCTTTTAAATGCCTGCACTGAGAACACTCTATAGAGAGCAGAACGGATACGTGACTTCAGAACCAACGTGTGTACAAAACATGGATTGAAAGAGGTGTGCCAGGGCCTTCAATGATCAGTGCGTTTGTTTCCAATTTGTGCCTGTGGGGATATCTGTCATGTAGAGGCCTCTTCATACAGGCCACATAATGCTGGGCTGGGTCCTTTGGGTGGATCATCTTTGTTGCTAAATGGATGCACAAGACAGTCATGAAGGAAATAGGGACCTAGATAAGGACCTAGATAGGCTGATGAGATTCAATACGGGCAAGTGTAAGGTCTTGCATCTGGGAAAGAAGAATCCCATGTGCCAGTACAGGTTGGGGACTGACCTGCTGGAGAGCAGTGTAGGGGAAAGGGACTTGGGGGTCCTGGTGGATGCAGGGATGACCATGAGCCAGCAATGTGCCCTGGTGGCCAGGAAGGCCAATGGCATCCTGGGGTGCATTAGAAGGGCTGTGGTCAGTAGGTCGAGGGAGGTCCTCCTCCCCCTCTATTCTGCATTGGTGAGGCTGCATCTGGAGTATTGCATCCAGTTCTGGGCCCCTCAGCTCAAGAAGGATAGGGAACTGCTAGAGAGAGTCCAGCGCAGAGCCACGAAGATGATCAAGGGAGTGGAACATCTCCCTTATGAGGAAAGGCTGAGGGAGCTGGGTCTCTTTAGCTTGGAGAAGAGGAGGCTGAGGGGTGACCTCATCAATGTTTATAAATATGTTAAGGGTGAGTGTCAGGAAGATGGAGCCAGGCTCTTCTCGGCCTCACTAAGCGATAGGACAAGGGGCAATGGGTTCAAGCTGGAGCATAGGAGGTTCCAGGTTAACATGAAAAACTTTTTCACTGTGAGAGTGACAGAGCCCTGGCACAGGCTGCCCAGAGAGGTTGTGGAGTCTCCTTCTCTGGAGACATTCAAAACCCGACTGGACACGTTCCTGAGTGATGTGCTCTAGGTGGCCCTGCCTTGGCAGGGGGGGTTGGACTAGATGATCTTTCGAGGTCCCTTCCAACCTCTGTGATGCTGTGAAATATGGAGATGACTATACGGAGTGTAAACCTCTATCTGAGCAACGGACCCTGCCCTCACTGCAGTGGAACTGAGGGAAGAGAAGAATTCTGCAGGCAACTAAATGAAAGATATTTTAAAACAAAACAATTTTATAGGTTTGTCCCATATCTGATGATTTTTGGGTAAATGAAAGTGACACGCAGGACTTCTCCAGCATACAGATATGCACCTCCCTGAGCCCCAGATAATACACTGGCATTTCACTTTGCTGTGAATTGAGTCCATGGTTCTGGCCAAAGACATTCCGGCTCTGAACCAGGAGCAGGCACAGATCTCACATGCTGAAGATCGGTCTCAGGTAGTTAGACGCTGGTCTTTTCAGTTCTCCCATTTGTAAGTGTTGCAGGCAGCCAAGCAGCAGTTTCAAATGTGAGAGACCTAAGAGCCTAAGCCTAACTGAACAAAGTAATGTCTAAACATCTCTAAAACTGTGGCCTAGGAGAGTATTAGGTTGATGCTGATCCCAGAAATCCTGTATGACTGAAGGCTGATAAACTATAGAAGGAAGGATTGCAATGTAATTTGTACCTAAACATATCTAAAAACGTAAGCATCCGTGATTTCAATTCAAAGAAATCTTGTCAGCAGAGCATGGGTATTGTGTCTCTTCTCCCCTTCCATTTGGGCTAATTTGTGATAAAGAGAGATCTTTTAAAAAAATGTTTTTCAGCCTGTGGTCTGTGAACTGAAGCTCAGAAACCCATGGCAGGTAAGGATGAAAAGCAAATGCTTTGCCTTGGGCTTAATTTTGTTATTCAAAGGTCTGTATCTCTGCTGGAAAATATTTAGGGATCTGTGAATTGAAAACAGTTGAAAATCACTGACCTGAAAATATATTCACTTGTTTTCAGAAAACCAGCGAGACTGAGTTAGCAGAATGTTTCTCTATGGTGATGTTGATGCCTTCCCCCTCACCCCCCATCCTACTAACAGATCACATGGTTTGTGGCTAGGCTGTAGCCTTTCATTTCTCATGGTCAAAATGTTTTCTGAGATCTTTTTCCATTGAAACATCAGAATGGAGCTTTCCTAGACAACTTGTACAATTATCTGATGTACTGGAAATTTAAATGCAAAGGAAAAGTTAGTTTAAATTTGAAACAAAAATCATGGTGTTTTACTTAATTTTAAATGGTCAGCCTTGCCAAAGAGATCTTCCATTATAGTGAAGATGTCTTATAGTTATGGATCAAGGCTTATTTCTATTTACACTCAAAAAAAAAAAAATTGCTTTAAGTGAAACTGAGACATGCCTACATTAGCGATCATAATTATCCATGACAGTGCAGCCTGCCTTTGGAAAGCATGTACTACAGACACAGCATTCATATATTACAGACCTCTGACCTTAAGCAGATGTCAGTATTTTAGTCATATGGGCAAGCCAGAAGGAAAGGTCAGAGCTCATTCATATATACTTACATTATAGTTCTTTACGTATACATGCAGTGTTCTTGGTTGGAGGCTTGTAGGAAGATGTTACCCCTAAAAGGTGGTTAGGTTGGGATTTGGCTTCATTCTGACAAAAGGTGGTGTCTTAAGGGATGTGGCATTAGTTTCTTGGTATTTGGGATTTCTTCCCCCTTCGTGTTTTTTCTATTCTTTTTGTCATGGAACACATAGGAGGTTGCTGTTATGTGCCAAAATCATGGGGGTTGCCTGGGGAGGACATCAGCACAGGCTTTGTTTCCCTCAAAGCAACTGTCATCTTCATGAAATATGCTCATGTCTGATCATAGCCTTTGGCAGCAGCATTCTTGAGCAGCAAAACACTCTTCCAATTCAGGCTATTGGGGCTTGTATTTGTTGCAGACCCTTCTTAATGCAGGTAGGGAAGCTGCGTCTCGTGGAGTTAATTGTACAGCATTTTACTGGTGCACTGCTGTGATATTTATGACCTTCCTCCTTTCCTTTATCTGAGACCATATAATTTTATTTTGTTATGTTTCCTGAAGCCACCAGGTTATCCAAGTAACTTCCCAGCCTCAGAACAAAACATCAAACCATCACCCTTTCCTGAAGATCCTTTCACCCTCTGCCACTACCACCACCAAGTTACCTTTTTTTTTTTTACTTTTTTTTTTTCCCTTGAGGGCAGAACACCCAACCTCAAAACATCTTGCAATTGTTAACACAGCAAACAGGTCTAATTAAAATAAAAGAACAGTAGAGTCACAATTTAAAGTCCACCCTGAAAGGAAATGGATAGCTGAGCTCCTGGGTGAAAGCGCACCTTTTTCTTACGTTACGTTGTGTGGGCAACTGTTGCATTTTAGCTGAGTAATTGAACTCAAGGGTACGTGCTTATGACTCCAGGAGAGCAGCATGAACTATGCTCAGAATTTCTCGCAGTTAAGTCCCAAGCCTATTAAAGCTTAAGCAGCAGCTCAGAAACACGTCGGTGCCATCTTAATGCTAAGAACAGCCGTGTGGATTCCCAACAATTTACACCCGTGAATTTCCTGAAACAAATGCTGCTTTCAGCTCTTTAATGAAAGCACCTGCCTTTATGCAGTGGTCAAGAGATATTTATAGGCTGAGAGAGGCACTACTTCAACTGTATACTTTCCTACCCACTACAAAAAAATATATACAATGTCAATATGACCCCCAAAACACACAAGAAAAAGTTTTCTGTATAGATGACCTCAGTATTGAAGGGCATTCATGGAACAGCATAGTTGTAGCAGTTGGTGTGTTGAAGCTAATTTTGTCTGTCATCCTGTACAAAGTCTGGACCACTTGGTCCTTTGCAGTATGGTCCTCCTGGGCTCAGTGCTCAGGCAGAAGCCCAGGCAAGAATTGCTGAGCAGCCGCTGAGCTGCAGCTGCCATTTGGCTTTCCTTTAGTCTGCGCTTTTTGATGTTCTTCATAAAGATATGAAAGAGAAACTTGGCTTATTTGTAAAGGGATCCTTGCATTGTTATATATATTTAGGGAAGAAAAAAAATCCTTAAAACTCTGAAAACTGTAGGAATTGCCAGCTCAGTTTCTCCTTTTACCAAAACTCTCCTGTTTCTTGCTTTATCTACCCTTCCATTGTGCAGTGGGGCTGGAAAGTATCAGAGGAAATTAAGGGCAAACACTTGTATTGTCTGGATCTGTGTCAGGCCTTAAAGGGGCCAACAAAATTGTGTTGGGTTCAGACATTTTTTTTAATTCCTTTTTTTGGAATAGTCCTGTAGGGCTGGGTTCTGTAAGATGCAAAGCTAAGGATTTAGACCATCATTTTCATTCTGATTTTAAAAAAAAAAAAAAAAAAAAAAAAAAAAAGACAATGAAAGGGGTGAGGAAAGCCTGTAAAGCCCAACAGTAAGTTGACGGGTGTTGCAAGAAGATGGACCAAGCTGAACAAACTTGGCAGCACGCATGACAACAACACTGGGGGAATACAGACTTTGAGGTAACAGAAGTTAAAGTTTAAAGAAAAAAATAGATGAATTATGGAGAAGAGATACAAGAGTTTACTTACAGTTGGTAGTATCTGGCGTCCATTTCTATCCACAAGTGAAAGGCTGCATAATTTGGCAAAAAGATACACAGAAATAACCCCAGGCATTGTTTCTGTGTGGCACTAGACCACAGGAAAATTACACAGGGCATGACAATATTTAGATCAAAGCTTTAAAGCTGAAAGGGCATCCAAACCTTATTGTACCTTAAAAAAAAAAAAAAAAAAAAAAAAAAAGTAGAACATTAAGTGACCCTTGTAAAAGCTTTAGCACAGTATTCCTTTGGGGGGAGGGGGAGATAAGTTTTGGAAAAAAGTCTGAGGTTTGCATTGATGGAAATTGAAGATTTAGACTTGTAGGTTGGCAAAAGCTACTTTTAAGGGATGAAATTGCATTCTGTTCTTTTTTACAGAGTGATCGCTAGTAACCTGGTATGAAAATGCCTTTTGGCTTCTCTGTATGGTACGTGAGTTGACAAGTGTGTGCTATGAGTTAGCTGTGCAATGTTCAGCATTGGGAGTACTGCTGGGTATAAGGCACTTAAGCTCCAGAACTTTTTGAGGCCAAGATAAAATGTGTTTAAATATCCCTAATATTCAAAATACCTATTTGCTTCCCAGCTTGTATAGCTCAAAATTCTTAATATCAAAGGAATAGAAGCTTAGGACACGGTTTGTTCTTTCCCAGGTGTGTTAAGCACCACAGTTCTGCGTGACAAACAAAAGATCCACAGGTGGAGGAGAGCTTTGGAAATCTCAGGCCCCTTGATGAAAAGAAACTGGCCCTCTGTGTCCAAGGTCCTTATTAAGGAGAAGAAATTAGTGACTGTAGCAGGACTATTCAAGAAGATCTTGCTCATTTGACCTAGTAGAGTAGCAAGTGATTTTTGGTGTAGAGAAAAAATAAGAAAACTTTAGGGGACATAACAGTAAGTTAAAATTGGATAGGTCCTTTTAACAGTTTGCAGCTTTCAATTTTTGTGTTCTCCTTTACAAATACACTTGTGAGGGCAATGGAGCACTGGCACAGGCTGCCCGAAGAGCTGGTGGAAACTCCTTCTTTGGAGATATTCAAAACCCACCTGGATGCGATCCTGTGCAACCTGTTGTAGGTGATCCTGCTCTAGCGGAGGGGTTGGACTAGATGATCTTCAGAGGTCCCTTCCAACCCCCACTGCTCTGTGAATCTTCGTATCTTTACTGTAAACCTTGCAATTTTGAAGCAAAATCTGTACTGGACAAATTGGAAGAGTCTTAAATTTTGCTTTAAAATGAAAGCCAGCCACAATCTGCAGGTACTGCAACACTTCTATAAAACAAATGGTAAAGTTGGAAGGATTGAAGCAACATAAGTGACTTCACTTCCAATTTCTTGCTGATGTCCAGACTATAACTGACTTTGCACTGACTCTGCAAAATAGGTATAAAATGTTGCTGTTGTAAATTGGTGATGTTTTGCTCTCTTTTTGCCCCTTACATTGCAAAAGAGAACAAAGCCAACTGAGTTCTGTTTTTCTGTGCTGCTGTTAAGGGAGATTTTCACTGACTGAAGACAAATGCTATAAAACCTTTTGTGAATAGCATGCACTGATCTGTGGTAAAACCGTCACAGGACTGAAGGGAAAATGTTTTCGTAACCACTTTGGCACAGATCCATTCTTTTCATGGAGAAGAGCATCTTGGTATGTGGATTTTGTGGATGTTGTATCTCTTAAGATTTCTCTCACTTCTATAAAGCTCACAGGACAAGTTTTGCTTTGTTTTCAGAAAGGGATTTATCCCTGCTGTTAACTGCCTGTAAACACTGTGTACTTTCAGTATTTTATAGCTACATGAAGGGATTGGTGCTCAGGGCACTATGATTTTTGTGCAGCATATCTGTCAAATGGCTATTATACTTCCAGTTTCATAATATGTTTTACCTAGAAATGTGATTATCAGGACACACTTTTTATAGATACCTCCTTTACACCAGGAGGGAAAAGTGAATGTATAAATTAATTCCTAGTGTGTCTTTGCATGTTGGTCCCTTGTTTGTTGTTTGGGTCATTGAAACCATTAGTAATCCATCAGAATAATCTGATTTAATGACAAGAACAAAGAACCAGCTTTCTGTTTTCCAAACCTGCAACAGATGTAGAGAATAAATTATAAACAATTTTCCAAACGTAACATATAAATTTATAGCAGCGACATCTTGATCTTGCATGAGAAATATAGCATATACATACTAAACAGAACCATTTATGTTAAACAGATGCAGGGTCATCCGTTAGCGATACTTTATCTGATTAGTATTGTTAATGGAAGGGCTTATCCAACCATTTCGTAAAAGCAGATCTGCTGTAGATCATGATTTTTTGTCAATACAGTCATCAAGGCTATCATGGTTAAGACAGCCCAGCTATTAACCTACTAAAGAGAACCGGACAGAAAAAATATACTGAGCAGTAAGTGAAATGGAGACCCTTCCATTTATTTCCCTTCCATGTGTAGCACTGCCCTCTGCACTGCTACCTTTTCCATCACTTCACTTCCAAGACAAATTATTTCAGCATCTTTCTTTACTCAACCTCTAATATATTCAGGAGCTTGATTGTGATAATTTACAATACTTTTGATTTTATATTCATCGTCATCTTGATAAATGAAAAGGTAGTACTGCAAAGGCATGTTTCTGGAACAGATGGAAGCACCATAGTTACATCATAGATCATTTGAAAATGTGTAGTTTAGGAAGCAATCAAAAAAAAAAAATCTGAGAAAAGACTGATCTTGGAAATGGAATATCCTGCATTAATTTTGAAGATGACTTATGTAATATTTTAATTTTGCACAATACATTTCTGTATTTCTGTTGTTTGTAGTGTGTTTAGTCACAATTCAACATAATTTTCATCAATTAGAGTTTGTGTAGAAATCAGTTCAAACAGGTAAAGTTTTGATTAAAGTAATCTACAGTAGTTTTGATTTTCTTTTTGAAGCCACTGTGGATTTCTTGTTTATTTTGAATAACCTGGAAAAAAATCTTCTGTTTAGACTTTAAGATACATGTTTATATAAAAAGCAAGTTTTTCTTAAGCTGTCCGCCTAACTCAGAGGTAAAAACATTTATTTTTAATTTAAGATGTTTACATTTAAGAAGCTTTTGTGAATTTAAATTCTTTGGGAAATAATCCTAAATCAAGTGAGGATCTGCTACGGCTTGCATGCATGGTAACAAACATGTGAAGAAGGAGTGCTATCGCGGCGCAGTGAAACCACAGCACTTCTGTCGGTATCAGTCATGATCCCAGCGCTGTACTGCGTGTGCAGCTCCCGTGTCAGACCCCTGCAGCAGGAAGTCGACTCTTTGTTTCTGTGGCTGCGGAGCTGCACCATGAACTTAGAATAACAAACCCATTCCTTCCCTGTTTTCAAGAATAAGTTAAAGGTTAATGAAAACTTTGGAAATATTTTAGATTTTATATACTTCCTGCTAAGACAAGGCGATTTTGGTTAACGTCTTGATTATATGAAGTAGTTGTATTTCTTTTCGTAAATTATAATTGTGCTTGCCTACTTAAATTTCTTTTAAATCTCCTTCTAGGTATCAAAGTCTTTCCCACATTATTCTTTGATATATTTTTTTCTGTACTCACCTTCTTTTTGCCTTGTTTCTCTTTACCATCCCTGGGGGTGTTTAAGGAAAGGTTAGATGTGGTACTTAGGGACGTGGTTTAGTGGGTAATAGGTGGTGGGGGGATGGTTGGACTAGATGATCCTTGAGGTCACTTCCAACCTTAATGATTCTATTCTATTCTATTGCACACGCTTTCTTTCATTTTTTTTTAACTTTGCTTATATTTCTTTGTTTCTTTGTCCTATTTTTTTTAATTTCCATATCTTCCTTATATTCACCTTTGTAACTTTGCCCTCTGTGTTTCACCTACCACAACTGGATGCAGGACTTTGTCCCATGCTGCAGGTGTGGACATAGCTAGAGAACAAAATTCACACTGAAGATAGAGCTGAAGATGGCATCCCATTCAAGGACTGTGTGATTGATAAGATGTAAAGCCCTTGCACTGTCCAAGGAAAGAGATAGCAGGGAGATCAACTGTGCTTTATCCCTCTTCTTGAACTTCCTGATAATTGCAGGAGGCATCAGAATGAAAATTCAAAATGCAGACTGGAGAAAAGGAGATAGCTATGCATGGGAGAGGTAAACCAATAATATCAGCATAGTAGTCAAATTTCCTGATGCGGTTACCTAGAGAATAAGATGCAGAAGATAGAAGAACACAAGATATGCCTGTGTCAGATTTTTTTTCTGGAAATCATGAGAGGAAGGTGAGGAATATTCTCATAAGTAATGATTGCAGGGCAAGGAAAAAACCTCATAAAACTTCTTGGAGATAAATCTTCTGACTGACTTTGCAGAAGGCAGTTGGATGGACCAGGTACTAATTAAAAGGCCTGACCAGAAAGAAGACACTAAAGCCTTCAGTGAAGGCAGGAATTTGTACAAGAAGTAGAAGTCAGACTGTAGGAGGTAAAAAATGGAAATGGAGTGTTTCAAACAGTATTTATAAAAACACTTGTGGGAAACAACTGAGATATCCAAACAGTTGTATGCTTTGTAATGAGGCAGAAGAAGAGTTGAGGATGAAGAAAGTGGAAAAGGGAGATAATCTGCAGCCCCACACACAGGGGCAAAGGAAGCAAAAGAATGCAAGAGTAAACTAAGAATAGGCAAAAAACATCAGCATTCATGACCCGGTAATCACAGGGACTTGCAGTGATAGGGATTGAGGCAGAGGGATTGATCCTGTTTTGTCTGAGACCAGAAGGAGATAGGAGGAGGCTATCACGACAGTAAGAGGGAACGTGTTGCTGCTTAGTGGGAACAAAATTAAGTGAATGGTCAGTCTGGTAAGATGGAATCAATGCTCTTAGCTGAATAGGAGGGTGATGAAGTATCTAACTTGAAGTGTGGAGCACGTAATCAAAAATGAGTTCATTTAGTTGTGAAGGAAGGTGTTGGTGGATCATAGATGTCAGCAACATGGAGGGGAGATACAAGTAAAACCAGATGTGACACAAAATAAATCTAAAATAAAATAATTGAACAAAATGCCAGACTAGAGAGTATTTGGAAAAGGTAGCTAGGGGAGCCCAATCTCCCTGTGGCTATGTGAGCAGATGTAGGGAGAAGGAAAAAACAATCAGAAAGCATAGTTAAAGGAGTAATTTCAGAAAAAAAGAGCATCTTGATCCCTGAAGAAAGGGTGGAAAGGGGAGTTGTAAGGAGGCTGTGGCTGGCTGTAGTCATTTAAAATACAGAATTTCAGAGAAAATAAAAGCAGAGACAGAAGGAAAGCAAAAGGCTGAGAGATGAGATGTGGTACTAAAGGCCTTGAGGTACCACCAAAACTGTGTGGGAAGTAGAAGGTGGGTGTGGCAAGACAGATACTGCTGGAGAGAATGTCGCCAGAGGCAGGTTGGTGGGGATGTGGGATCTTAGGGTTGCTGTGAGGGGGAAATGAGGAGACAATTAAAAAAAAAAAAAGATAGGAACCAAAAAGAAGTTAAAATAAAAGAAGGAAAGGAAAAAGAGCAAATGGAGCTAGTGTAAGGAGAGGATAAATGAGACAGATGCTATGAGGCAGAAAGGGATGTAGTGAGAGCCCTAGGAGACTAGCAGATGGGGAGGATTTTTTGTAAAACTGTCAACAACAACAAACTGAAACGAAAAGACCCAAACCCCAACAAAATAAAACAACAACAACAAAACCGCTGAATGACATCCAAGGAATTCATGGACTGAATCCACCTTCAAAAAAAAAAAAAAAATCTCCCGAACAGCTAGGAAATCATAGTCAATTGGCTAAAATGTTCTAAATAGTGGTAAACTGCATGGCTGGATCCTCAGATGCTGTAAACTGAAAGGTAGCTCCCCACTCAGTTTTTAAGCCATCACAGTTCTTCCTGTGTTTCCAGTCTGAGGGCTTTGCTAGAGCCTTAAAACTGAAAAGCAGCAAATCCAAGTTATTGTGCCGTACAAGGTGTGCACAGACATTAACTTACACTCCTGCACAAATTTCTTTTTGTCTAGTACCTCTTATCTCTACTATCTTTTGTGTCTTTTCTGCATTTAGTTTCATATCTGAACACCTGCAACTATAGTTCCCAAGCAGGATTCTCTGAAGAACTGTATGTGGTGAGGATTTTACATAATTAAGGCAATATCTCCTTTCATTTGGAGTTACCCAAGATCTAATCAATGGGACACGTGCAACTTTCAAGTCATCTAGTTATACTTAAATCAGTAGACTTCTACTCACTCAGAACAGTGTAGAATTGCAGCGACTGGGGTGCTTCTGATGACTACGCTCTGAACTTGCACCAGTGTCCTTAAGAACAGAATCCAACCACTTGGTCTGCATGAGTATTGGTAGGAGAAGAGGGTTTTTAGTGAATGAATTATTTATTCCTTGTGAGGAGCACCCAAATTTCCCCATGTCTTTGTATTGTAAGCATAAGGGACTGAAAGTGACTCAGGAGTCATCCATGCCAAACTATTTACAGAGCACAGCGCAATAGCAGTGACACCAATACATCCTCTAATGTCTGCTTAAACATCCTGATGCCATATTTGACTTAAAAGGAATTGTTGTTTTGTTACTGGGAATGGCAACTGTGCACTTCCCCTCCCTAACAGAGCATCTTGACTGAGCAAGCTATTGAATGGAATATGTTCTAAGTGGCCATATTTTATATTAGAATTTGATTAAGTTTGTTCTGTAGGCCACTTCAATGTGAATCATAATTATATTATTCTGCCAGTAACCGAGGCAATATAAGAAGAATGTCACATTCTCTGGACTGCTTTTAATGGAGTATATATTAGAATTCAATGCTGGCTGTATTCAGCAGTCTTCACTTAAGAAATTTAGAACTGAATGGCAGTTTAGAGCTGTAAAACTTGGTGGGTCACGCTCTTCCTGCTCTTGCATAGGCTTCATTGGGTGTAATGGAAATTGGTGCAAGGTGAAAATCCAGTGCAGGACTTGAAAAGAAGCAAGGGTGGTGACAAAACTTCCTCGCATTATTAAACATTTTTTCATACATGCTCTTCATTATTGCAAGGCAAGTGGGACACTGTACTATCTTGGTTGACCTCCTCTGTGACTTATTTTCAGCTCACCTGCTTCAATAGATGAGAACGGACGTGGCTCTCTGTGGCAGTTTGTTTTACTGCGGCAGAACTAGCAATAACATTTCATAGCCTTCCCTTAGAGAATTCGGCTCCTCATGTACTGGGCATCACTGCGTGGCTTTGTGTTTGCAGCCACCTAATGCAGTTTCGGTATTAATGAATGCCATTAGAAGAACAAAAGAAGAAAAATCTTGGTGAGGCAACTAAATGACTTAGAACAAGGTAAGCAGTCAGCACATGTGTGTCAGGTGAAAAAATATAGTTTCCAAATAGGTATTGTGTGTTGCGGCTTCTCCACGCTACAAGTTGTATTAATGTATTTTAAAATAATGATTCTCAGTTGCTGATTTGATGCCAAATGGCCTAAAAATCATATCTACATACGGCTGTAAGAAAACAGCCCTAAAAAATAAACACCTTGGGAAAACAGATTGAATTGTGGTGAATCAACTGCTTCAAATGAGCTGATGCCAGTTTCAGAGTTTCCCTTACTACGCTACTGTTTCTGGGAGGTCGTTTTGTCTTGGTCATCTCCACACCAATGTTCTTTTTTCCTTAATAATTTCTGACAAGATACTCATTGTACGAGTGTTCTGGACAAACTTCCAGGAACAAAGGGTTTGTGCTCGGTATTTGGAGAAGAGCTGCTCAAGGCCATTGTGATTAGGCTGTAATGGCAGAAGCACTGGAAGCAACTAGAGAGACTGCTGGTGCACTTCCCAACTGAAGAAATTTAATTTTCTCTCTATTATCAGTCAGTGTGCCTGGGAACTGCACATGCAAGAATTAACAGCTACGCTCTGAGCTTTGATGCAAAACGTAGTATGACTTTTTTTTTTTTTCCCCCCTTTCTCTCTGCTAACTATGCTAAAAGTGTCAGGGAAAAAAAAAAATACTGACCTTGTCCTGCTAAGCCTTGAAATAGCTGATGATCCAGTGCCGACTTTGGCCGAGTTCTCTTGTAAAAACACCCCTCAGCAGCGTTGCAACATGTGAATAAACAATAACTGTCATTCTAATAACAACGCAAAGGTCGCATATAAAAATAAAGAAAAGCAAGGATAAAATTTGCTGACCTGAGGCCCAGTCCTCAATCACAGAAGTCAAGGGACTTTCCAGCGTATTTCAAAGCAAGCAGTACGTCAGGCTGACCGGGATTAGTATTTTTCCTGGTCGCACTCATATTTACTCTCAATGCCATGTTATAGTGATCGCCCTTTGCACTGTGATCAGACATTAGTAGCTTTACTAGATGTGGGTCTTCTTTCACTGACAATGGAAGTGCAAATTTTTCGGTGCAGTGAGCATTATTTTCACCTCGGCAGCAGATTCAACTTGTGCAATAATGAAATTGTCTCCTGGCGTTAGCCAGTGCCTCGTGCCGCTGTGTCTCTTCTCCTTGGGCTAGGCTCTAAATTTGGGATGTCACTGAATTCATTAATACACGGAAAGGATTCATTTAAGGGAGGCTTCCTTCCCCTCTGTACATGCTTGCTAATTAGCAGATGAATTTTGATGTTCTAATTGATCTGCTGCAGAGAGACAGCTGTGCACCCCAGCTGTCCTCCACTCCGGTGGGCCTCCTCTGCAGAAGGGAGGGAGCAGCCCCGCTCCTGACAAATTGATTTAACTGGAGTGCACTGCCTTGGGGGAGTCGTACACCACGCTGTCGCTGCAGATGATCGCAGCCTTCGCGGGCTGCAAACACTGGAGCCCTGTAATTGTCCAACAATGTCCTTTCCGTTGCTTTGCTGAAATTCAATTTTTCATGCCTCACCAAGCTTTCCGGTCCCCCTCCTGCCCCTGGTGTGGAAATACTGTATTCTGCCTGACTGCCATTTCAGGAAAAAAATCGTGCACTTGAGAACGGGGTTTAAATTGTTTAATATGCTAATAGAACTAAATGTGCTCGCTCAGTCACATATCAAAGTATTTGCATTTAATTCATAGGGAAGTATTCTCTAATTATATTGTATTTAGCAGGTAGTCATTACCACGAACCTTTGAACAGTAATGTTAGTGCCTCACCGTTCTTCCATGTGGCGCATCATGTGTGTAGAATGATGGTTGTGATGTCCTTCAAACACTCACTCTTTTGATTGCAGGTAGGAATTTTTTAAGGCTTCGTGTCCAGTTATGCTCCATTTTGTCAAACCTGGTAAATACATGCGTGTCACAGGTGCCTTTCCACAAAAATGTGGCCCCAGAAAGTACAAATACCTAATTAATCTTTCATGTCACCCTCCCTCATGAATGGATTTCCAAGCTGTGCACTGCATCATCTCCACTTTCTGGAGGCCATTGATTTGACCTGACTATACCTCTGGGGGGGAAAAAAAGCACTACAAAAGATGCATTCATGAATTGTAATGCGTGCCACACCATTACCTTTCTGCATATCTGATAGAGAACCAAGCACATCCAACACATTTATGGGTGTGCAGATTTATGGACTACTAATAAGTAGCAGCTGTTCTGGAGGTCCTCACGTTTTACATGCAGAGGACAGACAGGATTCCTGAGAAACGGCTACCCATCATATTTGCAGAAATGGAATGTCACTTCATTATTATTATTATTATGTTGTTATTGTTTATTTACTCATTACCGTTTGTGCCTTGTGCGCTCCTCTTTGTGTGCAAGTGATGGGTGGTCACCAGAAAGGAAAAAAGATACAGGTTTATGCCATTGCCTGTTGAGGCAAAAACAAGGGGTGTACCTACGCAGGTATTAAGTCATAGGGCTGCTGGGGGTTTTGTCAGACTGACCATATGTTCAAAGGTAAGTGATGGCCACTATAATTTTTCAGAAAACTACCTTTCTATATTACGCTGAGTTATAGTCCCAAAGTGCATCAGAAAAGGTGATATAGGGGAAAAATAAAAGCCCGGATTCCATCAATCATGTATGCCACTGTTCTCTGCCTCTGCACCCAAGACCAAAACAATATGGATTAAGCAAATCATATTTAGGTAAACATGACTTCCTTGGTGTAAGTCAGCTTCCTTAATTGGCAGTGCTTTTCTCAGAACTCCTGTTATAATTTACATGTCTTCGGAATAAATACCTCTCTTTTACGTGGTACAGCGCTGACCCTGTTGCCATGATGGTTATTTTCATCCTTCAGTAGCCTGGCTTGTTTTCTTTGTTAGATTTGCAGTGAGATGTAATGTAAGCAATTAGGCATTTTTCCCTCGGAGGATGACAGAAGCATATACCGCATAATGAGTACCATATTTTGTGGCTAAAAATAGTGCTTATTGGTCATTTTATTTCATTTTATATCAGCAGCTGAGGATTTACTGAGTGCTACTTGGTGATAGTACGTGAGATTCATGGGCTGAGAAGGCAGCCTGAACTCTGTTAATCTTTGGCAGGACACGACAAAGTGATGGTCAGTGGACCATCACCAGTAGGACTGGATTACGCTGAGCTCATCTGTAAGCCCCTAATGGGGAGAAGGGTGCTCCTAGGGACTAGGTGTGCATCCCACCACTGTGTTGCAGGCCCAAGGGACATAGAAGAAGGCATGCTCTCCTGACATGCCTGGGATCTTTAAAATTATATTGTTTCTTGGGAGCTTCTGGGCCAATGGCTGCACCTACAAGTCGTTACAAGTCACGGTTGCTGCTCCACTGAAGTGAGAACAGGATGAATGCTGTACCTGCTCACCTTTGCCCAGCCACCTTCTGCAGGGCGGTACCTTGCCAACCTGCTTTGTAGCTTCCTACCAGCTCTGCAGTTATGGCTGGTAATAGAAAGCAACAGGCTGCAATATATGGAGAAAAATAGACTGTCACATCTTTTTTCCAAATGCAAAACTCTGTTGTGAGGCAAGTCCTTTTAATCCCAGCAAGGCAGGAATGAATAAGGCAGAGGCACCCTTTGGCCAGTTGCTAGGGTTTGTTATCACACGCTGATAATGTCCGGCTGTCTGGGTGCCATGTCCTAGATGTGTCCATCAGACACATTCACTGACTCAAGGTCTTTGCATTACAAGGTATTATTTATTGCAGAAATAATGCAGGTCTTGAGGCCTCCACAGAGGGTCAGATGTTCGCCTTGCTTAATGTGCAGCTCTATCTTTTTCATTGCATTACTTCGGAGGGGAAAACATCCTGGTAATCCCTTTTTGTCATTAACATTGTGAGCAGACGCCCTCTAGACTCTTCAGTCCATATGCTCGATTCTGTCACTGGGCAAAGATAGTCCTTCCTCCCTCTCCTTCCTCCTATTGGGGTAAAAAGCCAGCACCTACCTCCGGCTGCTGTCAAACCTCCCTTTGCTCAAAAGTATTACTACTGCCTAACAAGGTAGCTGTTTCAGAGGAGCACTTATGGAATGTTGGGGGGTTTTGACCACTTTAAGGATTAATTTGCTGGGATGGGATTTTTTTCCCCCAACCAAGATGTTTTTTATTGAACACTTTAAATTGTCACCTCACCTATGAGGTGCCACTTTACTAGTGGCTTCTCATGCAGAGTAACAAACACTGCCCATCATCTCGTACATCTACACCACTATGTTTAGCAGTTGTGTATCAGAAAGTGTTTATGACAACATACATTGCGAAGTAGCATTCTGTCCTGCCTTTATTTAGTTTGGTTTCATAAGAAGCAAATAGAATGCTAAAGGTACATCTGCAGTACAGCCTCCACAGTGTATTATCATGGCTAAGAAGTTAAGGAATTGCTGCTTCAAACTTGCAAATAAGTACACCAAAGAGAATCCAGTGCTTAGTTCTTTTATTTTGCCCACTGTAATGTAATTACTTGTACTAATCTTTCATTATATTTCCATGACTAGCAAAGGCAGAGACCTAATTGTGTCTCTAGCTATTGCTACTGCAAAGTACCTTTTAAATCGTATTACCATCCATACTTGATCTTCCTACTGGTTTTGACATGTAGATCACAAGATACTGTTAAATTACTCAGCAAGAGCAACTGGCTCAGGTTGTATCCAAGCCACAGAATAGAAACATATCTAGTGTGAGTGATTTGAAAGAACTAGATGAGACAGTGACCCCTTTTCTCTAGGAAGGCACTTGACCTTCATTTTTCAAAGCATTATGAGCTCTGTGCAGCATTCTACTCTAGCTGGTACTTCAATGCCAAGATGCTAGAAAAAGTCAGAAATTAATTATTCTACTTCTGGTTGTCCAAGAAGCTGTGCTTCCTTTTCTTTGGCACGGATCTAGCAGTAGTGATAAACACGTTCTGCGCAACCAGGCTGGATTATTGTAACTCACTGAAGCTGAAGATAAAAGCTCCATAGAAACTTCAGCTATTGCAGAGCACAGCAGCCTAGCTCATTAGTAGGGATGGCGCTGCGAACACACAGCGCCTACGCTGTGCATCATCGGCTGGCATCCCGTTTGCTTTAGCAGCCAACTGTGAGCTCACTCAATGTATAAGGTCATCAAAGTACTGGTATGGACGCTGTTCTGTCTACAGATTGCCACGCTAGCTTCGTGTCTCTGGTACAGTGCTGCTGATTGTGTGCCAAATGAAATTCCCTGGAACCGGACATGGGCAATTTTGGCCTAAAACTTTTTCCTGAATCTCAGAGATGGCTACCAAAAAAGGTTTTGTTTTAGACAGTTTATAAACTTCATGTTCTTTTGAAGGAATCCTTCTACAGTGACATTAGAGACATTTAAAGATGTGTATGTCAGAAAGGAAGGTTACCGCAACTTGGGAATAGGGAAGAGTCCACCTTGGAGAAGTGTGTGAATTCCAATACTGAAATTGCTGCTGTAATAATGCAGCAAAGGGAGTCACAGATCTGCCTTAGCTAGTGTTTTACTGGTACTGTGGGTAGATCTCAACCTCACTGTCTGGATAGACGTGATGAAGTCATTTATTCTCTTTGTGTAGCCCGGTTCTTACAAAAGCAGTAGCGTGCTCCTCACAGTCCACAGGGAGCTATAGTCCGTGCAAAGGTTTGTGAAGGTCTGAGAAATACAAGACTGGAGGGCAGCAAAGCCATGAGGGTGGCTCCTCCAGGCCATTGGGTGGGAGCACCAGGCCCTGCCAACCTTTCTGTTCAGCTGAGGTGGGAAGCTGTGCTGCAGGGAGAAGGGGCTCCTGTCTTCTCATCTGCTTTGTGGATAACCACAATTCTTACACTGCTTCTGCTGGAAGGGATCTTTAAAGGTCACCTAGCTCTGCTAGGATGGAGAATTACTTTTTTTTCTTAAAATATGCTGCAAAAGGGATTGCACGTAGTAGTATGTTTCCATGCTTAGTGATCCTTTCAGTTAGAATGTCTTTCCACTTATTAATTAAAAACACAGAATCATTCACAAGATTTCTGAAAGGCAACTGTTCTTGTAAAACTCTCTTCTTTTACCAAGAACAGGAAAATCCACCTTTCTATCTCTCCTTCTTGGTCAGAACTTTAAGATGTCTCTTAAATATGTTGCTTTCTTCTAGATTCTCTCCAATTTGTCCATACTTCCCTCAAGTGCAATGCCCGAAACGCCAGTTGGGGCCCCTTGGTGCTTAACGGAGGACAGTAATTGCCTCGTCTTTTGCATATAGCACTTCTGCTAATATGTTAAAGAAAGAAGTTCATCTTCCCCCTTGCCCCAAACAGCCTTACAGTATTGGTTCTTATGTAAGTCATAATTCATTGTGGGTTGCAGATCCTCAAGGATTTTAGTAGGTTATGGGGTTTCTTTTGTTGGTAGTTATACCCCATTGTCTACCTCTTGTATTTTTCACCAAAACTGAAGGTGTCTGCTTCTAAGGACATCTGATTTGATCACGAACTTTTTGTCCTAATGAAAGTAGTCATCTGAATTTTTGTGAATTGTTAAAGTCAGAGAAGGATATCAATGATTTTTCATAAGGTATAATGGTCTTAATGTGATTAATAGCATGGTCATTGCAGTGTCTGGCTTTAAAGTTGGTGAGAAGAATTGATTCTGCTGTTTTGTACAGACATCTATGGTACATAATAGTGGAGTGCAAATAAATGCAGGTCAGCTGTTGTTGCCACAGTTGATTTCATGCGGTAAACTTGTCAGAAAGCCTCACAGAGGCCAAAGCAAATTCTGTGGGTCTCCCACCAAAGCGCGTGCCATGCCCTGCGATGCATGGCACGCCTTCCTCTGACCTAGGACACCTTGCTTTCAGCAGCATTCAGCTCTACAATTTATACAGGCATTCATATTTCACTTTCTCCAGTTAATCCTAATAACCAGCTTTTAGATAGGCATGACAGCATAACATATGGGTGGTAAAACTGCTCATAAACCATAATAACATGGCCAAAAAAGATTAGATAGATAGATGCACTATGCTTATTGTGACATTCACTGATTAGGAGGTATAGCTACTTATTACAGCCATTACCTTGGTGACTTGGAAACAGACTGAAGCTGTTATATGAAAAACAGGTTGTAAGTCCAAATTTAAAACAACTGTGTACTTACAACATGTAAGAGATATAATTAAGTTTGCAGTTCTGTTCTTCAGTGTGCAGATGGTAATTTTGTTCATTTATGGTTGCACACTGATAATGTTTTCTATAGAACCAGCGTTGGCAGGATTAAGTGTGTGTTAACAGTAAGTAGGCAGTCTGTAATGCATGGTTATCATTTTGTTGATAGGGTTCTGGTGGGATGAAAACCAACCAGAAACATAAGTTCAAATGATTCTTTACTGTAGCACCAAGACAGGCTTCCTCTGTGTGTGTGTGTTCTTGCATCATCTTATTTATTTTTATTGTGTGAAGAATTTTTTCTTTTTTTCCTTCTCATTTGGAAGCTTTTGCATTAGCTTCATTTTCAGTGTAGGCAGTACAGTTGGGTATCTGCAGATTTGTGCCTTTAGGAATAAAATTCCATTTTCACTTGAAGTAATTTGAAAATTTCTATTGGTTTTTAGGGGTTGATACATTAGTATACGCTTACAAATGTGTACATGAAAGAGACATAAAGAAAAATCTTCTATTAAAGATACCCTTTGTATTTCATATTTTCTCCAAGAGTTATTCAAGAGATGTTTGAAGGCAATTCACAAAAAATTTTCAACAGCTACTCCACTTTTTGAGATCAATTCTGTAAAGTGCTTTTAAGATATTGGAGTTAGGTGTTAGAGAGTTATGGAACAGTACAGCTAGGTCATTATTTGGGTTTTCCAGTTTTGAAATTGTGTGGCGCTCTCATTTCAATTTAATTAAATAGCTGGAAAAGGGGAAAAACATAGTCATGTATCAAACCCAAGATGCATAATAAACATCCTCAATTGTTACTTGTTTAGGCAGTATAATGAGTTTTGCAATGTATTAAGGGAAAAGGGCATAATACAGTATACTACATATAATAATATACATACATAAAATATATTACATATTTATAAGTTTCTGTTGTGGTTTTGCCCCACTCATCAGCCGTGTAGCTGGTTGCTCACCCCTTCCAACCCCCCATGGGGATAGGGAAGAGAATGAAAAAAAAACTTGTAGGTTCAGATAAAGACAGTCTAATAGGATAAAAAAGGAAGAGAATAGAATAGAATCATTAAGGTTGGAAGTGACCTCAAGGATCATCTAGTCCATCCGTCCCCCCACCACCTATTAACCACTAAACCACGTCCCTAAGTACCAGAAGAAGAATAGTTGTGGGTTGACCCTGGCTGAAGTCCAGGTGCCCACCAAAGCTGCTCTATCACTCCCCCTCCTTAACTAGACTGGGGAGAGAAGGTGTAACAAACGGCTCGTGGGTCAAGATAGAATCATAGAGTCACAGAATGGTTTGGGTTGGAAGGGACCACAAGGATCATCTAGTTCCAACCCCCCTGCCATGGGCAGGGACACCCTACACTAGACCAGGCTGCCCAAAGCCCCATCCAGCCTGGCC
>VWZZ01005860.1:528455-562696 GCA_013399095.1 Psophia crepitans | reverse complement strand
CCACTCATCACTGATGTCCACTTGGACATCGAGCCGTTGACCGCTACTCTCTGAGCGCAGCCATCCAGCCAATTCCTTATCCAGCGAGTGGTCCATCCATCAAATCCATGTCTCTCCAGTTTAGAGACAAGGATGTCATGGGAGCCAGTGTCAAAAGCTTTGCACAAGGCCAGGTAAATGATGTCGGTTGCCCTTCCCTTGCCCACTGACGCTATGACCCCATCGTAGAAGGCCACCAAATTTGTCAGGCATGATTTGCCCCTCGTGAAGCTGTGTTGACTGCCATCAGTCACCTCCTTACTTTCCATGTGCCTGAGCATCATTTCCAGGAGGATCTGCTCCATGATCTTGCCTGGCACAGAGGTGAGGCTGACCGGTCTATAGTTCCCTGAGTCTTCCTTCGTTCCCTTCTTGAAAATGGGGGTTGTGTTTCCCCTTTTCCAATCAGTGGGAACTTCACTGGACTGCCGCGACTTCTCAAATACGATGGAGAATGGTTTGGCCACTTCGTCCGCCAGTTCCCTCAGGACCCGTGGATGCACCTCATCAGGTCCCATAGACTTGTGCACCTTCAGGTTCCTTAGGTATTCTCGAACCTGATCTTCTCCTACAGTGGGCAGTTCTCCATTCTCCCAGTCCCTGTATTTGCCTTCCGTGACTTGTGCTAGAACCCTTGCCAGTGACAAGGACAGGGAAAGGCTGTTCACCAATTACTGTCCCGGACAGTAATTTTTTTCCTCCTCTCAGTTACCCATCTTCCCAACTTGGAACCATAAATCATTCTTTCTTCCAGCCCTTTTGCTCCTCCCTCCTTCTTGCCTCTTTCTGCAAGAACAAAGTCTTTTTGTCAGACTAGATGTTCAAACATCTGGCTGTCTGGGACTCCGATTGCAGAGAAGGAGGATGTGGTCTGGAAAAAAAAAACAAAACAACAGGATGTGATAGTCTGTTTTCAGACTGTCAAAAGAGATATGGCTGACTTTGAAACAGTCAGCAAAAGTGGCTTTGGCAGCCTCTGGGGCCTGAAAATGTTCCCAAGAAATACTGATGACTGATTATTAAAAGAAAAGATTAATTTTGTGAGACAGCTCTCTCCCCCCTTCTAAATATCAGGAGCAAAACATATTTTCCCCTGGATTTTTATGGGGGGGAAAAAAAAAATCTTGTAAATCTGGAGTTTTCCACAGCATGTTTATTTCTCATATATTCATTAGCAACCATCTCTTGTACAGTAGGTTGTTTCGTATGACAGTAAAAGGGAAACCTTGGAAAGCAGTTTCTCAGTCACTTTCTTGCCTATTAGCCACTAGCTAATAGTAGTATCACTTTTTTGTGTGATTTATCATTTTAAATACTGTTAGCAACTACTCTGAATTGTGTGTTAGTAACCAGGTAACATAAATAACCTTACATGGTAACAAATTAAGGTAGTGGGCCAATATATCACATGTACCACCTCAGAACACAAGCTCTGCCTTTTGCCACAAATGCTGTCTAATAAATGGGCTTTGCAAGCAGAGTCATAGGAGAGTGCTGGAAGGCACCTCAAAAGGTCATCTAGTGCAGACCTGCTGCCATAAGGATCAGCTTTCCTTAATCATACCCTGAAGCTCATCATGTTCCAGTTTGTTTGAAGAACTTGCTCCCTGCTGTGGTCTACAGTTTGTTGCTATTATGAAGAGTACTGGAGTTGCAATCTCATTTTTTCGTACAACAGCAGAATCTACTCTGCAGCTGTGGCGGGAACGTGCAGGGAGAGGAACAGGCACGCAGAAACATCAGGCCAGGCTTGGATTTAGTGGGGAAGGTAGGAGGACGATGTTTTGGAATTTTACAGGTTTGGATTTATTGTGTCTTATGACAGGGAAACATTAACGGCCCTTTCCCATCCCCTGCACCCCCTTTTCCCAGAGCTGGGCAGAGCAGTTCTGTGAAGCTGTAAACAGACATCAGACATGATAACCAACACCTCGAACTCTACCTGCTGAGCAGCAGACTACCCAGTGCAGACCTCAGAGCACTAGTTATGCTCTGTTAGCACGTTGCTTTCCTCCTCATTAAGGAAAAGGCATGGGCTTTCTGCCAGACCCCCACTGTAATGGGAGATGATGGCAAGGCTGGTGTCTCCAGATGGAAAAGCTTTGTCTCCTGCCTGGGTGCATGTGGTGTGAAGTTGTCTGGACTACTGATGTGATGTGATCATCTAACAGCAGATGGGTGGTGAAGGAGGAAGAAAAATATGTGATCCAGAACTCAGTGGTGAGACAGGGTGGGACATAACCTGCTTTTCCTCAGTTGGAAAGACTGATGAGGACTCACAGCAGGGCGCTGCCATACAGTGGGGAAGGGGGCAGAGCACTGACCACTGTGTTGCACGCGCACAGTTCTTCAGGCTTTGTGGCTCTGCCTTGGAGAAGTAGCAATCCTCCTCCCTCTTAATGCACGTTAGCCGTGTGTGGTCATAGCTAAACCCAATGAGTTGTCCTCTCTGCATTGTGGTGGTGCCTACAGGCACTCTGTGGATTAGGACTGTGTAGTACTTTGATAGTTATGGAACCTCCTTCAGCTGCTGCAGTTGCACACAGCTGGTGCAAGGGGCTGCCCTGCCTTCAGGGAACACAACTACTACTCGGCTTGCAGTACCTTGGGAGAGCACCTAGTCTCCCCTACAACCTTCTTGCTACTGGTTGTTCCTCACCACATGGCTAAATCAGGTTTGTGTCATGTGAAAAAGCAGAAAGTTAATTCATGATCTCTGCAAATGCGCTGCTTGGTAAGGATGGACACACAGTGCACGTGACCAAAGGAGATACTAAGGATCGTGAGCCAGTGAAAAGGACTGCGATTTAGAGTCGGTCCTCTATTCCTCTTTGAGTCAGACCCCTTGACTCTTTGAGTTGACCCCTCAAGGCAAACGCAGCGGAACTGCGTCAGTCAGCTGCCTGCTGTACCAGAGGCTAATTGCTGTTTGAGTGCACGATGTATGAGTAACTAACCACCATCATTCATGAAGAACTTGTGCATTCTCACGGAAAAGGGGGGAATCTGGAGCCTCCAGTTGTTGAATGGGACAGTTACTGCCTTCCTCCTTGATAAGGGCTAAGCAACTCTCAGCAGTGACTGCGTTGCTCTCGCCTACCAGCTCTTAGGCTTTGTACGCTAGCAGATGCTCTAGGTAGCCTCACAGGTTTCTGGTCTCTGCCTCTCAGGTGGGCAGCGCCTGCCTAATTGAAGATTAATACTGGAAGGAAACAGTATGAAAATAAACATATAGAAATTTAATCAGAGCTCAGCTGTGTAGTTATTCACTTTCCTCTTCTATTGAGTATTTGAACAGTATCTTTTTCCTGGAAATAGAATTTTGCACAGTGATTTCCAGCTCTTCATTTCCTATAAAAGTCTTTTTCTCTTAGGAGTTATCTGAGAAGGCAGAACTGTTGTGCTTTCAGCCTTGGTGGCTGCCATACACTTGGTTGTGAACTAGCATGTATTAAAAAAATTATATGGACAGGCTATCTTTACTACTTGAGGTCTTTATCCCCTGCAGAATCTAAGTGACCTGTAATAGTTAACATGCTTCTTTCAGAGACTCCAGGGAGGAGTGATCAATCAGCTTATAAAATAGATAAATGAATTAATTTGCCCAAGATCAAGCAAAACACCTTTGAGAGAGGAGGTGTGAAGCAAGGTCTGTTATAACCCAGTTTGGTAACATGTCCTAGACCAGCCACTGTCTCCAATAAAGGCAGTCAGAAGCATTCAAAGGGATGTTTAATTTTGGCAACTGCAGAGGTCACTTCTTGGAAGTTGGTGTTGTCTGTGTGGGTTATTTCTTTATATTTTCATCCATCATTTGCTTTTGATCACACCTCTCTCTTTCTCTCTCTTCTTCTATAAAATGCTAGTATTTCATCCAAATAAGGGCTAAATTCATAACTCTAACAAAAATAGCACCAGGTCCCTAGTTGATGTAAATCACAGGGGAGCTCCAGAATTTGAATTAGATTGCATCCTCATCCCAAACCTTTGTTGCGTTTTCTCTTTGTAAAGAGCTGGCATTGCAAAATATTTGTTTGTTTTTCAATACAAATGTGGTGGGTCTGTAGCTGTCCAGACCTGTTAAATACTGATGGTTGTCCCAAAGGCGTCACCCAAGGACCTGCCAGCCCAGCAAGTACGCACTTGGTAGGGTTTGCAGCGCTTCTGCAGCTCAGTGAATCCAAGGTAAATGGGAATAGCCGTGAGGTTTCGGTGCGTTGCCTACGTGTTGGCTGCAGGACATCATGGTGGAGGAGTAGTAAAAAGGAAGAGGCTCCAACGAGGGTCAATGTACTGTAATGACTGACTGAAACAAGCACTGTTCGATAAATACTTTGCCATTTGTATAATAACTTCTGTTAATGAGCTGAAGCTGAGGTGGGGTGCAGCTGCTTGGGGAGAGGGGAGGATTGAGAGGGGGTTGAAGATGTTTGACACTACATTCAGCCTTTATTAATCTGTTAGGCAATTCTTAATTTACAATAATTTTTCAGAATGTTTGCTCTAGTCCTTTTTCCACCCTTACTCAAAGTGTTCCTAATGTTTTGACTCCCACCCCAACGGAGCATAAAGTGAATAAACAAGGAAATGAGTGGAGATGTGTGAAATGACGATCCTAAACTTAACAAGCCTGTTCGTTTTTTTCAAGCTGCTGAATAAATCCTCTGTGGTTTGTGCTGTAGAGGTCAATGCTCTGCAGTAGGAAATGACTGGGTATATGTCAGTATTCTCCAAGAGTTCATCTCAATTACTGGATTTGTCAAACACGACAAGCCTGAATGACTGTGTGGTGAAAATAGCGCACAGTTTGACTATTAAAGTAATTGGAGCATTGACATTTAACCGAACTGCAAGAGAAATGCAGAATTAAGTTTGAGGAGCACAACTGCAAGCAAAGCAGAGAATAATATTTTTATAAAATCTCCAGTGAAACTGGTGCTTTCTTGTGTTTTGATTAATGTACGTTTCAGTACCTGTTTAACTTCAATTATAGAATTAAAAGGAAGAGATAATTCCTTCTTGCTACTTTCTTGGAAGAAGTACTAATATTTATATAATTGGAAATTCCATTGATTTAGTATACACATCATGCAATTTTATTATTGTAACTCATTATGCATGTATTTTTAAGGCCCTTATAAAGCGTATACACTACACAGTTAAAAACTTATATATGTATATAAATGTATGTGGAAATCCTCATGTGATGATCATCACAGAATTATGTTATAAATGTGTCAGTTGCTTACTGGCTCTCCACTTGCTACTTCTGGGCTTTCAAGCCTGAGATGTGGGACTTAAAATTCATTGTTTTGCTAAATGCCAGAGCTTTTCTAAAATAATTTAAAAGTAATTTACTTGTATCCATCTGCAATTAGATTTTAATTTTGTTCTTAAGTAAGTTATTTCTGATTGTAAATTCTGAGACATTTTGAGACTTTGGAGAGCAGTAATTGGGATTTGTACTTGTGGATCTAACTGGATTTTACGGCACCAAAACTGTATTTCAGACACTGGCTTAAGCCACAGCCTCTTCCAATGTTTCTGGAGTAGGGACTGAAATAATAATAATTTATAACATTAATCTGAAGGGGCTCATCCTCATATGACTTACCTGCATTTTGCCACATAATTTTACCTTACCTGAACTTTAAAACACATCTCCCAACGATAGGAGCAAGTCTTCATGTAGAAACTGGGAATCTCCTATTCCTGCTGAAGGAAACCAGACAGATAGTAAAATAATCCCAAAAGGGAGGGTCAAGACTGTCGCACAGCCAATGATATGTCTAAAATAAGTTAATTACATTAATTTAGAAATATATTTTTTGCAAAGGACGTTAAGGGTACAGAGTGTGATTTGCCACTTCTGCAATCACATCTTAACTATTCTGTTATTACAGGAGCGCAGAGCAGTACTTTTAATCTGTTCCTTGCCTTGACTTGCTTAAGTCCCATCTCTATAGAGCAGATGAACCTTCTGCTTAAATCCATCTCCCTTGTGTAAATGTAAGCATATGTTTTAAATCCTCTTGATATCAGTGAGACTTATGCATATAGGTAAGCCTTTAGCTTAGTAGAAATAAACCTAAGCATAAATTTAACTGCTTTGCTGAATTTGGGACTTGAGCAATCCAAAACAATGCTTAGTTGCAGCCTTCCCTAAGGACAGACTCTCCAGTATTTCCCTATGGAGAAAACAAAGGAAAATTCAGAGAAATACATCAGATGCTTGGGTAACTGGCTGCTGACCATCCTGTGAAAATGGAATGTTTATTAGCACCAGAGCAATACCTTGGAAAAAATAAAAGGTGCAGGTGAGAGTCTTAGTTTCTTTTTTTTGTTATTTTTTTTTCTGAGTTAAACTCTGCAAGTCTGTATAGACTCAGGGTAGGGGGATGACGGACGTACAGGCTGGTTGCGTCCAACTCTTTGAAGTACATTCTATAAAACCAGTTATCTCCTTCTGCTCTATTGCTGATAAAAATCCAGTGAATGTCCTGAAGCTGCTCCTGGTTTGCCTATAGTACAACTGAGATCAGATACATGTGCCCAGTGAGTAAATTCCTGTTTCAGAGCTTGAGCAGCACTATCTCTACCTAATTTAAGTCCATTTACTTTGAGTGTCGTGGCCATTGGGATTGTCTGTCTTCTGCTGTTCTTGATACCTTCCCCTAGAATTTAATTCTTAAGATCCAAACTCATACCAAACCTTTCGGCTAAAGAAGGGGCTCAAGTAAGATGAAGTAAACAAAAAGGAACAACAAGCTCTCATTTTCTGGAGTTCAGGTGGCTGAAAGTGGAAACCTCAGACTCGTGCATGCAACAAGAAACTCCTTTATTAAGCGTTAAACGGTTTAGACAATTTTAGCTGCCAAGGTTAACATAGCATCCCAGATCAGTGATTTTGGAACATCAGGCAGGCAGGAAGGATTATTTGACTGTGTGCTGTTCGATGTAAATAGTGTCCTCCAGAGGAGAAGCATCCATCCAGTTACAAGGAAAAAGCATCATGATTCTGATTGAACTGTAAAATAGCAAAATGGTTTGGAATAATTTTTTCTTCAAAGTTTCTCAGGTAGGAAGGGATCAGGTAAAAACTGGGAGCAAGCTTACCTTTCAGTTCTTGGGCAGCGGGGTGAAGGCAGCATGCGCTCTGACAGTAGGCGAGCAGCACAGCCTGTGTTAGCCGTTCAGCCTGTAACAATGGTTTGAACTTCAAGATGATGGGAACTGAAGCAGAAACGCTAAATACCAGAGTAAATCAACATCCAGCAAAAGGTTGCTGCCAGAGATCTTTGAAACAGCAGGAGGACCTTGTAGCAGTTCAACAATATACATCACCCTAAAGTCTGAACACAGTGAAGTAATGCAGTCTTCTTGAGAGTAAGAAAGAAAATGCTAGGGAGGTGAGTACCAAGCAGTCATTTCCACTAGAGATGCTTGGGCAGGCTTCTTCCCTACCAGTTGTGTTAGGACTTCTGAAATGATCTGCAAAAATCCCAGGTGGAAGAGCACTAGGATACCAAGTTTAACTTCTGATTACTGGCCCTGCAAGGGAAGATATCAGCCTGTGATGCCTAGATAGTAACTCTAAAATGCAAGAGTACAACCAATTAAAACACAAGAGGCTGTTTTTTCTCAGATTTCATTCAGTAAGCCTGCAATTTTGCCCAAGATCTAAAGCCATGCAGGTAGCTGCCTTACTTGGCAGAACTGCCTATCTAAGAAGAAATTTCATCTACTTGGTGAAGTGACTTATAAGAATTTTCTTTCCAGAGGTTAGTCAGTAATTGAGGCAACAAAAGAAAGCCAATCCCAATATACTTGACCAAATCCTTTTGTGGGTAACTTATGTGGAACAGATGGGGATCAGAGCTGGTTTGTTTTTTTTTTTCTCTGTGGGCTGTAATTGAAGATCTCCCTTGATTAAGACACTAATTCAAGAGATTTAATTGCAGCAATGGGATGGTGTGGGAAGACGATGGGAGGACCGGCAAGCTCTTCAGCCACTGCTGCTAAATCCAGTAGGGATTGTTTTGCAGAGTGCTTACTGTCTGTGCTGCAGAAGTTGCAATGAACCTTTTCTTTCCTGCAACATGGTTGACCAGTACTTTGCTGTCTTCAGAAGAGTATGGGCCCTATATTAGCTAGTAACTGTAGTAATCTTCTAACTGACCCTCTCTAGTGAGCTTGCTTGGAAAAGAGTTGATGGATAGGAAGTGAATATTAAATGTGAGTAGTAAGTAAATAATGTCTAGAATGAAGCACGCTCATCTACCTACACTATACCAGTGTTTTCTGAAAGATAAGATCTTAGTTTGGCTCCTGTAACTGTTTCAGGACAAAAATAAATGCCATCAAGTGACAAATGGCTAAGCATGCAGTCAGTAAGTATAAAGCAGTCGTACAATTCAAAGCTGCTTCTGGAGTTATTTTTAAGAAACCATCAAACTCATTGAATGTGGTAAGCATGAAGGTGTGTCTACGTTGCTTGCAGTTCTGTGATTCTTCTCTTTTATCAATTTTTAAACCAGAGATTAGATTATGGTTTTTGTTTGGGGCAGCGGAGAAGAGTCTTTTTTGGGCACGGAGATGCCCAGAGGATCTTCTGTGTGTGTCTGAAGTGTTGAATTTACACTAGAAAATATTTTGTGATGCATCATGTTATTTTTACAGGAAAAGATGGGCAAGTCCATGAAACTCATCCCTATATTCATGCTTACATGACAGGGAAGTTTTTAAAGTAACCATATCTACTTGTAAGGTGAATACAGGCTTGATGCAGGAAGGTGCTCTGGCATTACTACAGTGCTTATGCACATGCTTAACTTTGAGTATAGAAGCATGCAAGTAGCTCCTTGAGCACGTAACTTGGAGCAAAACTTAAAACCTTTCTCAAGGAGTGAAGGATTTAAGTCCCTCTTCTGCCCCTCTGTGAGGGATGCAACTGAGCCTCTTTTTGTAAGAAGGACTTTCATTGTAGCACCTGGGGAGAAGCAGGGAAGTAAGAAAGGCTTAAAGGTTTCCTAGCTTGTGCTAACACACTGCTACCATGTGATGGCATAATTTAATCATGATGGTTTTCCACTAAAATTCTGTGAAAATGCTTTAGTTTTATAGTGCAGAAACTTTGAGGCTTTCTGCTGAGTTTTGCTTTTGCATTTGGCATCCCTCAGAATCCAACACTCAGGTCTGTAAGCTTATCAGCTTCTCTCACAGCCAAAGAAAGCACTCACTCATATGAAACCCTACAAAGTCAGAGCTCTCTTTCATACTGACGTGTTGTTAGCCTCCTCTTAATAGCAGAAGTCTCAGCTTGCTTTGTTGTTGTTTTTTGGTAAGGGGAAAAAAAAAGTTGCTTTTATTTTTAACTGGGTTGGGTTATTTAAAGTGAATGTGACACTCAGGCTTCAAAGAATCCAGCACAGTACATTTTTAATCTGTTGTTTTTAATGAATTCTAGTCACTAGGAAATACTGTTATCTAGGTCAGATTTTTTGAATATTGTTTTTCTGTGAGTGCTCATCCTGCTGTGCTTTCTCTAAATGAGCTCCCCAATGATGTTTTACTTTCTCACAACTTCCTGGAATGACTTTCCTAACTAAAAATGCAGGTTTGGTTTTGGTTTTCAATATGAATGTACGAATGGCTGAAGCAGCATCCACCCATCTAAGGCTCAGTCCTAAACTTTCTTGGGGGAAAAGGGACAAGGATGTAAGATGCCTCAAAGTTTTATCCTTGATTTGAAATTTTGTCTCCCTGGAAGAAATGGAGCAAAGATTATGAAACCAGAATTTATTATTGAATTTTGAAGGCGTTGACACAACTGCTTCTCAGCTACTCACATCAAAATGGCCTTATTCATACAGCCGAGCAGGACACCATCTGATGCCATGGAGAAGCTCTTAGAGGTTTCTGAGCGTTTCGGTTCTTTCTGGTCCTTTAAGGAAACATCTCTAGCTATACCATAACTAATTTCTTAATATGTCTCCCCAAGAGATTTCTCTGTGCCTTGTAAAGAAAAGCATCATGCCATGCTTACAGACAGGGACACTGAACTGGTCACCCAAGATCACACAGCAGATCCATGGCAGAGTAGGAAATTGCATCAGTTTCTCTTCAGCTGGCCATCCTGACCCTTTCTGATACCACATTTTCTTCAACACGTTACATGGATTGGACACATACCTCCATGTTCATTGATAGAATACCACTACTCAACTATCTAGTTTCTTTATTTGATGGATATAATTCTCCACTTGTGGTGGAACAGTTACTTGCATAATGATATTTCCATGATAGTGTAAACCGGTGGATGTTTTTAACTTCTGTGCTTAGTGATAATTTTAATTTTGTTTGTTAGTGTGCTAAATAGAGTTTATATAGCCTTACCTGGTAGCAGACACTATGTGTGAGCTGATATGAAGTTCATGTAAAAGGTTGTGGTTTGGAGGTATTTAGTCAGAATCCAGGATGGCAGACTGAATCCACACCATGGTCTCCACATACAGTTATTTACACCAAATATTCATGCCATGAATGCCTCCCATGCTAAGTGCAAATAGTACTGGAACAGTATGTTGTCAGGAGAGGAAGGTTTTTCATCTAATAATGTGGGGTGGAAACATTCTTTAGTAGCATAAAAAAACTCAAGTCCTTCCAGTGAAATCCCATGAACCAGGGGATTTGCCATCCAGAAGGATCTTGACAGGCTTGAGGAGTGGGCCTGTGCAAAACTCATGAAGTTCAGTAAGGCTAAACGCAAGGTCCTGCACATGGATTGGGGCAGTCCCAAGCACAAATACAGGCTAGGCAGAGAATGGATTGAGAGCAGCCCCAAGAAGAAGGACTTGGTGGATGAGAAGCTCAACATGACCCAGCAATGTGCACTTGCAGCCCAGAAAGCCAACCATATCCCAGGCTACATCAAAAGAAGTGTGACCAGNGCAGCCTTCCAATACCTAAAGGAGGCCTACAGGAAAGCTGGAGAGAGGCTGTTTATCAGGGAGTGTAGTGATAGGACAAGGGGTAATGGGCTTAAGCTGAAGGAGAGTAGATTTAGATCTACTAGATCTAAAGTAGAAGGTCTTCCCTGTGAGGGTGGTGAGGCACTGGAACAGGTTGCCCAGAGAAGCTGTGGATGTCCCCTCCCTGGAAGTGTCCAAGGCCAGGTTGAATGGGGCTTTGGGCAATTTGGTCTAGTGTAGGGTGTACCTGCCCCTGGCAGGGTGGTTGGAACTAGGAGATCTTTAAGATTCATTCCAACCCAGACCGTTCTATGATTCTGTGATTTCTACAGAAAATCTTACACAGATTACACAAAAAAAAAAAAACCCCACACTGTAATAGCTACATTATTTAATAGCTTAAATTATTGCATTCATTTTCCTAAGCATATCTTGGGCAGGGAGATTCTCTTCATCTCACTGGATAAAATAGGGTGTCAGAAAATTGCCTTTTGCACACACACACCTGTAAATAGTAGTGATAATTTTGTCTTTACAATGTGGGGGTTCTTTCGTGTTTGTTTTTTTTTTTTTGTCACAGTAGAAATATTAAAACTTGTTAGTAATGTAACTGAGGAAATTTGCTATGTGGGATACTAATTTCTGACAGTGATGCAGCAGATCAGCTTAGTAGCAGCTGAAAGGAAAAACCAGTTTTATAATCAAACTGGATAAGAAAAGCAGAGAAATAATGTGGGGTTTATATCAGGATGAGGATATTGAAATTGAAGAGAGAGCTGAGAAAAAAGCTGGATGACAACCTGCTGAAAGTGCTTCTAGAGCAGCTTACTCAGTGCTCCCTGGTCTGGACCTCCCATGCTGGGGGTCTGGAACTTCCCATCTCACTAAGGTTGATGGCAAACCTCAGCAGTTTGAGAACAAGTCGTGTTTGTGAGCACTTGAGGAGAGTTGCTCTTAAAAGCTTGAGCTTGGGTTGATGGGGTGAAAATATGATTGGGGACTCTCTTTTTGATGGAGAAGAGAAAGGTTGGATGGAGTCACTGGGCCAAACCTAAATAAAATTGGTCCCAAGGCGTTTTGAGCTCTGTGAATGCTAACCTGGATTATTTGTCAGTGTTAATATGAGGCTTAATTTTAATAAATCAATAAATAGAATACTGCAGCTTCACTGGAAGCTTGCAGCTGGCATAGAATTATGGCAAGAAAGATATGGCCTTCAGCCAACAAGAAATCCAACCTTTTAAACTGACCTGACCTGGTGCAATTTTATGTTCAAGTATCACAAGGATGACTTCAAATACACTTGCATAGATGGTAGATAACAGACTCCTAGCAATGGATGATGAATATGGAGGTGCGTGTGCTGGTTTTTATTAGATGTATTGTCAGCCTTTGACACCATTGATCACGAGGCTTGCTGACTCATGTGCTGTATGATCTACTTCACACCTAAGTTAAGCATTCAGGCAGATGGTCAATGCAATAATTATATCTCTCCTAAGTCCTGTGTAAACCCTAGTTTGAAAGCTCATGAGGGACTTAAAGCTTGCTGGTCCCCTGTAAAAAGAGAAATGAGTCTGAGGTGAATTTTCCTGTCCGAAGGAGCAACTGGCTGTGAATTTGTACTTCAGTAAGCACCCATCTCTGATTAGATCTCCTAGTACTTGTCAATGAAAAGGTAACGAACTGGGAAGCATCTGTGGAAGCAGAGGCCTTTCTTAGTAGCAGTTTGAAGGTAAAACCATCTTCTCAATCCTTTGCCAGTTCCATAAACACTCAATTCTGGTTTTGTTACATAAATTGTCATTAAAGACCAGCTGTGGTGTTGGATTTGGTTTTATTTGTATACATTTTATTTGTGCTGAAGACATACCTTGTTAGAAAGTACTTGTACCTTTTTGTTAAAGGTTACAATTCTGGCTGAAGCATATTTATTTGTACATCTCTGACCAGTGACATTTCAAGATCAAGACCTTTGAGGTTCAGAGTGTAGAACAAAATGTTACGATTCTTTTGTTTCTACCTTCAGATTCATCCATTGAGATGGCTGAAACTGTGAATCAACAGGGCGCTGTTCCTTGCCCTCTTTAAAGCTGGTGGGCAGGGACGACAGAGGACAGCAGGGTGGCATTTAGAGAAAAAATGTCTTTTTCTCCGCAGTGTCAGTTGTCTTCCCCTGCGTAAGCTTGGTGATTCCTATAATGGGAGTGGGAGTGCTGTCTTGCATTAATTGTGTTTTCTCAACAGAGTTCAGTGATCTTTTATTTTTACCATGGACAGTGTTTAACAATGAATTAACTTTGATTAATGCTTGTCCATGTTAAATGGCTTCATTTAACAATATGATTTCATTACCAGTGCGATTTAGTTCTAACATAGTGAATTTTATACAACAGGCAAGGCTTAAGAGATTGACAACTGTCTTTTTCACCTGCCTCCCCTAACGCTATTGCCTGGGGCAGCCCTTCCGCCATGTCCACAAAGGGCAAAGCCTGCACTTTGCAGGGTGAGTATCGCTCCTCGTTTCATTACAGAGAGAAGCAAAAGACACCGTTACTCTTTAATTTTTGCCCAGCCACTCTGTGTAAATGTAGTGCAATATAAAATCCTCTTGGAGTGTACGAGGGAAGAGCTTAGTTTAAAGGTTTTCTTTACCTGAACAAAGAAGTGCCCAGTCAAGGAGCTGACACCTTTTGTGGGGTGTCATCTTGGCAAACTGGGCCCTGTCATTCATCTCAAACATTTTAATCATTCAGTAAGGTGTCCATCTGCATCACTGTGAGTACTGATAAGGCAGTCTGGTTTCCTAAAAGAAAACATGGGTTCTTGCTCTTTACTTTCTGCTCCCGCATCTATTTAATCATGCACTGGGAACAGTTTGCCTGTCCCTGTAGCTTAAGCAATAGGAGCAGCATTCTTGAGGACAAGTGAACAAAGTAATCCAAAAATATTTTGGAGACTTGTAGAAGTATATCAAACACAACAACAGGTCAGGATCACGCTTTCCTCTGGGCTGTCAGCATGCCCCACTTGAGCTGATTCCCCTTGGTGAAACTCCTTCGTGGAAACGGGACCAGCCATGCCCTGAGTTTGCAGGGTTGCTGCAGGACCTCCCTCTTCCTCCCCAAGGGCACACGCCTTCAAGTGCAACAGCGTGGTTGTTCACTGAGCAGCCTGGGCTTACGTGTCCCCTCTTCAGGGGTGCGTGTGGGAGTGTGTGCGCCAACAGGCGCCCAGGCTTTCTGCAAGTTCCCAAAACCAGCTGCTCCTTTTTTTGAGGTGAAGGAAATGCTCATATCCAGACAGCATGTAAATTTAAAATCTTCTCAAAGCTAAAGCAGCTTGTGCATTTCAAAAGAAACTAATAATAAAACTTTAACAAAACAAGATGCTTTATAGCTCGGAGCCCCTCCCTGAAGAAGGGGCTGACAGCAAAAACAAGACAAAAGATGTTAGCACACAATGTTGAAGCAAAAATACTCAGCCCTGCTGCTGAGTTATTTAATACGTCCTAAAGCAACAGTAGGAACGTGGTCATTTTGCTTGGCAGTTTGTCTTTAAATGAGGAAAACAACCCATTAAAGTGTATATATTATTGAGCATCATTAAGACCCAGGCTAGCACTTCCATACAGAAGCTGAATAACAATAGCCTAAGGGGTAAATGCCTTTAAATTTGTAAGAAAAGGAAAGAGACAATATTATCTTTAATACATCCTGATTGACAGTGATGGATTTACCCTAAATTTTCATTTCACTAATTGACTGTAACACCTCACAACTACATTATAACAAATTGATCTTATGCTTATGTTGTTTTCTTTAAACGAAGTCCTAGGCTTTTAATTTCAGTTATCAGGAACTTAACTTTTGCCATTAATTATGGATTTAAAGGAACTTTTAAAATTATTTACTGGAAAATAAGATCCTCTTTTTAAAACACCTGCAGCAATTGTATCTAACTATTTTTAGCGTTGTAGATTGGAGCCTAATCTGTCTTGACCTTCCTTACACAGTAACACCAATAAGCTAAATTAATTTACTCTAGGCTTTTATTAGTCTCACTGAAAACACCATTTAATGAGATCAAGGTAGTCAAGGCTTTGTCTGTGTGATTTGCATATACATTTTCAGAAAAAGGAGTTTTAAAAAATTTGCTAGCTTTGATCAAATCTGTGTACAAATACAACCAGAACACCAATAATGCATAATGTGTTCTGTGTGTCTGGACTTCTGAAGAGCCTTCAAATCTTGATGCGTGACATTTTCAAACACGGCTACACCTTCAACAAGTAACATCTATATCAACAAATGTGTTTGTTTACTGATTATTTTTTTTAATGTTAGTTTCACATTTCATTGAAAAAAAGGCTTATACTAATGTTCAGTTTCAAGGGACAAATTACTCTTTTCCAGATCTGGTTCAGAAAGTGCTGTATTGTTTGGATGAGGACTGGATATATTGTCTATGTTGATTTGTTATTTTGGAGAATCATGACTCATTGTAAATTGGTCTGGGACTTTCTGGCTCCATTGTGTTCGTTTCTCCATGCCCTGTTAACTTACTCCTGATGCACTCCAGATATTCTTTTCACGTAGTGGCCTGGTTTTCGTCTTTTTCTTAATATTGTACAATCTCCCACCACATACACATGGTCAAAAATTGTATCATCAATTTTATTCTAGTTAGAACATTACCCTAGAATCTTCCAGGTGGATCATCATATGTTATTGGTATAGCAGATGCTTTCAAAATAGAGCAAGATCCCTGGGGCTTCTCTTCCCAGGCAGTTTCCTAATAAGACTTTCTCTGAGGAATCTCTTTTCTCTCTTTCTCTATCTGGCAGTGGACAACTATTTCGAAGAGTGTTTCTTCCCAGACCCACAGGTCTAGTCCCCTGCTAATTTGTTTTGCAATACAATCAGCACTGCTATTCCTAACAAGATGAATTTCACGCTGCACAGACACAGAAATAGGGGCCACATATGCCTAGATCTATTGGAAAGTGAAGCATGAATTCAACAGGAAACATCAACTTTTCTTACTTTGGCTGAACATTTAAAATGCCCTTATAAAAAAAAAAAATCATCTAATTGAAGCAGTTTCCTACTGGTTTTATGCTAAGGCTTGCCAATTTCCCAGCTGCCTGCTATTCAGTACAAAGACAGGTAGCATCCTCTGTTGTGCTTTTTTGACCCAGATTCTTAATTCACATACGTCAGTGCTTGCAATAAACAGGAATTTGCAATAACCAAGTGCTGGATCCTGTTGTCTTGTGACTAAACTTTTCAATCTTTCTTATTACTACCCAGCAACTGGATAAAAATAAAGCAGAGGAATAAAGCCTGAAATACTCAGTAACAATGCAAGTGAAGATCATCAAGATCATAAAGAATAATGAATATGCAATGTTGATAGGAAGCTACACCGAACAATTTGCATATGCTGCAATTTACAGTCACATCTGCTTTGCACAGTCTGCAGTCGCTTCTCTGGTCCGTTCCCATCATAGCCGATGCAGAGTAGCCTATGTGGAAAAACCCAGAGATGTCTGAAGAATTTTTCTTCCCAGCCCCCTCCTATCTGCATTTCTGTGATGCTGTGGTAAACCCAGCTGGGTTATGTGTATCTTCGTAAAGCATATTGAGGTATCATTTTAGCTGTTCTTGAGCTGGATTTGTGCAAGTTTGCAAAAATAAAACAATATTTTTTTTTCCAAGTAGTTATTATAACAGTAATAAAAGAAAATCAACTCAGAAGCCTTTAACTAATGCAGAGTAAGCCCATACATCTCCCTGGGAGGCAAAGCTGCGATTAGCATGTTTGAATGCCTTACTACAAGTGATACTTTGTGAAAATGCAGCACTTTTTGTGGGAGTGAAAAGTGCAGTTGCGAAGCAGGTTGTTAATTAACAGAAGCGTTAGTGTAGTGTTTGCTGTGATTTCATCCTAGCTTAACAGAGCAGAACCAAACCGAAGAGCCAAAAAAAAACAGGCAAGCAAGAGCTCTGTTGTTGTTGGGTTTCGTACATCCTGAGAATTTGGCTTTGTACTTTATTCTAGTCCCCACATGTTACTGTAGAGGGTAGAAAATTGTGAAGTGTTGATTTTAATTCAAGCTTCCATATGTTGTAAGTACTTCTATATTTCCAAGATTATTTCTAGTTGTTGCAAAGCTCAGAAATGAACAAGACAGTTTTATGTCGTTGGAATCTTATCAAAGTTTTAGCCTGAGTTCAGACTGACACTTGACAGCTAGATTTTCTTTGCAGAGGAAATAAGAAGGAAGGAGAGTCTCCCTAGGGTAACGGCATCGTGTTAAGGCAACAGAGTGTTCTCTCTTGTTCTGCACTGCTGCCACTGCCCGAGCAAACCCGTGTGTGAGTGTTCAGCTAACACCACGTCCAGGACACGCTGGGAAGTGAGCTTCAGGTTCGAGCGAGTGGATGCTATTTTGCCACTGAACCAATGAAGGTGGTTGTTGTCTGCCTGTTTTAATGGTTTGTGAATTGTTGTGAATAAACTAGGTGCGTTCTGACACCTCCTGATATGGAACATCACTAAGGACATACACAATAAAAATTAGTATTAGCAGTGCCAGAAAAGCACAGCTAACTCATTTTATTAGAAAAGTCCTTAAGGTAGGCAGTCCATTCTAATTTTTTTAACTGATATCCCATTTTCTTTCATGTAAAATGCAATAATATTATGGTTTTCCCCATCAGATGAGGGTAACTGATGAAGTTGCTTTCAGTGCAAGACCATATGAAAACTTAGTGTGGCAAAAGTCAAGGGAATTATAGATCAGTGACAGATGACAAGTGCTCTGTCCAAATTGTCACTGATATCGTGCAGTGGCAAAAAGGCTCTCTCTCTACGTGCTGCTTTATGAAATGATTTGCATTGCTTGCTGTTCCTGATGCTAAGCACTCGGTGCCTCACGACATATATGCTTATGCTCCAGCAGAGAACATGACAATACCTTCACATCCTGGGAGTCTTAAAGCAGCCTCTTAGCACAGCTCTTTCTTTGGGAAGGGGATCAAGGAAGTTTTCCTGCCTCTCCAGCCTCAGATTCCCAACCGTGCCCTGCTTGCAGAGCCCAGGGTGATTCAGCTGTAAATGGATAAGGGCAGTGACAGCTGATTTTCTCTGATGCTAGGGTTAGCAATGATGCAGTTTGTTGCAGTGAAGTAAGAGAGAATATTCTTTCCCAGGCTTCAAGTTTCTTACTGAAACCCACTCAACAGTGAGAAATATTTGGGGGTTTCTTTGCCTTGGCTCCCAAAGTCATTTCACATATCCATGGCTCTGCTTCATTTATTCTTAAATGAAATATGCTTTGTAAGCTAATTTTCCTCAGCTAAAGGCCTATGTGCAAGTGAGCACGTAAACCTACATGACCGCAAATGAAAACACGTTGTGCTGTTGAAATGCCCAGAGCTGTCCTAGGTCTAGTCTGAGGCCGGAGAGCTCCTTTGACTGCCTGTCTACGCTCACAACTGCACAGCACAGCAGCAGCAGATTCTGATGGCTTCCAGAATCTGGATAGGTCGTCTTCATCTCCCAGAGCTTTATCACCCCTTGCACGGTCTGCTCCGAGGGGATAGTTTCTGTAAGGCAGCCTTGCCTTATGCCGTGGAGGACCTCATGGCATGTCCAAAATGGAAAGCAGAAGGCCTCAGAGGGCACCATGAGCAGGTCTGGGATCTGGGTTGCACTCCCTGAGCTGGCTCTGAAGGGACATGGCTGGACCGACTGTAAGCCATCACCCATTGCCCAGCACTGGTACCATTCAGTGTCTGAAACATTAAGAAACACCGTGCAAAACCCAGGCTTCCCACCCCCAGAACCCAGAAAGACAGGTCTGTTGTATTACAGTTGTGTATTAATCGTGCAGCACTAAGCGTTAGCAAGAAAAGATTGTTTCATTACTAATACTGGTGAAAAATCAAGTGATGTCTTTGTGACCACTGTGAACAGGACTGCATTTGTAAGCCAAAAAAATGCAAACTACAAAGCTTGCTTGTTTCCTGTGATCAAGTTATATTCCCACATCAGTGTGCATAGCAACAACTTCGAGGAACAAAAGAGTCTTTGTTTAAAAGAAATGATTATTCAGTCCTTTTTAATTTAGCATAGAGTGACCCTTTATATACAGAAGCTCAAACGTATCTACAAATTGTTGAAGTGCATAAAATTCTTGGCATATTAAAATTGCACTCTTTAGAAATGGAAGCAGCCTGAGCATAGGAGGGAGAAGACTCTGGCTTACAGGGAAGGAGAGGGCAGAACCAGAGGTAGTGCTGCTTTTTCTTGGTGCTTGCATGCGGTACAGCTCTGACTCTTCTTTGAAAAACTCATGGTGTGTGATGGCTTGTGCATTATGCGATGCTAATTGTAAAGCAGAACAAAAGTGAACACGATATTGATTAGAACAGTGAAGCTTACTGAAATAATTGTTGAAGTATAGCCTCCGATCTGAGGAGGCTCAAAGTGCAAGTTGTTTGCTAAAAAACAAACAAACAAAAAAAACCAAACCCACCACCAAACCCAAAATCTGTATTGCTTTTTATGAATGAAAGTTGGTGGGACACTGTGGATCTTACGTGTTGTTAATGTTGCTGCACTGTAGACTGGTAACAGTACAGATTTAGGTGGTGTTTAGCTTTATTTCTGGCTGAAGGAATTCCTGCGTGTCCCCTAGCAGTGGTGCAGGGCTGCGATCCTGTAGGTTTCACTTTGCTGGCAGTGGGAGATGAAGATCATGATGTTCTGTGAGACCAAAGGGGTTCAGGCTTTTCTTCTTTATGCATCTTGTTTGCTTAGAAGGATATTCCTTGAGAGACAGATTCTCTTTATATCTGTTTCCACTGTGGCTCTAACCCCACCGTCAGTGCTTAACAAAGACTACGTAGCATCGCACTGAAAAACAACATGAAAAGAACTTTAAAGCTGCAGAAACAAGCTCTTGGGAGTTAGGAAAAGCCAGATGTGTGGTTTCTTCGGTGCCTGCAATTTGGCCTTGTTAACACATACACATTGTGTTACAGTCATGAATGACGTCATTGCAGCCGTTTTTCCAGAGGAGCAGCATTCCCTTTGGGCATGAGATGTGCAGTGTTCAGGGCATGAATCGGTTTGGTGTAATGAATGAGGATGTTGTAGAAGAAGTTAATCTAGGAATTGACAATTGTGTAATGAACAGGGAGGATGACTTCAGGAAAGGAAATGGCGATGCTCTGTTTAAATCAGAGAACTTGAGGCAGGAGACTTCACTGCTGGCGCTGCCTCAGGGTGGCAGGGAGAAGGAAAGCACTGGGATTAGGAGCAGGCTCTGGGTCTTGGGGGAAGGGAAGAGTACAGCCAGGCTCATCTTTTCCTCTTGGCTGCCTGCCGTGGGCAAGCCAGGCTGATCTGCCCCCCAAGGATTCCCAACACAGTGTGCACTGCTGCAGCAGGACAGCCTGAGCTCTGGACATGTTGCCATCCCAAGTCTACAGGGTGCAAGACAATGGTGAGAAATGGTCATTTTCTGTGGTTTTAAGGCAGGGGAGAGGAGGTATCTGACCAAGTTTGAAGACTTAGAACAATTCAAGTTGATCCAAAGATAGCGTTGGCAGGAAGCTACCAGGCCTGCAAAAGACAGCAAAGGAAAGTTTGGAGTTGACAGCCAGGCACAAGTGTCAGTGCAGATTTTGCTTTAGTGGGCAGGATGTGGGTTGTGAGCTTGAACCAGTGAGTTACTGAGGACAGCAGGACTTCTGGGGAGCTGTTAGGAGCATGTGATCCTTAGAGGCTTAGATCTTCATGATTTAGTGGTCTCTGGCATGTGCTCTCCACCCAGGCAGAAGCAACAGTCCTTTCCTGATCTAGAGGGGCTTAACGAGGGTCTGCATACATTTTGTACAACTTTATTTTCCTTGGGCAAGACACTGCAGATTATTGAAATATAATGCAGGGAATTATATCTTCTATGAAGGGGAGAAAAAAAAAGAAAATAAATAAGGCCCAGCTTTGAAGCTTAGATGTGTCTGTTGGGGCTTGGTGGAAATACTTATACTTGTGGGTAGAGTTAGGAAGAAATGCCACTTCGGAGTTTGACATTCTCAGCTCAGGTCTTGGTTTCAACTCATCTCCACAAAAAATACATTAGCACAATTGTCAGAACAAGATGGTTATACAAAGCCAGGCCAGGAACCTGGCATAGAAATGCAATAGTAGTTTGCTTCTGGGTCTCTGATGGGAACGGCAAGAAACTTGCTGGTACTAGTTGTTGTTCCTTGCCACACACTTCAGTTTAAGCATCTTTCTTTAATCATTCTAGCAGCTTCTGAACTAATCACATTATTCTTGTGTGGTTCTTCCTGCAAGACAAAAATGAGTTTAAATCCACTTCAGGTGAGTAGGGAGAATTCAGTTAATAACACTGAGCCATTTGCACTGGAGTGCCAGCAGATCACTAAAATAAATTCAGCTTGCTTGGCATGCCTTTGATAGGACACCTGCTGTTGAATTTCACCTGATAACATCTGGGCCCAAGTACTTTTCTAAAATGGGGGAAAAAAAAAAAGATAAATTGTCACGGAGAAATAGTGTCTGCATATCTGCTGCATTAAAATTCACCATAAGCTTTTTGCGTACTGTTTCTCTAAGAACGAGGAGGTGGTAATTTTAACAGTAAGGCTTATACATTATCTTCTCTCTGGGGAATCTCAAAACATTTTGGAAAAGTGAAAGAACATTTTCATTCAGCGACCAAAATGTATTTGCAACAAACATTTCATTTTCTTTAAAATTAATTATTAATTAATTAATATATAAGAAAGCACAATAAATACTTTTTTTTTTTACTTTGAGTCTTTATTGAGCGTTAAGTTGTCACAGCTAACTGGAAAACAATGCATCCTGCTCTTTTCAAAAGAAAAAGATCACACCTGTGACTTGATGTATAAATTGTTGAAGAAAATTTTCAGATTAATTAAGCCTGCAGATTTGACACATCTTTCCAGTTTGGTTAACTACCATGATGAAGGCAGGAACAGTAAGAAACGACCCCTCCTCTTGTTGTGCTAGTACAAAGGCAGTTACTCTGCACATTGCTAAGAAATTCAGCTCCACAAACACATCCCTTCCTGGAACCGAGGGAGCATGATTGAGAAACAGCAAGGAATTACAAAGAGACACCATGTTGCCTTGTGGTCCCTTTGAAACAGCAGGAAATTTTAACCCTGGCCAACTGAAAATGGGCAAAACTGCTGGGGGGGCGGGGGGAAGCAACATCTGATTCTTCAGTACCACCCATTTCGTGTAGCCAGGTATGGTTGTACAAACATTTTCTCAGTCAGCAAAGCCAGTTTAATAAGTCACCGTTCCTGCACTGTTGTTCACCGTCTTCCACGCTGTGCCAGGTGATTAGTTGAAGGGTTGTGCTGTTTAACCAGATCCATATTTTGGGGTTATTTTTCTGGTTTGGTTTCCAAGTCAAATCACTTCAGTACAGTTTTGTTCAGGTTATGGGTACATCAGCATGACTGAGGGGATAGAGGACTGTAGGAAAGCAGCAAATAGAAAGGAAAAAAGGGTAGAGACTTCTTAAGCTGCATTTGTCATCACATAAAATGTTTCTGTAGCTCTGATTTCTCTTTTAGAGGGTGAGAGTGCCACTGTTCTGATGTGGCAGCACTTTCTTGGGAGTTTCCTAATAAAGAGAAGAGGGAACTGTCAGAAATAGCATTACCTACCACTACCCAACTCTTTTATGGAAACAAAGCAATTTCAACATCTTCTACTGAAATGTTCCTCATAACCTGGCAGGTTACCTAGGGTCTGCTAAGGATGTGAATGTGTGATTGTAATAGCATGTAGGCTGCAGATAAGGATGTGCAATGTGCATGTAGACTTGCCGTCATGATACCAGGAGCTTGGGAGTCTGAGCTGAACTGATTCAGCGTCACTTACGTTCTTTAGTACATACACACATTGATAGAAGGAGAACGTTTGATTAATTTTATCTTTTTTTTTTAAATCCACGTCCATGGAAATTTTATTTCAGCTTCACTCACATGTTTAAAGACCCGTCAGTATCTAGAAAGGCTAGTTACATTGGCCTGAAACCAGAGTCGGAAACTAATGATCTCTATACAAACTGTTAAATTAGAAACTGCTTTTATGTGGATCTATCAGTACTTTTTGAAGGTACTTATAAACCAGGTTTTGTTAAAATGAGTAATATATTTTACTCTGTGATTTTGAATTTGAGCCACATTGCCCGATGATGGAATAAAACAATTTTATTGCACATTCAGCTGTCCTTGAATACAAAATTCAGTGTGTTGTCCAGTCAATTTGTTATTCACTGTGAACAGTTCAGGATAAACCTGTAGCCAGATAAATCAATCCCAGTACACCTGAGAGTGGCAAACACACTTATAAAAACTTTATTTTCTTTACAGACAATTTACCAGCAGGATAAAAACATTGTATTTATCAAACTGTTGACAAGCATTGGTTGAACTAGCTCCAGCGTTCGTGCTGATCACTTAACTGCCACAGTATTGCAAGATTTTGGATTTAATCTCCTTCACTGCCAGCATACAATGAATTGTAAATGTATCACAAAAAGCATGCAGTCATAAAGCATCTTAAAGCAGGGACGTGTACCAAAATAAGTGGATTAGCTTTTTACATACCAGAAACAGAAGGGACACAAAATCCTCCAAATTAAATTTGTTTGAAAAGCAAACTCAAATGAAGCCAACGCTTTTAATCTACTAAAGATGTAAATGGCCATTCACCTTGCAGAGTTCAAGGTGATGTTACCAGCATAGCGCTAAGGCCCAGTCCTTTACACCTTCAGTCACTTCACCAGTCCCAGTGAAATTAAGGACGTGTGCTCAGGTGACCTAAACACTAGCATGGCTTCGTAAACCCGCAGCACCATACCACCGGTGCACCTCTTGTGTGGATAGAGCTTGACTAGCAAGTGAACACCTTACAGCTTGTACACAATCTCCAAACATAGTAAACTAGTTGTAGGTACATGTTTTTGACCATATATTGGCCTGGAAGGTTGTATTGTCAGAGCTTTAGCACCCAAAAATTACATTTTCTTGTCCCTTGATAGCCAATGCTGGGAGAAACTTGAAGTATAGATCTAGTGAGCCCTTACTAGAAAGCCTGTTGTTCAGACTAGTGCTTTCAGAGTTAAGGCAACATAGAGAGCCCGGTGGTGTTCCCATTTGCTTTGGTCATGTGTAGCTATTACAATTATTACCAACTTGCAATGAGTAGAAAGGGCTTTTGCCCCCTTGCTCTGAGCTAAGTCAGTCAGATAGTCCACAGGATGTTATTGTCTTAAACGTCTGCAGAATTTGCAGCGCCGTTTTGGCAGTGAAAGCCAGGCTGTAAGTTTGTGAGTCTTGAGGTTGAAATCGTTGGATGTATAGGTCTAAATAGCAAGGCTGTGCTTGGCCAGAATTCCTGCAGCAGCTGAGAGACTACTAGGGTGTAGGAAATTGCATAGGTGTTCGATTCAGATGGCTTCACCTGCACTTGAGACCTTGGAACCAGTTTCTGAACATTCTGACTGCATCTGCCCAATAGGAAAAACTGGGCACAAGGACTTAGGAGGCATTTGACCCATTTGAACATGGATTTCAGTGTAACTCTGCCATTTTCTGTAGTGCATGTGCTGTCAGCATGAGGCTTCATGCCTATCTTTTGGCATTGATAGCATTTTCACTCCAGCCATTCCTCCATGCTTGTGTTTCACTGCTCATGCTGAGGTGCTGCGCAGCGGAGTGAGGGGACAGGGCACATCAGAGTGTCTCTTTTCCATACCAAGACAGAAGTCCTCGTTCCTCGTCATGGTGCATTTGCATTGGAGCGGGGGAGAACAGGGTGAGAGAATGGAATTTTCTCTCAAAGCTCAGACTGCAGCTGCTTTAGCCAAGATCTGAAAAGAGGAAAGGGAGATCATGGCTGGTGGATTCATGTTTTGGTATTCTAGCAGCTACGTGGTATCCGCTAGCTGCCAGTTCATTCAGCAGTGACTTCTCCATCTGAAGAGCCATTGTTACTCTAATAAGTGCCGCAAAAGTATTTTATGATTAAAGTTGGAAAGGAAATTTGTTATGTCCTTCATGAAAAAAAATAAGACTCTAATTTGAAAATTTAAAAAAAAAAACACAAAAAACAACAAAAACCAACAATGGAACAACTCGGTTTTCCATGAAAAAGCTGTTTTCATGAAAGTTTTTCAAGTAGCCTGTCAGTTACTTATGCATTTGTGGGAGAGACCAACAAGATGTTTTTTGTAATGGGCTGTGTACAAATTTGCTTCCTGCCAAACCTACATGTCTTGGAGCTGCAAGCCTATGTTTTGTGAAAATATATGAGTCATTTTATCCTCCCCTTCATGGATTCTTAATTATTTTTTTTTTTAAGTATGTCATCTGAAAGGAATTTCATGGCCAGGAGTAAGAAATTCTGGTCTGATGACTTTGGTGGCAAAATTAATAGCTGTGCATCTCACTTTATGAAAGAGTGCAGCTGTTAGCATATTCAGTCTGTATGTAAAGTCAAGCCAGGTTGTGTTAATAGTCCGTCAGTAAGGAGGAGGTAAGACCCACTGAGTTTTGCACTATGTATTTCCAAAAGCTGGATGGCAAACGAGTCATTTTTAGAAGTGCTAGGATGTCAGCAACTGCGGAGTTTGTGAGTGTGTGTGTAGGGGGGGTATGTGGGGAAGAGAACATGTAGCTGTAACTATTCCTCTACACCACTGTCTGTGCTTCTGCGCTTCCTGGAACAGAAAGGGAATGATTTGCATGACCTGAAAGGTACTACTTCAGTATTTAGTTGTCTTTGCTTTTCATACTTAGAACTCTTCCATTTCTTTGCTATTATTTCTGCTAGTCTTCTCAAGCACTGTTAGAATCCAGTAACATTTCAGTACTGTGGCTATCACGGTTATCTGTACTCCCAGGAGAGCTGGCTTCCCCTGTTTTTTAATAGCAAAAATCTCTGGGAGTGGATGGTATTTGTCAAATGTTTAGGTAACAGAAATAGTACTCCTTAGACCACTTTCTTATTTATGATTTCTTAACAAAATAGCTTGCAGAAATTCAGAATATTTGGGTCTGAGTCTCTGGAACTAGCTGGCAGAGACCTGATGCAGGGAAGGAAGCAGGCAGTGTGGCTCGGAGGGAGGAGAGACACTGTTAGCTTGCCTAGGGCTTGGGGATATCATCGCAGATATCCCTCTATTAACACATACATACCTCATATAAAACATGATGCCTTAGGCTTTATGTAGCATTTGAAACTTCACCTTTGAAGAAATACTCTGTGAGGGAATGATGTATTGTTGGAGGGTTTGGTGCTTTTATTCAGCTAGCAGTAATAACAAATTATCTGTGTAATTCTTCTCCAAGGTCCTAATACTTCAACAGAATTCATGTTTCTCAGACTTTAAAAAAAAAAAAAAAACCCAACCGAAACCAAAACAAACACACAGAATTATTAGGTCCAACATTTTCAGGCTGTCTACACCTTTTTTCCTCAATTTTGCCATTAACCAAATCTGTCGTGATGAGAAAGTTTGAAGTAGAGCCATTTGGAGACTATTGGAAAGCCCAGGAAACCCTTCAGAGTGGTTCACCACCCTTCCTATTCAGAGCACAGGGAAGTCAAGAGAAACAGAGGGAAACATTTAACATGACATGTATGTCTGATATTTCCTTTCCCTAAAATGCCCTCTTTTTCACCCTCTTATCTTATTACAGACATCCAGCAGTGGCCTTTTATAATGAACAGGTTGCTGTAGGAACAGCAAATGAGTGGTTATCTGTAGAAGCCACCCACCAAGCCTTGTGCTGTTCTCCTTTCCATGACTTTTAGATGCCTGACCTCCCCCCTTAAAGGGCCAGTTTGTGCCCAGAAGAGCGCTGGCTTTGACCTTCCACTCCCCGTTCACTCATGCTCACAGATCAGAGAACCCAGAACATAAATTTTACATATCCATGGAAGTTGTCTTGCCCTGCTTTTCTTGGAGGCTTCATTTTCGGAAGTGCACGGACTTAACACTTTATTTGGGCTTCCTTCATGCCAGAAAGGCAGGACCAACATACCCTTGCCTGTCGCTATGCCAAAGGTTTTTTTGTCCTGCGAGGTGCTGAGAATTCATGCCTCAGCTCCACAGGGGACCCAGGGTAACCGGGAGCACGTCCATAGCCTATGAACGATCCAAACTGACATTTGCATTGGCAAGAACAATACATAATCTGACATTTGTGTATAGAACGACTGTGTGATAAAACAGTGGTTGCTGCTGCGTTTTATGTGATCAGAATATTCTCTCTGAGCACTGAGAGAGCGTTGGGGCTAACACAGGCGGTTTTATGCATATAGGACTCCATCAGAATGAATATATGCATGTATATGTGTATTTCATGGCTGATCTCTCAATTATCTTGATTTTATATTACAGTACGGATTGGGAAGACTCTAGATAGCTTGGCTGAATGCTGTTGCAAAGACTGAGCTTCATCTTTATGATAACAAATGAAGGTTTAGATTCCAAAGAAAAAGACCCCGGTCGTGAACTCAGTATTAAACAGGCTCAGAGCTGTTGCAGTCTGGGAAAATCTTGATTTGTTTCATAAATTAATGCAGACTACTTCCACTTGGCAATGTTTTGGTGTCATATACCGGTTTATAGAAAATTACCAGCCCTGTTACAAGTGCACATTGGTTTTATATGTAAGTACGTGTGTGGACATGGAGGTGCACGCTGCTGTGTGTTCCACATATTGAACAACGGTTGTTTAAACAGAGCACAGTGAAGCCTCCCACACAGATTATTTTCCTTCTGTATCTTATCTCTTCCCCTTCTGAGGTGGAGAATAGCTACAGACAGGAGCTAGATCTGCCCATTACAAACAAGGTCCATTTTTGTTTTGGCTGCTCTTAATTGATTTCACGTCAAGGATGTATGTATGAGGTCTAGATGAAAATCAAATACTTAGCTGAGACATGGAGCATCAGAAGCATTTTATAAGTAGATTTCCTTAAATGCTGCAAGAAAAATGGTTAATTTGTATGGAGCATGTCAAGAGGAAAGGGAGGCAGAACAGCTAATACACTGTAGTGGGGTCTTCCTCCTTTGCTGACCTAAGAGCAACTCTGTTGAGCAGGTGAGCTCTTCAGATGCATCAGTGGGTGTAACTAGGTGACTCCAGGCAGTCTTGGACAGTCTCTGTGGGTGGCTGCTGGGCAATAACCGTCCAATGCTTATGAACTTTTTTTTTTCTTTTTTTTTTTTAAGATAGCATGGCTGCAGACATCACTTGTTTCATGGTAGCAAGGTTTAGTGGCATGGTGGTTTGGCTACAGCTATGCCCACACTGGGCAGGTTCTGGGATCCTCCATGTGCTTGGATTAAGGGGCATAAATCCAGTTATATAGTCAGCTGCACTTAAATAAGTAAGGACCTGCCAGTGTCTAGACACTTAGCAGGCACCTCTGCTGTTTCAGTCGACATACGTTGTTTCCACTTTTGGAGGAGCTGCTCCCTGTTACCAGTGTAGCCTTTAAAGTGTCCTCAAAAAACGGTTCCTGCACTCTGCCTAAGCTAGTGTGGTGGGTAAAAGGCAGGTTGTGCTTTTTCATCAACCAGATTTCTCTTACTGCTGGAGTTCAGTGGAATTGTCATGGACAGAATATGACATGTTCTTCCAGCCACTTCTTGAGATCGGTTTCACGTGCTTGTGTGTGAGCCTGTGGTGACAAGAGAAGGAGAGCTTTGGTTTGGGTCTTGTCACATGGCTAGCAGTCCTCCCTGGGGAAGATTCATTCTTAATCTTTTTTGAAGGAAAGTTTGAACCTGAAATACTACAGCAGAGTGGTCACCACCTCCTACTTTTCATTCTTGTCTTTTCCTAAATAAAGGTAAGAAATAGAAATGGAACCAACTCACATTAGCACGTTGGTAATGACAGTCCAGCAAGTCTGTGATTGTGTGAAAAAGATTCTCTGTGGCCCAATTTGTCCTACAAGTTGCGCAGAAAAAATTAGGTAAAACGATTTTCATACAACTGAAGCCAGAACAGTGTTACAACTATCTCTGTTACAGATAGTTGAAAATTAATAGACATGGGGTGGCTCTGTTACCACCCAAGAGGAGCTTCTGTTTTAAATGCAGTCCTGTGCAAAGCAGCGATCTTATGGTGGCAGGAGACCTGTATTGCTGCTGTGAATGAATGCTGAAATTCCCTGTCTGAATTTTAAATAGCTAAATTCTAATCTGGTTATTCAAATTTACTCATAACACAAGTTTTATCTGTTAAAAAATTGCTCACACTGCCTGTCTCAAGTGTGTATGAATCAAACGTGACCATACCTATACACGGTCTCCAGGGTGAATGCCATGCCAGTAGCACCCACCCTATTGCTTTTTCAACTTTTATGCCTACTTCATTAATATTGATCATGACTGATGCACTCCCAGACTCTTAGCACCAGTTTCGCTGGTCTCTTCCCTCCTGTCAATTACTCCATCTCCATTGACTCTTTCCCTGTCTCTCTCAATGCTACTTTCATCACCTTCTTGAAGAAAAAAAAATATAGTCGAGTTAGTTGGCCGCTGTCCCTCCTCAAGTGATGGCAAAAGTACCTTTCTCTGACGCAGTGCCACCTTTTCGCCCTTTCTGCTTCGGCTTCTCCAGTCATCTCCGGTAGGAAAATAAGTCAGCTCCACATGGCCCTCTGCTCCCTTGGTGTCGGGGTGCAGGTTTCACTCTTCCCTCGTTCGACCTTCCCTCTCTGCGTCCTGCTGGAAAGAGACTTCATTCAACACTGGCTCGGTTGCTTACCAAAACACGTACCCAACCTTTGAACATCTGAGCAGGTGCTAGCACCAGCATCCAAACCGGCAACAGTACAGGCAAAAAGCTTACAACTGTCTTGCTCTTCTAAGTAACCTGAGTAAAGAGCCACTTCCCCCATGCTGCCCTGTCCTGACTTGACCCTGACCTTACAAACTGCTTTTATTATCAGTGCTTAAGGGGTTATATTGTCTTCTGTCTCTTCAGTTGCTACCAACAGTCTGAAAGCTTCATCCCAAGTTCATGTGACAAAGCTAAAGTAAACTTCCATACTTTCTAACACTTCTCCTGTCTTTAAGGACACTATTTATGAAACATCTGGGGACGAAGGTGGTACTAAGCCACATCTGACCAGCAGCACAGCACAGACATCTATTCATTGTCCAGTAGTGGTCACTAACTGATACTTGAGGGACAAACCTATGTTCACCTTGGCTGTTGAGCAATAAATTATTATAAATTCTTCAGGGAGAATTTCTAATTAAGCATGACGGTTTTTGGTCTTTGGTAATACTGGCAAGACAACAAAGCCTTGTCAAGTTGTAATAATGCTCTGCTTATGCTGTGCACAGTTTACTTTGAAGTTCTAGAAGAGCAATGAGTTACTTCTTTGCGTGGCCATTAGCCCTGCACAACTGCAGTGTTAGAGCCCACACTTGTAAGGTAGAAAATGAGGGGAGGAAGTGAATTTATCTAAATATGTTAAAAAAAAAAAAAAAAAGGAAGGAAGAAAGAAAAGAGGAAAACGATTGTTAATAATCTCTGTTAATACGATTTTCACAGGCATGCTCTACCTTGGAATGTATTTCTCTTCAGGGCCGCTCCTCCGCTTGTTTCAGCCAAATAGAAACCTTCTGTGAAGAGGTGATATCTTCTATAAAATCTTGACCTCTTCTTCACACACCAAAGAGATATCAAGGGGTTGGTTAGGAACAAGGGGGGGAAAACCTTACTCTCCAGGATTGCAGATAGTTCATCAGCAAAATACTCTACACTGATGACTCTCTTCATCACCAGTGTATTTTTGTTTTGCTCTGTGTTTCCTTCAAAAAGTTTGAGATGTTTGCTTTTGGGATTATGTCTTTTATGAAAATAACCAGGCTTCCAAATGCAGTCTGTCAAGCTTGCCAAGTTACTAGACACACAAGTTGCCAGAGGAGTTTTGCTTCTCATATTGCCTGTAAGTAGATCAGCAACGTGGAAGCTTTGAGCTTTTCAAGGTCCGTCCTCGGCTCACCTGCTATACTTTGTTCAGAAAAGGCGAGGCGGTGAAATATAGAAGAGGAAAAAATATTTTTTCTTTCCTTCTTGTGGCCTTCCCATGGGGACAGCAGCATAGTGCACGGGCACCTCTAAGAGTACAGCTTTGGGGGCGCAGGGGGTTATGTGCCCTGAATGGATGAAGTCCCAGAAGGAAGCCAGGACTGCCTATGACTGAGGCAAGAGACAGTCTGGTCAGATCAAAAAGGAAAGCCCAAATGGTTGTGCCGGCTAATTAAGGCTACATGACTGTGGGAATCAGGCTATTACCAAGTTGTCTAGGCCCAGCTATTGTGTGTTTGCGTGATGCCTATTACTTTTGGGGAGAAAAAAAATTTACTACATCATTACTCTGAGAATTGTATGGCCTCCTTTTGGATTGTCCTTAAATAATTCCTAGCAAAACACGTGTGTCCAAACCAGCTGGGTAATCTGCTCAATGTGACTGTTCCTGATGTGCTTGCTACAGCAATAGATCCCAGGAAAACAGAAAGTAGCACAGGGGAAAAATCCAAAAGGGAAGAAGCAGAAAGATTTTAAGCTGTTAAAACGTAACAGCATGTTGGGGATTGCTTTTGCTTGTTATCGTTATGGTCAGTCCAGGCCGGTGTGTCAAATTTTGGTGTCCTTGGACCCTAAAGCCATGTTGTATAGCTTGTTCAGGTGTTACTGTTCTTCTTCCTGCAGTGCTTCCTTATTGAGGCAGTGAATGCTTCTTGACAAATATCTGTTTACCCCTCGCAAAAAATAAAGAAAAAAAACCAACAAAGAACGAAACAAGACCAACACCCGTGATCTCTTAGAGAGAGCTTCTTTAAATGCTTGTGATGGTTTGGGGGTTTGGGGGTTAACAAACCCACCCCCGACACAAAAATAAACCGCAGTCGCCAATGGTGATTTCCATTGTGTTGAACACAAGCCGATACAAGCGCGGGCATGTTATAGACGCCTGGCGCGTGCTCGCCTGATACGCAGGTGACCTAGTTCACGTCCGCTAATATGTGGGAAGTTATCCATCAGGGTGGCTGCTAAACTGTGTGCTCGGCAGTCCGTGCTGCGGCACTGCAACAGGTGCTGGCTGTAGCTGCCTTTGGAAGGATGTCAGGTCATGCTGGAGTCTGGGTTTAGCTGGTTTATTATAGGGACTTTTGTCAACCGCTGCGGATCGTTTCAGACGGTGCTTTGTGATCCTCAAGGGATGAGGTTGCAAGTGTGGTTCATGAAAATTATATTAAACTGATCAAGCGCAACGTGAAGCTTTAGCTGAAATGTCTTATGTACTGCAGCTGTGAACTCCACCCAAACACTAAAAAGAACTGACTTGGTGACTCATCTTTTCATGTATCGCATCACCCATCAGATAACAGCATTTTCAGAAGGACAGGAACAGGTCAGATTATTTTTGTCTTCTGCAGCATGCAGCATAGATTTGCTTTCTCTTTCCCCCCCGTCTCTTCCCTCCCTCCAACTCTGTCTCTGTGTCTCTCTCTTTTCCAATTTATCTGGATTAAACAAGTCTCTGATTATTCTTTATGCCACTGCAAATAAAGTCATTTTCAGAAACAGATGTCGAAAGAGCCCAGTGAAATAATCCTGGAGGCAGATGCAGTCTTCCATAAGCTGCCAAGCGCATGGTGCAATCAAAGTGATGAAACAAAATGGAACAGGCTGCAGAAAAAGTAATTAAATTATAGTTCCATTGTAGAAGCACATTTTAAAATTACTGAGATTCAGAGCCCATAATGCTGGTATTATAGTTGAAAGAATACTTGCCATGGGTCATGAGCATTTTTTTTAGCAGTTATTAATCATGCTTGACTGGAAAGACATGTGTAACCTACAACAAGCAGTGGCTGTAGTTGTGCCAAAGGAAGCTTTTGTTCCCTGAAGAGAATTGTATCAAAGGCCACTGTGTCCTATTATTACGTGTGCAATAGCAAAGTGCGGAATCTGAAACAGGGCTTTTCAGATTTCAATACAGAGTACTGGAGGGGAAAAAAGAAAACAAGTATTGTATCCTTTTGAATACTATATGACCTCCTTTTTCTCTTACCAAGTTAACTTACTCATTGACTAAATAATAGTAAAAAAATCTCTAAAACATCCCTCCTCTCCCTAACCTCCATAAAGATAATGCCAGGGCTCTTGTAAAAATGGAAGAGAGACAGAAAATGCACAAAGTCTTGGAAATTGAAGATTAAGGAGACCTCATTAGTTCATTCAACTGTTTCCTTTCCATTACAAAATGAGTCTATAGAAGTGCAGATAGAAATTTTTCACTTTTTTTTTTTTGCCAATTGTCAAGTCTGTGGGAATATGTTGATTTCCACATTAAAAAAAAAAAAAAAAAAAAAAAAACACAAAAGACTGATAAGGACTGTCCATACTACCTTCATAAGATTGTAAAATCATGTCATTTTTGTTTTCCATTTCAAAGAGATATTTTTACTTTGAGATACATTATACATAACAGACTATAAAACTAGCAAGTTGAAATCCGTACAAAAAGTTAGTTGTTAAAAAGTAATTTCTTTGTGTTGACGAAAAATACTAAAGCATACACAAACACACACAGTCACACACTAAATAGTTTCACAAATCAATGTTTTGGTCCAGTTTGGAATGAAAGCAAACTTTACAAGGTGGAATTTGCTGTGAAATACGCACTGTTTCAGTTGAGTAGCTTTGTGAAGCAAATGAGCTGTTTATGCAAAAAATACGGTCTTTTCTTTTGGTAAAAGTTTCATAGAAGAAGCAAATGGAATAGCCTTAGCACTGTTTTTTCCCAGTGCTAAATCAAGAGATAGTGATTCACTTTACAGCTGGCCCTTTGAAGTCATTAGTAAATAAACTATTTGATTTTTCTTCAGTTTTGAGTACTTCATCAATTAGACTTACTTTTGAGTTTTAAAGATTCTCCTTGTTTAAATCAGTGACAGAAATATTGATTTAAGTGGCTTAAATCTTGGCACGTGTTTGGCTCTTTACTCTGAGTATTGACTGCCCATAAAAAAGCCATTTATTGTGGGCTGGTTGTTGGGGTTTTTGTGGGTTGTTTGGGGTGTTGGGGTTTTTTGGGGGGGCG
>VWZZ01005860.1:499606-526275 GCA_013399095.1 Psophia crepitans | reverse complement strand
TGGGCCCCTCAGCTCAAGAAGGACAGGGAACTGCTAGAGAGAGTCCAGTGCAGAGCCACTAAGATGATCAAGGGAGTGGAACATCTCCCTTATGAGGAAAGGCTGAGGGAGCTGGGTCTCTTTAGCTTGGAGAAGAGGAGGCTGAGGGGTGACCTCATCAATGTTTATAAATATGTTAAGGGTGAGTGTCGGGAAGATGGAGCCAGGCTCTTCTCGGCCTCACTAAGCGATAGGACAAGGGGCAATGGGTTCAAGCTGGAGCATAGGTGGTTCCAGGTTAACGTAAGGAAAAACTTTTTCACCGTGAGGGTGACAGAGCCCTGGCACAGGCTGCCCAGAGAGGTTGTGGAGTCTCCTTCTCTGGAGACATTCAAAACTTGACTGGACACGTTCCTGAGTGATGGGCTCTAGGTAGCCCTGCCTTGGCAGGGGAGTTGGACTAGATGATCTTTCGAGGTCCCTTCCAACCTCTACAATTCTGTGATTCTGTCATTCTGTGATTCTGTAATTTCAAAATAAAAAGACTTCATTGATGAAATGTCCAAGTCATGCATTTGACTTTTGTGGGTAGAGATAACTTAACAAATCTAACACACATTAACAGTGTTTAGGTCATCAGAATCTAGGGGGTTTTTTTCAGGAACAGATGTGAACCCAAAATCTCTTTTTACATGGTAGGCCATTCTTGTAAGCTTCTCTGTGCTAGAGAGACCGCCTTCCTGCTGTTGGTGGTCTGTTCAATTTTTTTCCCTCCTTCACTGTGACTTATACACACATTTCTTTATAAGGTTTATTATCTCAGACCATATGGAATGATTCATTCAGGTCAGTTGCAATGTCTGTTTCTTAGTTGAACAAGTAAAGCAAAATTTTTATTTAAAACTTGAGCAACATAAAAACAAAGATTTGAGAAACACAATGGGTTAACTTGAGGTTTTTGGAGCCACAGGACGAAGTAGCAGGTAAAGGTGATTTTGTCCTCAAAGCTATGATTAGAAATTATTCTTTGGTAAATAACTGGTCTACCATATGCATATATTGTCTTCCCTGATCTTGCAAACTGCCAGGTCCGTGATGAAGCCTACAGTTAATTGAATTGCTTGCCATGAGGGAAGGAAAGAAAGCACCTTCTGACCAGTCCTGAGCTTGTCTTTGAATCCTCCTAGAGAATATTTATACATAATAATTTATGATGGGCTGCCACAACTTTCTTATTTGTGGAGGGGTTTATGTTTCATTAGACTAACGAGGCAGCTTCCATCTACAAGACCTTTTAGCTGCCTGGCTTTTTCACCTATGTGGAAGAGCTAGCTGGCTCATGGATCTGTACAAAGTATTGACATGCACACTCTAGTGCTTTTCTTTAGTTCATGGCAAACTGTAGAGACGCTCTTTGCATTCTTGCCAAAGTAATTCTTTCTGGAATAATTAAAGGGAAAAAAAAGAGCTAGAAAGATGGAACATATCATTGCCAAAAGAACTGCTGTGTTTTCCATAGCCTGGAAATCACTTCCTTCCCTCAGGATCCCAGCTCTGCTTGGCATGTGCTGAAGGCCATTATACAGCTTTTCTAGATTTCCAGAGACTCGATTTCCAGGCATTTGGTAGTATATATTACCTCTTTGACACATGACGTTTTCCGAAGGGGTATTTTGGCAAAGTGCATACCTGCCGATTCGCACACACCATAATATTTTGATAATAGTTTATATTAGATTAATAATTAATCATTGAGTGTTGATATTCGGAAATAGTTTTGTGAACAATGAGATGATGGCCTTTATTGTGCTTCTGCGAGTTGTCTTCCTGTAATAAATTTACAATGTCATATTGTTTACTTAAAAATCTTCACAGAAAATGTTTTAAGTAGAGGAGTCGGTAAATACATTGTGTTCATTTCCTTCAATAAATCAAAACAGAAAAATCAGTGCCACCGGCTGAAGCATATGCTTTTTGATGAGCATGAGAAGAAGTGGCCCATTTAAAGAATGGGGCTCGTATATATCAAGTTCAGCAGCTAAACATCCCTCAGTTGGGAATAGAAAAAAATAAGTCTCTACTCTTCACAGGTTGTTTGACATCTAGCGATCTTTGGCAAATGAGACGTAACTATGTTAGTTGTGTAGGGTAAGGGAATTTCTCATTTTCGGGAGAACCCAAAGCAGCCTCCACTACACACAGGATTGGTTCTTCCTCTGACAAAATAGTGTTAGCCATATCTCTCAAGGAAAACCTAGTACCACTTTACATACTTCATAAAATTACATTCAAAAGGGAGCACTCCTGGAGTCTTGCTAGTTTTTATACTTGATATTGCCTTTGAAAGTTGTTCTGCTATTTTTTTCAGTTATTTCCTTATCAGTTTCATGTCTTTGGCAAACCTGCTGCTTCCAGATACCTGCAGTAACTACAGAGCTTAGCGTATTGGGGATACAGAGATTTTTACAATAATTAGTAAAAGAAGCACACGACTTGCTAAGATGTGTAACTGTGTTTTGTTGGTAGCTGTTAACTGGTGAAATAATGTGCTGCTCCTTAACCCTATCTGACTTCTGAGCTAATATTCTCCCCCTTTTTTTGTAAATCAGACATTTTGTATATTTGTTTGTGTACTCAATTGCTGCTCTTTCAGTGACCCATATTCAGCTTAATTTCCTATTTGTTAATTGTTATTTAGATCTCTTTGAGCATATAACTTATGAATTTCCTGAAATCTCATTCTCTCTAGTGTTTGTTTAAATTTCGTTCTTGAGCTATTCCTTTATCTCACTTTATTTTTTTTAGCAAAAATCCATTTTACCAACTGACACCCCGCCCCCTCCCCCTTTGTCCTGCTAACACAAAGAATTCATTTTCTCATTTCTGGATTTTTTTGATCCATCCCAACTATCAGCTTACTGAAAATGGGCCATGATATGATGATTGAATGAAACCAGGTTCTGCAAGTCTTGTTCACTTCATTACAGGGTTAGAGATTAGCATTAAATCTATTTTGGGATATAAATGATAAGGATGTGAATAAAAAGTATAATCTCCTTCCTTTGTGTACAGTCCTCTCCAGTAATTCAGGAGATGGCATGGGTAAAGTAGAAAGGTTAATACTGCACCTGCTTCCTTAGCTATTGTTCATTAATCAGATTCTCCTGGTGAGGCATCTGTATAAAACTGGAGTGCTTCAAAGCCTGATTTCTCCTTTTCCAAATAATTATTACTGGGAGAGAAATCCTTTGAAGAGTTGTCCTTGTTATTACTGTTATGTTGTTGTGGACATCCTGTGAGATTTTTCTTCCTCGTCACCTCACAACAGTACAGTTTAGTAACAGTAGGTGTCTTCATCCTCCACTTAACACAAAAACCGAAGAAGTGTATGTTTAGCAAATGTCCAGTAATCGTCTTTTGCTTCAGCTGAGACCATAAATAGCTGCTGATCGTTATCACTTTTCACCATTTCTAAGAAGTACCTTGAAACAAAATAATTTGTTTCAAGTGAAAAAACATAGCTAATAATTACTTAGCTTCTCAAAGAACTTGAAAGCAAAGTAGTTATTTCTTCATTTGATAGCATGAACCTTTCTGTAGCAGACAGCTTATTTTTGACTTTAAACCTTACATATATGGCTGAATGTTTTGATTTCTATTGATAATTTTATCAGTTCTTGCCCTGTAATAATTTTATGTTCCTTTCAGTCTCCTTCTCCTTTCTTGTCTCCAGTTTAAATGAAGACTAAAATCCCGTAAGTAGCATAAATCTGTCCCTCAAGAACTCTGCTCTGCTGAAAGCACAGGTCCTTTCTTCTCAACGCGAACCCTGGCAGTGTGCTGCTTCAAATTCCCAGGAGGTCTCCCTCCACCTGGAGGCTTCTGATCAAGAGGACTTAGCTACAGCCTTTTCATGGCTTCCCATTTCACTTTTCTCCATTCTTTTTTTGTTCGCTCTTACTATCTTTTTTTTTAAGAGTTCTTGCTGAATAAACCAAACTGAACTATTTTTTCATAACATCAGTGCATTACTGTCCAACTTTCAGTTCTTCATAATTAATGATAATTCTCTTCATTTGTTTACTCTGCTCATCTCTTGGTCTCCTTGTTCAGCCTCTGTCTTTTCCTGCCCCCATCCCTATGGCTTGATCATCTGCTTAGTTACCCTTCCTCTGGGATGTTTCCATATATTATGGAAATGGCAGATTTACTGTGAGAGACTGGTTGTTCTTAAGCTTCCCTTCTTGAAGTTTTCTAAACCTACAGATACATGGGAACTAGCTGACTAAGTGTCCTCATTTAAATTAGACATGACTTCTTCTAAATGTCACTATAATTTCTCCCATTCTTTTTTTTTTTGTTATGATTTTTTTTCTTCCAGTGGAACAACTGGAATTTGTTCTTTTGAATTTTATCTGTAGATTCTTCCTTGCTTTCTTGATAATCCTGTCTTTCTGTTGATGGTGATGAAGCACCATAATTAGGTTCAAGAGTTCCTTTCGAGGCTCAAGCACAGAGCTGGGTGCCCTGACCAGTTTCATCTTTCCTGACAGGCTCAAATTTAACAACCACACAATCAAGATTCCACATACCAGAGCAGGCTTCCTCCTTGAACATTTTTCAGGCAGTCCTTACTTCCCCATTGATTCCTCTCACATTATTCCCTGTATCAGCCATCTGAAGCTCTGTCTTTCTCCCAGCCTTTCTCCTCTCTGCAACTCTTTTCTTTCCAGCACACCCCTGTGACTGTGCAGCTCTTTCTTGTTTCAACCCATGCACACTCTTTCCCTCCCTCCTCCATCTCATTCCTCTGGATCTTCCAGATGAGTAGCTTGCTTGGCAGATTCAAAGATGTCAAATAATTTATTGTGGCTTTAAACTCAGAGATCAATTGCCTGATTCTACCTTGGTAGTATGTTGATTTTATTCATCTTTGGCATCCCAGTGTCCTGTGGAGTCAAAGACTTTCTTATCCTACATGCCTGAAGTGGTCACCTTAGAGATTTTAAACGTACGTATGTATATGTACATACGTATATATATCAGCACTGTGTAGCCATATTCTCTGCACTGGTCTGCTTATTTTCTTGGGAGGGGATTAGTACGCTGGAAAGGTAGGAAGAAAAAGGGTCATAAGGTTGACTTTTCATGTCTCAGGCTTCAGGCAGCCATCTCACACCACCCCCTCGGCCACGTGGATTCCCAGCCTCCGTGCATGTGCATGTGTGTGGGTTGTGTCACTGCCCTTTGGCTGTACAGTCCGTCTTGTAGCTTATATTAATTCAGTGAAATCCTTGAGGAACTAATGCTGGTGTTGTAGTAGTCTGGTGAACACATGGCTTAGCTTACTCTACCAACAATTGTTGAAAAGCCGTGTTAGAAAATTGATGGTTCTTACGTAGTGAATATTGAGCATATAGGACATGCCATTTTATACCAACCTGGGATAGCTGAAATGTATAGAAACACACACTTGCAGATAAAAGGCATTTGCATGAGACAATGCGTCCATTTTATTAGAGTTTTCAAAAAGGCTTTTTTTTAATGCCTTTGGATGCTTCATTCTACCTCAAGAGAAATTTTCACTTTTTACATGATAAATAGCAGTGGAAATGTCTTCAAAAGATCACGCTCAGCCCCAGAGAAGGCAAAGATCTGTTTGCTGGGACCTATCTGATGTGGTCTACTTTCCTTTGTTCCCTGGGCATGACTTTTTTTTTCTTGTTACCCTGGCTGTTGGATTTTGTGCATTCTGGTCCTGAGTGCTAGGGTCAGAGGGAAGATGTTGTCCAGCTGTCCTGCCATCACTGCCAGCTCTCTCATGAAGGCAGGGTAAAACGCATAAAACCTCACTCTTAATAAATTTGGCCATGCCATTGACTAGCTGCCTGCACTAGACTGCTCACCTGTGGAGTCCCCTGACTTTCCCTCTGACATCAGGAAAAGTGTGACACACTGGGTTTTTTCATAGGCTGAGACTCAACTCCCCCAGCCCCCAGGGCAGCCATGGGACCTCATCACACAGAGCTTGGGCAAGGAAATCCTTATGTATTGAGCATTCTGTTTGCTCGCAGAGGCAAGCATAAGCCAGGAGCACAGCAGATTGTTCAAAATGCTGATTTTGCAAAGGAGAGGGAAATTATTTTTCTGATTAAATATTCATTATGTGGTCGTATATTAAAGCAGTCAGTTTATAAATACATGGATGTGTTGCTGGCTGGTAGGAGGCTTTGTAGAGGAAACCATCCTCTTTCTTGTGCCGTGATCTGCCATCCCCATACGCACAGAGATCTAGACCAGCACATGTTTGTGATGATGCCTGTGGAAAAAATTGCTATAATTAGTTAAAAATAGTAAAGTACAACAATGCATTTTATTTTAATCTGTCTTTAAATCTATCTTTAAAACTGAAATACTCGGGTAATTAATAGTCCTGTAGTTAGTAGCCGTAAATGTTTTACCAGAATACTTGGATTCTGGGGACAACTGGGGCAGTTGTAAATAACCTAGCACAGTAAAAACTCTTCATAGCGTTTGTATAGCTTTCACGTATTCTTCCTTATCATGTGAGGTTGCCTTTTTGAATTCATTCCCTTTGTATCTCATGCAGCTGCCCAACTCCTTGCAGGCACACACACTCTCAGCCCTCCCCCAGACATCTGTTCTCCTTCTCCGTACCAGGTGCCAGAGTTTGAGCTTGTCAGGAGGAGGGGCAAAGACAAACTCCTGAAAAAAAAAATAAAATAGATGGCAGTGATATTTTTAACAATATTTGCAGTGGAATTTTATTTTTACCCTCTGTTTTTAGAAAGAACCCAAAAAGCATTAGCTAAAAATACAGATTTTTTTCAGGTTTTGTCTGGAAAAGGTCAGGCTTGAGTGGGGGTTGGTTTGTTGTCTGAGAAAAGGCTTTCCTCCAGAATTTTTTCCAAAGTGAGCGTACTGCTGTAGCATCACAGCATTAAAAGGCCGTGGCAACTGTGAACCAGTATCTAGTCTGGGATTATTTTTCCCATATGGGAATACATTTCATTAGAAACATAGCCATACCTTAGTCACTAAATTTTGGTCCACAGAAGGTCTTAAATACCTTGCTTCTACTTGAAACACAACCATTATGTGAAATCTTCCAACCCTAAGCTACCATGGCTTCCTAGAGATCTCAGATGGCCAGAATTGCTCCCATAGTCTGGAATGCCAAGATGTATTCTGCTGTTTATGTATCAAAGTGCTCCTGTTTGGCATTTTGTTTCGGGTTTGGGGTTTTTTTTTTGACAGAGCTGAGCAGAAAGTGCTTGAGCTGTCAGAGCCAGAGCATCTGCCTCAGCAAGCAGCAAGGACCAAGTGAGCACCATGGCACTATTTCCCTCCTTAGTCTGGGAAGAGCCACAGCCTCCTCCTCCCTCTGCACTTGTCAGCAGAGACTGTCATTGTCACCTACTTGCAGATTTTGCTGTGAGTCCTGGACTAACCTTAAAGCAGCAGAATACAGCCCAATACCTGCCTCTGTCATTTGCTACTTGGGACATTTTCCTCTTAGCCTCATGCACGCATGGTGCATCAGAGACATGGCCAGGCTGCTTCTATTTTCTACCTTGTCATCCAGGCACCTTCTCAGTTCTCTTCTACTTTTTTTCCATGCAGATAGGTGACATGTAATACAAGTGGTAAGCCTAGAGATGTGGAATAATGAGATTTATTTTAGTGGCTATGATCGGAGTGGTAGAGCATATGGTATCAAATCCGCTAAAACCATGCTGTGTTAGCAAAAATCAGCCCTGGCAATGGAGCAGGTAGATGGGAACTGCTCTGTGGTCCTAACTCATGAATTTTAGGAAGGAGGAGTTTAAATTGCTCTTTCTCCCTCTTTCTTTTCACCTCTGCTCCTCAAGCATGTCTGCCTCCTGTTCTTTTGGTCACCAGAGGTACAAAAGCACTCTGTGGTCCTGAAAACTCCTGCAGAGACTTGAGAGAAAACTCTGCATCTTCCACTGTATTTCCCAGCAGCAAAAACATCAGGAGTGGCTCAGTCACTCACCAGCTCAGGCTGAGTGAGGAGTACCAGCCATCAGGGGAGTTACTTTCTGGGGTGGTCTTCACATGATATACAGAGGGAAAAATATCTAACAAGGGAAAATGACAATCAGCAGATTGAAGCCGAATAAAGTGGAGCACTTTTCCCCCACACTAATAATGAATCTTGAGATTAGAACTTTTGAAGGCCAGAAATATGGGCTCAAGAAAGGATTAGACTGATTCATGAAGGATTGGTTGACCAATGGCTGTTAAAAATGCTGGACTGGATGCAGTCTCTCAGAAGACCCTGAATTGCTGATTGCTGGCAGCTCAGCTAGTCTACCAGGGATGACTCCATGCATGTTTCTTGTGCTCTTTCTGTAAGCATTGCTGTTGACTTCTCTCAGAGATAACATGCTCAGCTAGCATGGGCTTTACTTTGGTCTAGTATGGCAGTGCTTAGTGGCTCTTACGATAGACTTTAATCAGTTGTTAAAACAGTCTGTGTGATGCTACTGCCTATGTTTTCGGGGGAGTGATCTCATAGGTCCCTCCAGTAGTTCGGACCCACGCCTGAGCAGTCTCCACAAGGAGACAGCAGCCTGCCACCCCGGTGGGACACTGCCGTACGCTCTGAGCCACAAAATGCTTTTCCCTAGGGGTGCTCATTAGCCAGTGCCCAAGCTGGCCAAATTTTTGGGAAGCTCCAAGATGCAAAGCTAGTAGGGTTGTTATTAATATGAGATGGTTACTGAGAGGCGTGATGTCTGTTTAAGGGTTTTATGCTCTGATAGGCCTGAAAAGGACAAAATCAAAAAAGGAGTCTCTAAGCCTTTTCTACTGTGGAATTTGCCTGCATTTGGTAATATTCCTTCCTGCCCCGTTTTTGTTTGTACTGATAAATGTCCTTGCATTAATAAACTCATAATGCTTCTTGTTTATCTCTTCAAAGTCAGCCCTTGCAGCTTTCATGAATATTTTAGGATATTTATGGCTTTGTAAATGACTGAAAATCTGCATTTTGTCATTAGGAATTAAGAAAAATCTTCCTTCTACTTAGGGCTGAAGTGCAGCTTTGGCCTTTGAGGGACTGAGCCACCTCTGGGCCTGGTAGACAAAAACAAAGTCAGACAGTGCCCAGATTTACAGCAGCAAGTGGCTCTTAGTTACTCAGATGTCTTTGATAATGTGTCATCCGCTGTTGCTGGCAGGGATCAATGTTTAGGCTCAGAATTAATTTCTCTCTAGCTGGAGAGAAAACAGAAATATCTCTTCTGCAAGAACAAAAAGAAAAAAAAGAGGAAGAGGTAGTAACTGGGAGAGAAATGAGAACAGCACCAGGCACCTGTAAAAATGCATGTATGTATATTGCCTATACATACTGCAAAGGTTAATAAAGAGAAAGTGCTGTTTAGAAGAAATCGTACTTCACTCTGTTGTACTCTGTACCTTCAGCTCTGAAATACAGGAAGTTAAAAGAATTTTCAAGGTTTCAAAAAGGGAATTTATTTGTAATTGGGTAATTGGTGAAAGGCTAAAGGATTGGTTGGGGAGGGATAATAATCAAAGAAGCCTTTTCAACACTAAACTGTAGTCCAGAAAATCAAAGGGAGGAATGTTAATTGGTTTGTACATGATATTCTCAGTTCAGAGTAGGTTCAGCCACTCAATGGTTCTTTTTTTTTCTCTCTGTCTTCATAGGTTAAGTGAATAGAAAAAAAAAAAAAAAGAAAGAAAAACGAAGCTGCTTTCAAATATTGAAGATACAAGGCCAGGATGAACACGAAGGACACAAAAGTGACTGAAGGAGGTCTCAATGTCACACTTACCATACGCCTTCTCATGCATGGCAAGGTGAAGCATTTACTGTTGCCACAGCAGTTGCGTGTGTATTGAGCGAATGTGTGCAGTTACCATCAGAACCTGACAGTGACGTTGACAGAGGGTCTGCTACTCCTCCTCTATCTTGAGTCAAACACACCATTACCATGACCAAAAAAATCACCCCCCACTCTCAAGGCATGATCCTTAAATTTGCACTGCAGCCTGAGTTCATTGGAACAAACTCTGCTTCAAAGGAGTCTGTTTTGAGCAAATCCAGCAGCAAAATAAAAATTTTCTCACTAATAGTTAGCCACATTAGGTGGGCCCTAAGTATGGCTGACCTGCACAGGGCTCGCCTTTCTCATCGTTTGCTGGATTTCTCAGGGGTTTTTTAAGATACAAGAACATTGATGTGTGTGAAATAATTGCCACAGAATTTCTGCCTGTTTCTGCTGAATGCAAATGGGACAGTTCTTCATTATTCCAATGTAGCATCTTATTAGAGCAAACTTCTGGATATACCAAACATTCGTCCATGTCCCCCGCAGGTTTGTTTTGGGAGGTTGACTGTCATTTCATTTCTGTCCAGCGCAGCACTTAAGCATGCAGATAAGTGTGAAATCTGTGCCACAGACAAAATGCCAATTCAGTGTTGTCAGGCTTAACAGTCTGATAGCTGTTTATTCCACGTTGCCAGATCACAAAATGGGCTTTTAATTAAAAAAGATGTTTCATAGATTTGTTTGTGTTATTTGCATCAGGCAACACCAGGCATTTTTAGGCTTAATGAATGTTACATGAAGGAGATGGTTTTGGCTATTTCTTAGCAAGGGACAGTAAATATATACCACAGAATTGTTTAGGTTGGAAAAAAACCTTTAAGATAATTGAGTTCAACTATTAACCTAGCACCGCCATGTCCACCACTAAATCATGTCCCTAAGCGCCACATCTACACATTTTTTAAGTACTTCCAGGGATGATGACTCAACCACCTCCCTGGGCAGTCTGTTCCAGTGACTGATGACCATTCTGGTGAAGAAATTTTTCCTAATATCCAATATAAACCTCCGCTGGCACAAGTTGAGGCCGTTTCCTCTTGTCCTATCACTTGTACTTGGGAGAAGAGGCTGACACCCACCTCACCACAACCTCCTTTCAGGGAGTTGCAGAGAGTGATAAGGTCTCCCTTCAGCCTCCTTGTCTTCAGACTAAACAACCCCAGTTCCCTCAGCCGCTCCTCATCAGAACTGTGCTCTAGACCCTTCACCAGGTTCGTTGTCCTCCTCCAGCAGCTCAATGTCCTTCTTGTATTGAGGGGCCCAAAACTGAATACAATATTCACGGTGCGGCCTCACCAGAACTGAGTACAGAGAGGGACAATCAATTCCCTACTCCTACCTGGGCACACTGCCGGTTCATGTTCAGCCGGCTGTCAACCAGCACCCCTAAGTCTTTTTCCTCTAGGCAGCTTTTCAGCCACCCCGCCCCAAGCCTGTAGCGCTGCCTGGGGTTGTTGTGACCCAAGTGCAGGACCCATCACTTGGCCTTGTTGAACCCCACACAGCTGGTCTCAGGCCATTGATCCAGCCTGTCCAGATCCCTCTACAGAGCCTTCCTGTCCTCAAGCAGATCGTCACTCCCTCCCAACTCAGTGTTATCTGCAAACTTACTGAGGGCACACTCAATCCCCTCGTCCAGATCATTGATAAAGATATTGAACAGAACTGGCCCCAGCACTGAGCCCTGGGGAACACCACTTGTGACCAGCTGCTGACTGGATTTAATTCCACTCACCACAACTCTTTGGACCTGGCCATCCAGCCAGCTTTTTACCCAGAGAAGAATATGCCTGTCCAAACTGTGAGCAGCCAGGAGAATGCTGTGGGAAATGGCGTCAAAAGCTTTACTGAAGTCCAGGTAGACAACATCCACAGCCTTCAAGTCTGGAGACCAAATTTGTATATGTAAATCTAAAAAGTAGTTTTACTCCTGAGATTTAATTTATTAGCTAAAAATACATTTACATTTTTAAACAGTGCATGCTTTCAAACTATGGCATGAGCACACATGTGATATACCCATACCACAAATAGGAGACTAAGGTATCTCTCAGTTTTACCAATGGAGCTGCTAAGAGGCATAAGAGGGTACAGTTTAAGTTTGCAAATTTAAAAACTCAGAAATTAGGTTATGTCAGATCAAATTATGTATTTTCTCAGAAATGATTCAACTATTTTGTTTGATTTTTTTTTTTCCCCCACTGAAATATTCAGCTTCAGGCAGACATCTGGTGTGTAAAATCTGCATCTTAAATAGGGATCTGTCAAAAAAATTTAATAACAATCTCTCTTACCAAGCCCACCTAAAATCTGTGTGCATGTCTGCACCAAAAATTAGGTCTTTAGAGGTTGATTCTATTGGGTTCTGGTCCCAATCCAGAAAAGCATTTGGACACATCCTTACTCTGCTGGGTATAAGTAACCCTACTGGTTCCAGTCAAATTCCCATGTGCTTGGGTGTGCTCTGCTCTACTTCTTTCAGAATCATGCCGTTAAAGCAAAAATTAAGTATTTATCATTTCCAGGACATTTTAGTTAAACTTTAGGCTGGGCTTTTTTTTGAAACAAAAGATATAGTAATCGGAAATGAAGTTAGAAAAAGCTAATTTTCTGTGTTAAACATTGATGACTGTGTCTGCAACCAGTTTTAACAGTAATGAATGTCATGTGCCCAATCTTCAATGCATATTTAGCCCCAAGGGTCTAAATTAAACCCATAAAAGCTACAAAGTTCAAATTTTAAGCGGGAGTATACCATACATCTTCAGTTAACAAGGCACAATGGGTATACTGTTAACTCTACTATGCTCTAGTCATGTATCCTATTGTGCCTAAGTATGGCAAAGCGTACAGTAAATCAGAATTTATTTTGGTGATAAAAGTCAGACCCTTATGGTTTCTTTGATGTCATATCTGTGAATGTTAATATAGAGGAATGAAGGATGTCTGAGTCTGTATGAACTCAGTGCGAGAAGGTCACTCTGAAAGCTGCATGTGCCTCTGAAAAAAAAAAGGAGAAACATGTTTCTAGGCTTTTCCTTAAGATCTGTTGTGGTAATGACATCGATGGAAATTGCTGATCTCTAGTTAGTATTTCTAGGTAAAACAATTAACTGAAGCAGAGCTTTGCTGTAAATAACTGGTCATAACTTGAAAGTGAAGAGGGGAATTAAAATATTGCTTTTAAAAATACCAGTAGCAAACTGGATTCAGTTAGATAATTTCAGAGTAAGACCATTTAAAAGTTATTTATTTATTTATTTATTTATTTATTTATTTATTTATGTGTTTCATGGAAATATGAGGGTCTGTCCCTACTAACTTTAGTTCTGTCTCAAAACCTTTATTACCAGTGTACCTTTGCATAGGGAAGGTCTATGTGCCTTGTGATATTTGCATTCATTTTGATTGAAATGCGTTACTATGCTTAGTATATGAGCGGTAAATCCTGCAGACTCAGGAAATTTTCAGCATGTACTTTTCATGCGATTTGTATAGGGGCTTTAAATCAAGGGTGGACATCTTAATTACACAATTAAGCGAAATTCTGTATCTGCAGACAGAAAAATCTGTATGTTTATGAATGGACAGAGAATAGGGAATAAAAGAGCATTTTTAAGAACAACAAACAAAACAGGTAGCAAAAATCAAAGACAATGTTAATGTCTGGTGAAAGGAAAACAGTCCTGAGCTCCCCGGAACGCAGGGCCAGTGCCTCCCACAGGTAGGACGTCTCCCATCAGCTCCTTGGCTTTATCTTGCTGTGGGGCAAGAGGGTCTCTAGGTCCAGGCGAGCTTCTGCAGGGCTCTGTGCAGCCTCCTGTGGAAGAGGCTGGCATGGCCACTTGTAGGACCTGCTCAGCCGCTCCTCCTCAGTGTAGCAAGATTTGGGACCAGCTGGCTGGCAACGAGGCAAGATTTACTCAGGGCAGAAAATGTGATGTTATGGGAGGGCAACATTTTTTTTTATCTGTGGAAGCAGCAAAAAGGCTTGTGCAGGCCCAGCAAAAAGCTGTCCACTGCGAGGTATGAAAGGTTAACCTCAGGGTAAATGTTCCCAGGGCTTGATATGAAAGGCGTCCTCCTGAGCCAGGATTTCAGAGGGTGTGTGATGGTGTAAGATGAAAGGCTTAATTTTCATTTTGCGCTGTGTTACATCAGTAAAGAAATTACGATAGTGTGACAACCCTGAAGAGAAACCAGGAGCAACACAAAACATTTCTCATACTTCCTTGTGACGAACTGGAGGGCAGGTGTTAGGGATACACTACGAGGGCAGTGCTCAGATGTTCTTCACATCCACAGGGAAGCAATTGTCTCTGTTTGCAGAGAATTTTAAAAGGAAAATTAAGAAGAAGCTTCTTATGCAAATGTATGAGGAGGGGAGGAGGCTGCCCAGGCATGCTACAGTTTTCATCACTGGAGATTTTTAAGGACAAGTTAGACAAAAATGAATATATCCCATAAAGCTGCCATGGCACCACAGCCTCTGCTGCCTGGGACGTTTTTAACTGAGTTACCTGAACGGTGCTCTGGAGGGGGCAGGAACAGAACAACCCTTTGAAGCATACACAGGAGTTGGATATGTAGAGTATATATTAAATAATGCAGAGATGCATTTTCATTTTTTATTAATGAGAAAGATGCATCACATGAGGGGATAAAGCTGTTTCATGCATTTCAGTAGAGAAGAACGGGCAATATGGGCTGGGGCTGTTTATGTCGCACTACTTCTGTCTTTTCCATCGAATTCCTGCTGGTTCTTGAAGTAAAATAAGGAAAATCGCTGTGTAGGGCAGCAACAAGAATGGATATGGTTGTTTTATTACCTTTGTCTGCTTTAAAAATAGAGTTTCTGAGTAGTATTAGAATGTTTCAGGGTTGCAAAATTTCTGCTTCCAGCAAAAGCAAGAATGGCAGCATTTACTCAGATCAAATAAATGTTTTTGAAGGACATATGGAAGACAAATTGAGTGTGTGAGCATTCGTGGGCAAACAGTCCCCAGCTATCAGAGCCCTTTGTAAGGAAAGGTTCAGGCTCCAAAAGAAACATGTCTTTCACTTTTTCTTCCTTTTTTAGTTTTTTGTCAAAATGAAACTTTTTTTTGCCTATCTGTATGTTATAGGGTCTTTGATGGAGCTCGATATTTCTCTCTTACTGTTTCTTGCTCACCTTTTGCTGAATTTTTTATTCCCGTGATTTGTGGCTGGTTGTTTTTCTTGCTTACTGCCACAGGTAATGAGGTAGGAAGATTGTGGAAAATCATAGCCTTGCCCACAGGTCTCTGCTGACATACCTTAGTACTTGACATCTGCAGTGCTCTTGTTCTAGTTTGGGTCAGTCAATGCCCGGAAAGAAATAACTTTGGAAAAAGCACCTAGTTCACCTACACTGGATAATGATTACATGAGTTTGAACTGGTTTGGATTTGTACACAGCCAGTGTTAACAGGCTGATTAAGACCCTAGAGACTTGTCATTTTACATGTGGATAGTAAAGAGGCTGTGCCAGCAGAAAGGTGTTAAATTTCATGAGAGCAGCTCAATGGAGACCAAAAATTTGGGTCTGTGAGGTGAAACATGAGAAAATGATGAAGTGTGCCAGCATGAAAAGGGCAGCAGGATCATGAATCCAGTTTGGTCTCCATCTCGTAGTGGCATCACAGGAGCCTCTGCTTCCTCCCTCCAGTATACACCCGCAGAAGAAAAAAATGAATCATTTCCAAAGGCACTGTGTGAAGGTGTGTGTCAACAGAACCATACTGGGTGAGGTGAAGTCTGCAAGAAACCAAAGTAGAATATATTAATATATTAAGTCTGAGGAATCTTTTAAAGAAAGGGGAAGGAGGGTTCAGAAATAGAAAAACAACATGGGTCAATAAAGTCAGATGACTAGGAAGAACAAGGAAATAATTTACAGGTAGGATGAAAGAGGGAAGGGGAAACTGGCAGGGAAGTAGGACTCTTGCCAAATACTGAGAGGTGTAAATTGGAGAGTTGAGCCAATTAACTGGAGATGGTAATTTAGAAGATACATGTTCAGTGAGAGAAGGAAATCTGGAAAGCATAAAAGGCTGAAAGGCATCAGAAGTGGCAGTGTCTAGAGAGTGGCACATTTGGGATATGCTGGGTTGGAAAGAAAAGCTATTGCAGGAAAAGCATATGCAGTTTTGGATGTATAGTGTTGATGCATCGTGGGGCAAAGAGACGGTAATTACCTTACTGTTCTTCTGGCGAAATCACACCTGCGGTTCTGTGCTCAGCAGCAGGTGCCACGTGGGTGAGGGATGTTGAAAACGGAGCAGAAGGGGAATTCGCAGAAAAGTTTTAGGAGGCTGAGGAGACTATGTCTAGCTTTCTTCAGACATTCTCATAAATACCTGGAGAGAATAAATAGAAGTGTAATGGAGTGTCGTTAAGCTGAATGATACAAGTGCTTGTGGTGGAAATAATGGAATAAAATATATTTTTGAAAATAAGTCTTAATAAGGGAATTCCAAGAGAAATTCCTAGTATTGAGATTTTTGTGAAGTTCTGGAATTCTCCTAAGCAAATTTTAAACGTGTCTGTACATGTACTATGTAGAATGTGTAATGTGCATTGATGGAGGAAAGATATGATGACTGAGTGGAGCTTTTCCTTCCCTGATACCATTTGCACAATGATATGTTTCTCATAGTTTCAGAAGTAGTGAATTAGAAAGGCGTACCTGCAGTCAAATGTTCAGGTTTGGACAAAACCCTATGAGTGCCTTGATTTTTAGGCACTAAACTTTCAGTACCTACAGCTTAATTTTAGATGCCCTGAGGAGCTCTGTTTTCCGATGGTTTCAGCAGGTTCAGTGGGTGCTTTGTGGCACTGGAAGGACTGGTTATAGTGGACTTACATCCAGCTTCAGTGATGACTTTCAGACATGTTGGTGATTATTTTATGGTGCTATATATAGAAATTTTTAGAAGAAAAAGGAAAAAAATAGACTCATTAAGGTGATTGCTCACATTAATGTTTCAAATATAGACAGAATAAAATCATGGAGAAAATTATGTTTTCGTCAATAATACAGTTTTAGCATTTCTTTTAGTGGCCACTTTTTTTGTGTCTGCTTAATTTACCCTGAAATATTGTAAAGCAAGCACAGAAATAATTTTTCCCCATCTTGAAAGTAATGTCGTTCTCCTTCCCCATTATATTGTTAAAGTATAGCATACCAGAAAGTAGCTTTAAGAGTCACCTTTTCAGTAATTTAATCCGAGCTGTATAATGCCAACCAAGCCAATGTTTGTTCTGTTCTTTCTAGTTTCCACGAACATTGTCAGGGCATTATGAGGATTGACTGTCCTGCCTATTGCTATTATAGTTCTTGGTTTGTTTGTTTGCATTACTGTGGTACCCAAGAGCTCTAGTCATGGAACAAAACTGCGTGCAAATACACAACACGAGATGGATCTCCTCTTAGTGTGTTTGTAGTAACAGCTGAGAGTTTCTCACTAGTCTAAAAAATCAATGGAAAGGACAGAAGTCTTTTCCTCCAGCCCCTGGGCACTGCATGTTCCCAAAAACAATCTCCACAGCTAAATTTTCCTACCGCTGTCAAACAGAATCTCCTCATCTGTCCACAGCTGTAATTAACAGATTGCAGAAGGCACACACCCTACTCAGCATTGCTGCTTCGGCATGACAGGCAGAGGGACAGAATTTGGGTTTGGTTTGGTTTTGGGGGGAAGGCTGGGAGGTTAGGTGTGAAACTGAATGTAAATTTGTTACCCATCTACTATCAAAAAGCAAATGAGAAATACTCATTGGCACAGCTGCCCAAAAAAGGGGTAGACAGACCTGTGGAAGATTCATAACACTGGCATCTTCATCAGAACGACCATAATTTGAAGGTTTCCTCATACGCTACCACATTTGTTAGCGTGAGATCTGGCTCAGTAAGGCCTTGGACAGCAGTGTTTTACTAAATCAGGGCTGGCAGCATCAGACACTGACTACTGAAGCACCACCGAGGAACATGAGTTCTCCTGTGTCAGTGAGGCCAATCCCACGTAATCCCAGAACACAGATCAGACTCTCAGTTTATCCAAGGCAGCCGTTTGCTCCCTGAGGTAGACACATTACATCATGTTTCCAAAAACTGTCTCAGGCTTTTTTTCCAGCTTTTAAAAAATGCTGGTGCTCAGCGTGCTCCATATAAACACATTGTTCAGAACATCTTCACGGAACCTGTACCTCGGGTCTTCCATGCAAGTGTCTTCATGAACTCATATGAGTATTGGCACCTCTATCCTCAGAACAAGGCAAAGGGAGAGAGTTAGGTTATGTTATGCTTCTTTACGGGTGGGAGAAAGACAGCTGGTGCTGGTCTAGGAAACTTTATCAGCACAGATGTTGTTTGCTGTTGCCAGGATCCCTCCTTGTCTCGTGATGGATGTGCTTCCTCACCATGGAAGCCTGTATTTCTTTCCTTTCAATGCTTCTCTAGCAGGCTTTTTTGTTTGCAGAGTCCAGTCCTACTGGTTCTACATTATCCTTGCTCATAGAAAGCAGGTAAATGTAGGCAATCAAAGCGTTGCCTGAATGAAATTCAGGCCTTAGCATGTGGTCTGTGCTTTGTCAGATGCTTTGGGGTGAAAATATTTGTTCTTATGTTATTTCTTAAATGTGCTTTCCTTTTAGACGTGGCTTTATCTCAGGGCGCCTGGGAGGTTAGTGTTCTGGTTGCCCCATAGCGCTGATAATAGAAGCTCAATGTTCCACGGTGATAGAGCAAGGCCTGGGCTTTTATGTGGTCCTGGACTAGCTACCTGTTTTGTTTTGATTTCCTGAGCAACAGTAATTATTAAACTAGCCTCACACTTAAAAAAAAATATGGACTTTCACATGTTATGTTTACAGATCAAAGCTTAATCTTTAAAACAAGGTTTGTTACCGTTTGTTAAGCCTCTTGTTTTCTTAACATGACTAATTTATTTTGCTATTCGAAAGGCATAGCAGATAACTGATGAGGAAATAGTTTTCTCCTACAGCCTATATTGTATCTGTGTTTAGTAATCCGAACCGTCAAGAGCCCTCCAAAACCTTGGCTCACAGACTTCTCTGCTGACACCTCTTGTTCTGCAGGCACTGTCTTGCCCTCAGGTGACCATCGGTGATGCAAAAACTACAGAAATAGCTTTCTGCCCCACAAAACATTCTTCATTATCTCTCCTTCCTTGGACTGCAGAGGAGGCTGTGTGTCCGGATTACACTAGACTCATAATTTTTACTAAACTGATGTAGATGACAGACATCCCATACCTTCAGTCTTATGTGGTCAACTACAGCACAGTTTGATGTCTGGCAGATACAGAAACATTTTCTGAAGATGATAAAGCCCTCTAAGTAAACTTGGTTAGAAATATTGAGAAAACTTGAGTATCGTAAAAATTATGTTAGATATCTCATCAAACACTAAACAGAATTTAGGGTGATATAAGAATCTACATGAAACTAATATTGGACTGTATAAAGAAACATTAAAGGTTTGATGAAATAGCGTTGGTATACTGGAGAACGAGGCATAAAAAAATCTTACTTAATCTGCGACAGAAGTAGGTTTTTCATCCTAAAGACATGATCTGTTATTGTCAGTATTTATGGGAGCTTTTCTAGAAACACCTAAAGCCCAAAAAAGACTAAAGTGACCCATTTAGAACAGTTCTAGATTTTGTCCTTTTTTTAGGAACTAATTTGTATGGATCAAAAAATCTGAAGAAATTAGGAATATCTATGTGAAGTTAATATTTTCCTCTCCCCAGCACCTTTCCCTCACATTTCCAAGTAGAATCCCAGCTCCCAGTGCAGGGGAAGAGGTGGCACCTGCTTGGATGTTTTGAAGCTGACTCCTTGTAGAATAAGTTTTAAATTCTTCCTTTGAGGAGGGGAAGGTTTGAAGTACTCTGTAGTGTTACAGTGACATTTGCTAGCATGTTGCAAGGAACTGGTAACCAGTCTCATCGAAATATTTTTTCTCAGTGGGATTCACACTGTTCGTTCGCTCAGTTCTACAACAGCTTATGGTCTTTGGTAATGACCAGGTCACGATCAGTCAGGTAGAATTCCTGTCCCCATTGAAATCAACAGCAAAACTCCCACAGACTTCAGTGGAACAAGCAGCTTGAGAATCCTGATATTTTATGCTCTACTCTGCTTGTTTAAACACTCCCAATTACCTTGGGAGTCCATTTGACATGGACTGTCTTTGTTACTTAGGACTACCAAGAGTATATTGTTTTTCTCTTTCCAAAACAAAAGTATCTTTTCCTAGTTCCAAGGAAGGTATCTTTCTACTTATTAGCCACAGCCCATCCATACATTTCTGAAAGAACAGCACCTGTCATTAAGACCCAGGATGATCAAATGTGTTAGGACAGATTTCTTACTAAGTGTATATTGGCAGAGCCTTTCAGGTTCAAGATCAGGCCTATAGCTTCCAGTGGAATTTCAGATACACAAAACCTGAAATTATACCATGGACTGAAATGTGATTGCTTGCTCATAGCAATTGAAATACAATACTTTGACCCACCACAAAAGGTCCTTCTGCCCCCTAAGAATCTGTTTTCCAAAATAAATTATTTCTAAAAGCTGGGACTGAGAAGAATGGGAAAAGTTTTCAAGGTAAAGCAGCTGAACGTGGTGAGTGGGTAGATGGAACTACTGGACATGAAGGGTTCGCAAGGCTCACAGTCCCTGTGTCTTACTCCCTGTATCGTTTAATTCCATTCAAAGTTACAGGCAGGTTGACAGAGTTACAGTGATAATGAAAAACAATAGTAAGATCTTAAAAATATTGTGGAATGGGTGTCCCAAATTTGTGTCACTGCTAACAAAAAAGCTGCACCTCATTGGAGAGTCCACACAGCTTGCTGGTATGGACATCTCAGCCACAGGAAAAGGCATGACCTAAACCCACATATGAAGAGAGATGGGATAAATCAGTCACAAGATACAAAACTGCAGCCAGTCCACTTCATTCATTTCTCTTCTCACAGAGCTGCTTCTTTGCATTGTATGTGCAGATGTACAGAGGTCTCACTGTCCCAGATGAACACAGGAAGCTTTAGCAAGAACAGTCACACAGCTGTGTGGCATGTGGAGGTCTACTGTACATCAGCCAGCAGAACTATAGGTTTGCAAAGGAGATAACTCCAGAGGATATACAGTGCTTGTCTGGACAATATCCGTTCTCTGGTCAGCATGTGCAAGACAGCAGAATCCCATCTTGAAAGAGAAGTAGGAAGGGAAATAAAAATGGAAAGTGAGAAACACACACAAAAAAAAAAGTTTGAAAACAAACCTTGGAAGGGGCCACATTGGGTTGAAGAACCTTGTGGCTAGTTAGGCACTGACTTCAGAGGGGCTGTGCTTGTAGAATCACAGACCCATGAAGGTTGGAAGGAACCCCCAAAGGTCTCCACTCTGACCTCCTGAACCAAGCAGATCCCATTAGAGCAGGTGTCTCAGGGTCTTGCCCAGTCCGGGTTTGGACACCTTCCATGGCAGACACTCCACAGCTTCTCTGGGTGCCTCTTCCAGTGTACAGCCATACCCATGGTGATTTTTTTTTCCCTCATATTGAGTAAGAATTTGATGCTGCAACTTGCTTTCTTTATAGTACAGCACAATAAGATCCCCCAAGTCTTTTCTTCCTAAGGGTGAACAAACACATTTATCTCAACCTCTCCTCATGCACCCTATGCTCTGGTCACCTGACCATCTTGGTGGCCCTGCACTGGATTCACTTCAGTGTGTCCTTGTGTATGTTGGACTAGGAGCCCAAAACAGGACACAATCCTCCAGGCTTGGTCTCACAAACACAAGGAGAAAGCAAGAATCTTTTGCCACAAACTGTTGGCTACACTCTTGGTAATACAGCTCAGTGCTTGGCGGATCAGGGATGCACTGCTGATGCACTCATACTCGTGTTGGAGTTGTGCATTGCGACCCTCAGGACTTTTTCTGCAAAGCCGGTTTGTATGTAACAAAGATTTTGCCCAACTTGTCCCGCTGCACGGACTTGTTCCATCCTAGACATGGGACTTTTTGTTTGGCTTTGTGGTACCCCCTGAGGTTTCTCTCAGCCCATTTCTACAGCCTGTCTAGGTGACCGCAAATAGCAGCCTTTTCCAGCAGTGTATTGACTGTTCCCCAGTTATTTGTGGACTTGTAGAAAGCGTAAAGAAACCGTATGCCAAAGTTCTTCATTGAGATAGGTCGTTTTCTCACTGAAAAGTCTTTGCGTCTTGTGAGGAGCTACAAGCACAAGCAGCTTCATATTATGAGTTTATAAATAACCTTGTGGTGAGAAACAGCGCTCTCGGGGTGGCTGCAGGTAGTCTCCTACTGCAGGGTGAAGTCAGTACCACTTTATCATGAGTCCGTCGTTGAACAGGGCAATGGAGAACAATTTTTTTCAATCTGATTCTTGAGACTATGTAGTCCAATGGGCCAGACTTAAGTATATAGACTGGGGCGGGGGAATTGTATCATACGTCTGGGACAAAAGCATGGAAGTCGATTTCACAATCTGAATATAGGAAGGGAGTTTGTTTTCCTTTAGCTGGTCTCCTTTCCATCACATGATTTCCAGTCTGATGTCACACTCGCGTGATTTGTGTAGCATGTCCAGACTACTAATTTTGGAGTTGTTAGCTTTGTTTTTGCGACCTGTTGTTTTTATGTGCCAAGTTTTTAACCCTTGGAATGTTGCCCAAACTGCCAAATCATTCCCCTATTTTATGTTCACAGTGACATTTCTCACCATTTTCTGTCCCTTCATGGAAGATTGGGGGAGCCCAGTAGCAATTCACAAATACCTAAAAAGTGATTAGCAATTATTGTTCTGTAAGTGCTTAATAGGGAGATTAAAACAGGCCACCAGGTGTTTACACAGTAACACTCGGTAGTATGAGGACTCGGCTCTAGCTATTACATGGTGTAAAGAGGGTAAATGCCCGCCCTCAGAGAGATCAGCAATTATTTTGATGCTCATATTATACCCCATTTTCTCTAGCAAGTTGTGCCATTCTATTATTTTTGAACTTTTTATTCCCTGATAGGGGTTTATCTGTGTTTATAGAAGCAGGATTGATCTGTATCCGCAAGATCAGTTTCTGTGAAAGGTATTTTTCTTGCTCGATCAGTAAGCTGCAAAGCCGCATTTTTCAGTCCGCCCCGTTGCATCTAACGTGGCATGTTTGTACACAGCAACAACGGAAGGGGGCTGCGCTTCACCGTGCGGGTTTGAAACAACTGATAATGAAACAGCTTAGGAGCAGGGCAAACGCTCCTCTGTAGCAAATCGTGTCATTCACAATGTCTCTTTTTTTTTCTGTTTCAGGAGGTTGGAAGCATTATCGGAAAGGTCAGGAAATTACTTTCTCTCTTTATTTTCATGTCAAAATATTGTATATCGGTGTACTTCATCAGCGCAGGCTAACTTTTTTTCTGTTTCTTTAACAGAAAGGTGAGACAGTTAAGAAGATGAGGGAGGAGGTAAGACAAGCCTTGATGTCTTTACTTGCCTTTCTTTCCAGCTCAGAGAACAGGGAGATTCAGCGTGTGCAGAGCGACGCTGCCATCAAGTGGGCAGTTAATTTAGCATCACCATTCTTTGCAAGTGGTGGCCTTTAAATTGTGCTGGCCTAAATTAAACAGGGTTGTTAATGTAGCCTCCTTATCACCGCAGCAGTCTGGAGCCTTTCATTCCCATAGCGGTATGCCTGCTGCTGCCTTATCTCAGGAACAGCTTAGCCAGATGATTCTGTGTATCAAAGCCACTGTATCTTCTTTAGCATACCAACATCAGTCCTGCACGTGGCTTGGCCTCCTGGTAGAGAGTTTCCAAAATCTTGAAACCAAGCATTAGACCAATGCTTCATAAAACTTGAAGATAGACATGAACTTCAGTAGAGCTGGAGCCAGACTTGCATAAGCCAAAGTATCCCTCTGCCGTGTCTTGGCAAAGCCTTAACTTGTCACCATCTTACAGCTCTGAGTAGGATGTGGACTGGGTAGACCTGCACTCCATGTACTTTGAAAAGGTTATAAACACAAAAAGTCTACTTAAAACATGGCACTGCATAAGCCTCGGTCTCCCCAGTGTCCATAGGATTCTTTCCCTACCACAGAGCAAGCTGTGCTGTCTTCAGAGGACTGTGCCCAGGGGGAGGCTACAGACCCACACTTGCCCTGCAGAGCAGCACATCTTACCTGAAGATCAGTGTAATTTTCCCTCTTTGAGGCAAGTGCCAAAAGCATAAGTCAAAAGACAAATGCTCCTGTTTAAAACCTTGGGAGTGCAAAGTGTATAGAGGATGCCTCAAGAAAAGTCAATTTGGTTCTGGTAAATCTGCAGTACATTACTACGGCAGCTGCTTTGTTGTTTTATATGCTGATAGAAGGTCTGTGGCAGGGAAATCTCTAAGTATTTGTAGTAAAGAAAATTGCCGAGACCCATCTTTAAATGTACACCATAGGGAGTTCATTGTCAGGCTGGCCGAGTTCAGAGCTCATGTTTTGATGCTGAGAGCTTTCACCCGTGTTTTCACACGTAAGTACATTTGCTCAGACTTAAAAAAAATACAAGAAAAAAATGTTTCAAATATAGTCAGTAATCCTGCCAGTTGATTAAACACATTTTAGTTTAATTATTAATTACGATCACGGGCAGATATCTTTGGATTTAATTTGCATGCACAGAAGGGAAAGCCATCATTGGAGAGTGCTCCTGACTTCTGAGTTAAACATCTTAGAGAAGAGTTATGATCCCTGGTTAGTTTTCAGAGATAAGTATCAAATGTTCTTTAACTCCTGAAAACCTACTGTCATGTACATGTGGTCATGAGGCTTTATTTGTTTTGTGTTTTTTTTTAAATAAAGAAATTATATGCTTCTTTCTATCAGCAAAGGACTAAGATGTTATGTCTCCACATGATGATAACCTGGCCCTCCTTAAATAACTACCTTCTGCAGTACTTTAAAAGCAAAATGCAACTTTATTTTGACTTTCCTGATGGATGTGGCAAGTTGCATATGGTCTTTATGGAATAAACTGCAACTCTGTCTTGCTCTGTTGATGGGGAACTGTCAGAGACAACTTTGGACCTAAAGAAAAGCACAAGAACCTCGGTTCTTTGCCCTGTGGTTGTTACTTTCCTACACACATATGGAGGCCACCACATAACATTGTAATTGTCGCAGCTCAGTTTTGACTGGTCATCTGTTGGAGGAGTAATACCAGTGAATTTTGGCTGCCACTGATCCACGGTGAAGTGATCTTTCACACATGGCACTGGTTTCAAAGGAGGAGCCGTGCTTTGCACACCTGATCTGCTCTGTGCCAGGCTGAATCCCACGGCCCCGGGTTCACATGTGGTGGTGGCAGCCAGATGTTGCCACCAGCATGAAGGAGCCCTGAGCCATGATCTCCTTCCTGATCCAGTGCTGCTGTATGATGAGGGCAAGACCCACTCAGCTTGGCCTGTCAGAAGAAGTGCCTGTTTCCCTTTCTTATCTGTGAACACTGAGTATGTCTGCCAGCCGAGTCCGTGGGCAGCAAGATTTTTCTACCAGTAGTGTTGGATTTAAATTTTTTTCTGTTGTGTTTGGTTGCTGTCGTGTGGGGAAATATGGTATCTTGCCGTTGAGCAGTATGCATGTGAATAAAGGCTCAGACAAACAGCTTATGGACTGATTTGTGGTAACCCTGAAGGCAAAGGGCCAAATTAACTCAGAGTATCTCACATTTGCTACAAGCCCAGATCCTTGAGAAGGTCAGTGCCTGTGGATGAGTTGAGGCTCCAGTGACTTGTTAGGCTGCATTAATACCTTTCCATGCCTGGAACCTCAGGGAAAGTGTAGGGTAGGTATTACCTGAACTGGATTTGATCATTATCTACATCAAGATCCTCTTAAATACAGTTGCATCTGGTTTAGGAGTTTTCTCTGCACTGCCACAGTGGCATAAAGGAGACTAAGTATACCTGAGAGCCATGCTGGCTTCTCTCCAAGACTTACAGTTTTCTAACTCCATCCAACAGGCTCCTTGCCTTAAGGAGATAACACCATTACTGTGGCCTGTCCTGCCACTACTCCTTTAAAGGGTCGTTCAGTGCATATTAATTGACTGCCTTCACGTGAGATACATCTATAAGGAACCTTCTCCACAGTGCAAAGCAATGCCCCAGCTAGACAGATCAAGCCCTGCTTTAAGGTCTGCAAACCAGGGAGTTGCATCATTCCTGGGGGTTATTGATGCTCCCTGGAGACAACCACCCTGTCTGAAATTCTGCAACTCTGGTCCTACTTAAAGTTAACTGGAAGGGCAGTAGATGTGGTCTATCTTGACCTCAGCAAGGCATTTGACACCGTCTCCCACGGCATCCTTGTGGGCAAGCTGAGGAGGTGTGGCCTGGATGATCAGGTAGTGAGGTGGATTGGGCGCTGACTGGAGGGCAGAAGTCAGAGGGTTGTGGTCAGTGGGGCCGAATCTAGTTGGAGGCCTGTGACTAGTGGAGTCCCTCAGGGGTCGGTGCTGGGTCCGGTATTATTCAATATCTTCATCAGTGACCTTGATGAGGGAACGGAGTGTACCCTCAGCAAGTTTGCTGATGACACTAAACTGGGAGGAGTGGCTGACACACCAGAGGGTTGTGCTGCCATTCAGCGGGACCTAGATAGGCTGGAGAGCTGAGTGGGGAGGAACCTGATGAGATTCAACAAGGGCAAGTGTAGGGTCTTGCACCT
>VWZZ01005860.1:465200-499332 GCA_013399095.1 Psophia crepitans | reverse complement strand
GGAAGATGGAGCCAGGCTCTTCTCAGTCCCATTAAGCGATAGGACAAGGGGCAACGGGTGCAAGCTGGAGCATAGGAGGTTCCGAGTTAATGTAAGGAAAAACTTTTTCACCGTGAGGGTGACAAAGCACTGGCACAGGCTGCCCAGAGAGGTTGTGGAGTCTCCTTCTCTGGAGACATTCAAAACCTGACCGGACACGTTCCTGAGTGATGTGCTCTAGGTGGCCCTGCCTTGGCAGGGGGGGTTGGACTAGATGATCTTTCAAGGTCCCTTCCAACCCTTGTGATTCTGTGATTCTGTAACTCTGAGAGAGGGAAGGGAAAAGGCTTGATTATGCAATTATTTGCAACTTTGAGTTACAGAGGTGCTATTTGCATACTGCAATGAAGGCTGTATAAGTATTTGCCCAGACAGGATCCGGCTTCCCGCAGTTAGATAAATTTTTGGAGTGTGATCACTTTATGCTGAAATCATGTAATGTTGGGGCTGCAGTTGTAGGGGAGGGAATTAGATGCTTCAAGATATTCTTTCCCAAACTATTTCCCTAATCCTTAGTTTGCTCCCTGGGAGGTATAAATTTGAAAAATATTTGTTCTTTTTGACAGAGTGGTGCTCGAATCAATATTTCAGAAGGCTCCTGTCCAGAGAGAATTGTGACAATAACAGGCCCAACAGATGCAATTTTTAAAGCTTTTTCTATGATTGCACTAAAATTTGAAGAGGTAAGCAAATAAAATATGTTTTTTTCTCTCTTTAAGTTGAAATACAAACACTGTTTGAATTTTCTCATGTTTGCTTTAATGTTAAATATGATTTGTTTAATGTTCTATTTAATAGCAATGAAAGTGGTTGTATTTTTATAAATGCTTTTGGCAGTAACGCTGAAGAAAAATAATGGGTCAATTTACAAGCTGTTTGATCATTTCTTTTGCTTTTTGGAGGCTTCAGGGAAAAGCAATTGCTTCTAGTAATGTGCACTAATGGCAGGAAAAATGTCTTGGAAAATTTCTGGTCCCATTGTGGGTTTGATTTGAAAAAGAATAATTGCTTAACTTTTAGCTCTGTTTCTATATGATTCCATTTGGTATTGATATAAATTTTATCTATGTCACAATGAATATATAGCTCGTTTAACTAGGAAATTTTTATTTTAAAAACAAACTATATGATTACTAATTATCAATTACTGTATTTAAAGCTTGGCTTATAAAACTAATTAAAATAAAGGCACTAGGAGTAAGTGAGGCAAGAGCTCAATTTACGGTAGAATAACCGTTCTGTGCAGATACGTACCTAAAGTGAGATCTGCTCAAGTTTCATGGACCAACTACAATTAGATATGGTCACCGCTTCAATGGGAAACCTCGCAGAAAAGACAACGGACTATAGAACACAAACTGTGTCACTCAGGAGAGGATTTAACTCTCTCTACTTTCGAAAATCATACGTCTAGTCCAGGCATCTCTCCTGTCCTCTCTGGAGGGACAGTGGCCCGTGCAGAAGGCGATTCACCTTCTCCTAAAGGAAGAGCCTGTAGACAGGTGGACTGAATCACCTGCAGCAGGGGGAAGTGGCTATGTCTCTCCACGGATTATTTAACTAGAGGGATGTGAATCCTTTTCTTAAGAGTACTTATTTCTCCAAGTCAGTAAAGTTAGTTTCCATAACTCCCCATAGCACTGGGAGATGCTGGCATTGATGGGAAATGTCAGCATGTGCTTTTATGTACCCGTGGTGATTGTTCACATTTAGAGCAACAGGACTTGAAGGGAGATTGTGGGTCATCAGATGCAGTTGTCTTCCAGCATAAGCAGTACGTCTTGCATCTCGCAGCTTCACAGCATGATCAAAAACTCATTAGATTTTTTCTGTTTCTTGATACTGGGTCCACAACCTCAGTTCTTTGACAGACTTCTTTTCGCTCCTCACCTGAATTTATTCATGAACAGTTTGTGCAGCTTTGTTTCTATGCCAGCACTGGCCATTAGCTTAAATAATTCTTGCCTTTCCATTCCTGAGGATTCATCTCTTAGACATATTTTTAGAAACCAGTTTTATCCCCTCACACCCTTGCTTTTGCCAGAGCAAGCAAGCCAAGCTCAGCCTTTCAGAGGCTGCATTCCCCACCCCTCTCCTGACTCTAGTAGTCCCTTTCTACCTTTTTCCATTTACAATTTATGTTAAACGTGCGTGTTAGTTGTGGTCAGGTTGCAAATGAAGTTCCACAAGGGTTTATTTAATGATGCTAACAGTCCCCTGTCCTAGTTACCATGCTAACGTATCCCTAGCACTGCTGGAAATGCCTCGCCTCCTACTAGTGCAGTGCTTTGCATGGAACCGTGCTGTGCCTGGCAGGTACCCCCAGCTCCTGCTCAGGGGTTTTCAGTGGGAACCTATTCAGTCGCAGCAGACATTCCTGTAAGCCCTCAGAGAAATTTCCCTTTTTTTTTCCTACTGCAAATGTTAACCCCATTTATGTTTCTCCAATTCTTCTTGGTTTTTCAGATCTTCCTGTATGATATTCTAATCTTTCAACATGTTGATGAAGTACCCTGGTTTTGTGGCATGGTACATTTTATAAGAATGCCCATTTTTTTCTTTGCCTAATGAGATAATAATGACTAATGAGATAATAATGACTTTGAGGTTGAATCCTGCAGAACCACACAAGTAATTCAGTCCAGCCCAATTTCAAAACCACCTGCTTAATCTCCTACCTATCTTATACCAATCCCTGTTTGAAGCTTCAAAGGCAGCTTCATGTATGGTACCATACCCTCCAGTCCATGGAGACCTGGAGAGAGCAGTCTGACTGCTCTCTGCACAAAAAGCATGCTCTGCTTAGGGGCTTATCCTGAAAAATGTTGAGGGAATCATTAACAGGGACAATCCCTGCTAGTTCCCACCAAAACGAGTACCCAGTGGAAGTAGCGCTGCATTTCTTATAAAAACATCGAACACTGCACAGCATCAGATCCCCACCCCACCACCCAACACGACGCAGTCTTTGTAAGCGCTGTAGCTAGCAATAGGCAAAGAAATCTGCAATTCAGGTATCTGACTGGATTTTATGCATATTTACCCTTGTAGATTTTAGTGGATAGTCTGGACTCTTCATGCGGATATTAGCAAAGGGGTGTTGGCATTCCCTGCAGATCAGGTACTGCAGTTATATATTCTGAAATATTTATATTTAGTTTTAATGGAATTGGCTGCTGCTATATTTAAAAGAACAGTGGTAAAGAGAAATGTCTCATATAATCAGTTAGGTTTCCTGTAACTATTCCTGTCAACAAAACAAAGTAACTGTAACACTTTGGAGGCAAAATAAAGTACTGTTTCAGAGATTACGAATGAGCGAGCTACCAAACATTGTTTTTCATGTATATCTTTTTGTTGGAGATTTCTTCAGCCATTCAAAAAACCGAAAATCCCAGAACAGACAGTGCCTGGCCCAGCTCTGGTTATTGCAGCTACCTTCAAACTGAACAAAAAAGAAGACATGTGAGACTGCTGCTCTGAGGGATTTTTTGGCATTTGTTATGCATGCCCACACGAAGCATTCTGACATGAAGCCCTTGAACCCTTAATTTCAACCCTACACCTGTGTAGCTGGGGACAAGCAGGTCTGGAAAGACATGTGAGCCCTGGAACGCTTTTCTACTGTTAGCACAAGTCTCAAAATGTGTCAGATAGATAGAAAAAAAAGAAAGATCTGGAGAAGTGTTCTCTGTGCAGTTGCTCTGCAGACCTATATCACTCTGCTTTGACAACCTTCCTAATAAAAGTTGATTTTCTAGCAACCTGATGATAAATTTACAAGCTAGGTAGGTAATTACATAAACAACTAAAGTGTTGGCTGCAGAGGAAGAATAGCTGTTAAAAAATGGCACTAACCCAGGCAGACCACTAGAGTTGAGGACATTTTAGAGCAGTCATTTCCAGTCTGGAGGCTGAGACCCAGGAAATGCAGCTGTCAGTTCACTGGTGAGTGAGGCAGTTCTATCTTTGGATAGAAATCTGTATCATCTACTGGAAGCACATGGTAGTTAAGCACTAGAATAGCCAGCAGGCGGGGCTCAGTGTGGTCAGACCTTCTCCAAATAAATAAGAAAAAGTTTGGCAGAATCCTTGTTCATTTGCAAACATTTATGAAGAATTTGCTCAGCTCTGGGAAGAAGGAGGAGAGAAAAAGGTGGTGATAAAAGAAATTGAGATTATGCCTTTTTAAAAAACATTATACACTTGCTATTACAACTATGGCATACCCTGTGGTGGTCATTACCAAGTGACAAGCCACCCTGCAGACTCATGCCTGCTGTGAAAATTGGCAAGTTTAATATTTCATTTAGAAGCTGGTAAAGAAGAATCATAGACTCACAGAAAGGTTTGGGTTGGAAGGGATCTCAAAGATCATCTAGTTCCAACCCCCCTGCCATGGGTAGCGACACCCTATGCTAGACCAGGTTGCCCAAAGCCCCATCCAGCCTGGCCTTGGACACTTCCAGGGATGGGGCAGCCACAGCTTCTCTGGGCAACCTGTTCCAGTGCCTCACCACCCTCACAGGGAAGAATTTCTTCCTCATAGCTAACCTAAATCTCCCCTCTTTTAGTTTAAACCCATTCCCCCTTGTCCTATCACTACAATCCCTAAGAAACAGCCCCTCTCCAGCTTTCCTGTAGGTCCCCTTTAGGTACTGGAAGGCCATAATTAGGTCTCCCCGGAGCCTTCTCTTCTCCTGGCTGAACAAGTCCAACTCCCTCAGCCTGTCCCCATAGGAGAGGTGCTCCAGACATCTGATCATCTTCATGGCCCTTCTCTGGACTCGCTCCAACAGCTCCATGTCCTTCCTGTACTGGGGACCCCAGAACTGGACACAGTAGTCCAGGTGGGGTCTCACAGGGGCAGAGTAAAGGAGGAGAATCACCTCCCTTGAATTTTGTTATGTTTTTCCCTGGAGGTTTGGTAGATTTCTGAGCTGCCAAGTTTGCTTGCCTTGGGAAGCCTTAGATGCTGTGACTCTGGGATGCCAAGAGCTAGGGATGCTGCAAGGCTTCAACAGTGGGAGCTGGCTCTCCCACCACTTCCAGGCTCCCAGATTCTGACTGAGGAGCAGCCCAGGCAAGTGGGCAGAAAGCCATGCGAGGTTCAGTTTGAGTGTCTGCCAGAGCCCTAGGACATGGATGCAGCGCCACAGAAAGTAGGAGGTTAAAGAAATAGGAATCTCCCAGTTTGTACAGTACAAAAGTTTCCAGCCAACCCTACTTGGGAGCCTGCAGTTTTGGAGGAGATTTTTTTTCTGTTCATTTCTCTTTTGCTATGTTTTTAAGCTGGATGGATGCCTGCATGGATGTGCTGCTGAGCCTGTGTGTTTAGGTTTTGCTCTTTCTAAATGATGAGGAGAAAATAAAGAGAATAGTGGCTTCCAGTTTTTGTGAAGTGCTTTTGAAAGGCAGAAGTGCAGTGGAGCCTTTGAGGCCAGGACGGATGTGATACGGAAGTGGGAGATGTTATCAGGGTCGTGATGGGTGGCTGAAGAGGGTTTTTTACCTACATTTGGAGGATCGTGTGCCACCACCTGACACAAATATGATATAGTGAAATGGCATCTTCCAGTTGAAAAATTGGCATGACTTGGGCTTTATTTCAGACACACCGGTCCTGCAAAATTCTGTTATCCCTCTCACTTTGTTTTGGATTGCAATCTTTTACTGACACGGCCACTAAACAAAATGTGAGTTACGGGCTGGCAGAGGAATGATTTGATAGCTGTCTCACGGCATGCAGCAATGCCTCATTCCATTCAAGAGTTTTTTCTTCTCTTTTAAGCTAAGCAAGGTCACATCAAGCCATTTCTTGGATGGAAGAACACTGCCATCACAAATGTGGAGGTACTGTAGGAATCAGTGCTGGTGTCACTGAGCTCTCACACTGGTTCAACGAGGCATGCAGAGTTGTTTAAAGTACTTTATTCTTTTCTTTTTTTCTTTTAATTTGGGGTACTGATCACGCAGTATAGGCACTTTTTTTTTAACAAGTGATAGTCTTGAATAAGCCAGAGAGGGAATTACATAGTTCTGTCTGCTGAAACTCATGTTGCATCATAAATTAGTTAAATAAATATGAAATGTGCATTTTCTGTCACTCCTGTCCTAATCTTTGGGCAGCATTTCTGTGAAAGGTGTAATAGCTGTGCCATGCCATCTCACAAGTGGATGAGATGCTCTTTTCAGCTCACAGCTAGCGTTAGCAAACCACACTGAGACTGTCATGAGTTGTTGGGCAACTGCTGTGCAGCTTGTGGCTTTTTTTTTTTTTGTGATCCTAAGTGCTCTCAACAGCATCCCATCAATCAGTGGGAAGATAAGCTTTGTCTTTTCCTCTGTGATGAAGACTTTAGAAGGATTTTTTTGTCTTGCCTAGAAGATTTTGAACAAATAAAATATTTTAAAACAAAGTAAACCTTGCAACAAGTAGTTTATTGCAATGCTCATGAGAAGGTATGGTGAACTCTCACTGGATAATGAGGTACAGGGATATAAGTTCTGTTACCTGCATACAGGTAATTCCTGTTCTGCTGAGCTCTTTGTACTCTAGTTATGTAGTTGTGATTAAAAAGATTCTAGAAATTATGTAGCACTACAAATACTCATGGATCTGCTACAAAAGAGAAATTAAAGCTGGGTGCAACAAAATATTTATCAAAATAATCTGACTTTCTCTGCTTCAGATTATTCACAGGTTCTTTGTCATTCCCCTTTTTAACCTTTTTTACTTTGTATCAAACTTGACAAGAAATTGTGTGAAAACTAAAGACATATCATATGGTAGAAACGTTCTAATTGAAATGGCGGAAAAGAGATCAGATCAGGATTTGGGGGCCTGTGAACTCAAAAGCCTCTTTGTCTTTTCCATTTGCTTTAGCTGGTCTGATGGCAGGTACCACCCCCTCCCCCTCCTCCTCCTCCTAGTCTTGCCTCAGAGATCACCCTCCGGTCCCGCAGCACGGACCTGCAATGCCAGGCAGTACAAGGGTTCCTCTGGCACAAGCCGCTTGCACGGCTCGTGCTTACGGCGCGTCACCGGCAGAGCTGGTGGCTTTACCTGCAGCAGAAACAAACTATGGCCGGTTGCACGCTTCCCAGGTCTCCACAAACAGCCCAGGCATTTGCTCCGGGCCCTTCAGTGCTTACTAGGGATGGCAAACCCTCCGCTAATTCTCACTGATGTTGTGATTACAGGACATCAACGCTTCAATGACAAACAGCACGGTGACAAGCAAACCGCCTGTAACACTGCGACTCGTCGTCCCAGCAAGTCAGTGTGGATCCCTTATAGGAAAAGGAGGTTCCAAAATCAAAGAAATCAGGGAGGTAAGTCTTGTGATGCCTGCCAGGAATGCTGGCTAGCTCGGCGTCCTGCTGAGGCCGTTTAAAGAGTGTGCCCTGCCAGCATCGTCCACAGCACTTTGTTCGTTGCACAAGCGTGAGCATGTGCTGAGCGAAAGGCCCAGAAAAGCCTTGCTCTGGGGGAAGCAGGGGTACAGCTGTGCCTTCTACCTCCCCTGAAGCTAAAGACAGCCCGTGAAATAAAGAAACAGCTTTACAACGTATTAGCCTTTGGTGCACAATTTAGCAAAGCAACAGTTTAGTGACAGAAATGGCTCGTCCAGTTTCCCTTCAGGCACAGTCCCCTTCCCAGCAATACTCAGGTGATCCCGAGCTGGAGCTTCGCAGCCATTTCCAAAGTGGTTACCACCGCTGCAGGCAGAGAAAGGCCCAAGTACTAGTGAGGAGTCCAGGTTAGTGTGTCAGATGCTTGATCCACTTTTTAGGAAAATTGGATTTTCATACTCCTTTCCTGTTTCTCCCTAATCTCGCTGTGACACAAGGGACTTGATTTCATGTATTCCAAACACATGTTGTTGGGTTTTTCTTAATCCAGACTTTATCTAAAGGTATTCATCCAATGTGCTGTGCTAGTAGCCACCTTTTCCTCTAACAAAAAAATGCAGACATTATCATTCTTCCATGCATGACTGTAACAACACAGCACGTGCCAACCCAAGGATCCAGTGCTTGTAATTGGTCAAACAAGAAAGTTAGGTACATGCTCAGTTATGTAGAGAAGATCTGAATAGGATATTTCAGAAAAATGGATTTTTATTCTGGAGAAAGTGGCAGTACTCCTTCTAGATTTTCTATTCATCCCAATACGGAATGAAGTGTTGAATAGCAAGATAACATGCTGATACATTTTTTTCATTTGACTATGTCAAAACAGAAGCTTCTGACACGTTCTACCAAACTGAAACTTCCTTTTTTTTTATCTAAGATGTAGATTCAAGACAGTAGGTTTAATTGAGCTTTTAAGTTTCATTTCAAACGTGGAAAAAAGATGGTTTTCTATCAAAGAAAATTTGATCAAATGTCAAGAAGGAGTGGAAAATGCTTTGATCAAAATTGAATGTCCGGCATTTGCTATGAACTGTTAGTTTATGGTAACCTTGGAAGGAAAGGTGATCACAGAGAATAGTTAGGGAAGTCATCTTGACTTTCAAGTTCTTCCAAATTATTTCACTTGGATTCGAATCTGATTGTCCCAGCTACTTTTAAGAAAGTTCCTTCTGAAGGCCGCTACTGAAAGGGTCTTTTATCTCCTTGCTTACAGGGAAGTTAAAGCAGCATGTACTGCTTCCATTAGCTGACAGAGCTGCCAAAAGCTGTTTCAGAGTTTGCCAGGCAATGAGCATGTTGTCCCTCCATGTGCCTCTTGCTTTGTAAACTATGCTCATGAAAACATGCCTAAGGTGTTGGCTGTAAACTCACAGAAAAACAATTCAGAGCCCTGTCATTCGACGAGTCTCTGTGCTTGCTGAGACCTGCAAGTAAAAGGCAATTACAAATCAGATATTTTTTCTTTGGAATGTTGTTACTGTTATTTTTCATCAAAGAGTCTGTCAAAGGAGCTATGCCTCTCAGTAGTCCTTATGGTCAAACCAGCTTTTGAGGTGTGGAAGAAAAGACTCACTTGATGACACTGAGAGGAAGAAAACGTTACTTCTGTGCAGATGTTAGGGTCATAGGAAACCCTCTCTCTTTTTTCCTTTAACTCGGAAAAAACTTTGTCAGAGAACTTTGCATAGATGGGGGACAATACTAGTGGGTTGAAGCGCATTCTCTGGGTGGAAGGAAGGTGTTCAGTTTGCCTTACACATGGGACACTTCTGGCTGAGATTCTGGACGGCCACCACCGTGCTGGTGTTTGCAGCAGTTCATGCCTGGGTGAGTCAGAAACCCTGCCAAGCGGCGGCACGCTCTCGCCCTGGCAGGCAGCAGACAAAGCCAGGCTAAAGCCTTGCCACTGGAGAAGGCAGAGCTACTGTCAGAGCACATGGCTGGAGGCAACCTCAGCCACAAGACATGATTTCTCTTGGTCTTCCAGATCTCTTAGGTGTCCAAGAGAACTGTCAGGCAGCAGGAATCCAGCTGATTTCTTAGTTGTGTCAAAATAGGAGCAGGTGTGAGTATGAACCTTGTGCTGGTGAGTGCGTGGTTCTGGGTTTTACAGCTGTCAATGCGTCGGATTTTATTTTAAATATTGGTAAGCTCATCCAGAGCACAGAGTGAGTGCTTTCAGGACATAGGTTTTTGAAGGTGAGATTGGTCTGCTGGTCTGCGTGCATTCAGCGACGGAAGTGGTTATTCGGGTGAGCATCGTTTCAGAAGCAATTACCTACTAGTCCAGTACAAGGAACTAAGAGGATAGTGTTAGGCCAAATAGGTGGTTTCATCAGGCTAATGTAGCGAGAAGTCACACTGCACACTTCCTTAAGCGTAAGGGTAATGTACAAAATATTACATGTTTTTTCATTGCTAACGTACGACCAAAGTCAAAGAATAAACAAAATTGGCACTGGAAGCAAATGCCTAAATGACTGTGGTATTTGGCAGAGTATTTTGTGCTAGATGTACGGATACCCAGAACTGTACGTTAAACAGCAAATACGATCAAATAAAAAAAAAAAGCATCCATCTCAAGATGTGGTCTAATTTCATCATCACTCAACACAGTGAGCGGCAGCTGCACAAGAGACAGTCTTTTGTGTTCAGTCATGTGTCCAGTATTAACATATAGGGTTGCTGTACTATTTTCAAGATAAGATTACAAAAAAAAAAAAAAAGAAAAAAAGAAAAGAAAGGCATGACTGATTGATCAAATTATGGTGAAATTCCAAAGCCTATTATAGAGCAAGGAATTGATATTCTGGCCTTAAACAGCACTAGTGAACAGAAGATGCAATCAGTAATTTAATCAGTCTTTGGAAAGAAGAATAACATGTGTTGTATGTAACCAGCAGGAAAACAAATTAACTCTTTGCTAACCGACACAACGTCAATGGTTACTGAAAATACTTTTTTTAAGAAGCCCAAAATATTGCGTTGCAGTAACAGTCAGGAATAGATTTTGTTTGCAGTACATGAAAGTGCTAACTCAATATGAAATGCCTGAGTTTTTTTCTATTGACTGAAAAGGCTTTTCAGGATATTTGTAAAATAATGCCAGGGATTGTTTTGACATCGTGCATTTTTTTTCTTTCCTTGGGTTTTTGGCGTTTGGGGTTTTTTTGTGAAGTAAGATACATTAGTGGCAAGACCAAATTTAAAAAAAAAAAAAAGCAAACACAAAAACACCTGGCTCATTACCTCCTTGGGTTCATTAATGAGCTAAAAATTGATGATGTGCATAGATTTAACCAACATTAATTATAATTTAGAAGTACTTCTGTACCATTCTGAGACGTTCCAGAGCATAAGGCAGCCCCAAATTTCATCCAGAGACACAAGTCAGCCATCAGTGGATTAAAGAGCCATTTATCTGCAACTCATTTGATTAGCAGACCTTCTCCAGATATCAGCATTTTTTTCCTCTTTTTTTGTGTTTTAAATTATTGAAAGCACTTCATTACACCTTTTTCATTTTTTAGTCAGCATTGCAACTGTCTGTCTTTGAGGAGGTTTCCTCATTTGTCCTGAAATTCAGGTCACGGTTTGATTCCTTACCAGCTACTGAGGACTAATCTTCCTAGGATGAGAGCGTTTGCAAATTGGCTTGCATGGGCAACCCCATGTCCTGCCAGACCCCAGTTACCCTGTCGGGGCATGAGGTTGCCTGTCACGTATCTAGCAAAGAAAAGACGGAAAGTTTGGAGGTGCATCGCCGTCCGTCGCATCAGTGCATCGCTGGCCTTTGAGAGGCGCCGTTACCTGCCCGACGGTGACGCTGTCTGTGCTCTGTCTCTGCTCAAGTCCACAGGAGCCCAGGTGCAGGTAGCTGGGGACATGTTGCCAAACTCCACGGAGCGCGCAGTGACTATCTCGGGCACTCCCGACGCCATTATCCAGTGCGTGAAACAGATATGCGTGGTTATGCTGGAGGTAAGCGAGCACGCGGCTTATCACTTCTCACCCGGGAGGTGCTCAAACACGTTATTAATTTTCAAGTGCCTTGGGTTCCCCGGGGGTGCTGCCTGCCCTTCCCGTGCCAGGGATTTCAAGAGGACTCTGTTAGACTCTGCGCTGCCTCTCGCAGCAGGGCTTAGGAATCAGAGATCAGGGCTTTCGTGATACCGTCAAACAGCAAACCAGCTCCAGCATGGAGCTGCAGCCCATTCTGAAAGAAAAAAAAACATTTTATTCTGATGGAGAAGAGGGCAGAAAACATCTAGGTCTTGTTTTAAATAGTAATAATTCTGACTAGTGCTATTTAGATTTATCAGGACTTTTCGCTTCCTTAGGGTCAGGTCATTGCATAAGGGCAGAATGTTTTATTTTGACAGCAGTTTTATAGCTCTTAGATTAAATGATACAAAATTAGTTTATATAAAAATCTGGACATTTTAACCCTTGCTGAAAAGACTGCTAATTTCATGCAAGTACATTTCTCAATTGATTGAGTTGAATAGAATTTGGAAAAAAAACATTTCAGCAAATCAAACTGAAATATTTTGACCTAATAACCATAATTTTTGACAAGGAATATGAAACATCTCTGCTATTATCGCATTTTCTGCTGGAAAGTTTTCTGTGTTTTTTTTTGGTTTGTTTTTTTACCAAAGTCTAGTCAAGGGCTGTGTCATTATGATCTCTGACACCCTACAGTTCTGTTACTCTTTAAAGAGGGGAGACACAGTGAAGGGCTTGAGACAGCACTATGACATTTGGCTCGTCAGAAGTATGCAATGACACACAGCCTTTGCATCAAAATGTCATACAGCCTAATGCAAATAAAGCATAAAAATTGAAAAATCCCCAGTGTTTTACTGGGGAAAAGTGACTCTTGCTTCTTTTTTTTTTCTTTTAAACTACTGTAAGGAACATATTTCTTTATAAAAATGCATGAGAACAGAAAGAAAATGTTAAAAAATCATTTTAGTTTGTTAGAGGTGGAGTACGTGATGGCAGTAGTGATCAGCTCTGTGAATACAGTGCATAGTCTATTGTCCGAGTGACATTGCTGTATGGAATTATTTGCTAAAGAAGATGAGAGAAACCACCTCTCAAAATCAGAGAAACACAGTCCTACTTTCCCACAGGTAGATCCACTTTTAAAATAACCAGTTTTGACATCAGAAGTACTTAATTTTATTGTAAGTCAAACCACAAGCAGCACTACGATGACACTGGCTTACCTACAGTTTGCTTCTTCAGACATTTAAATAACTCAGAAAATGAATGTGCTCTAATTCGCAGAGTATGTTTAGTTTGGCAACAAACACTTTCCTTGACATGAAATAGCTAGTTATATGATATAAATTAATGGCAGTGATACTGTTGTTACCTTCTTTAGTTGTAGTTAATGCGCTGAAACCAGGGCACCATTCTGCTAGGTGTTCACACGCGGTTTGAAGCCTTTTTACAGGCAGGTACTTCTGCTTTATTTAGGAGGAGAAAGTCAGCCTTGATCAGGGGTTTTCCCTTTGGGTCCCTGCCTTGGGCTACAGGGAACAAACTCTCTTTCCGTGCATTATGAAGGCCATGGTTATGCTCCTGCAGAAGCCATGAGGGTTTTTTTCCAACCTTCCAGCTCGCTCAGACAAAAGGCAGGATCAGAGTGGTCGTTTGCAAAGCGAACAGATAACTTTGCTGAGTTGGTAAAACAAGAAGCCTTGGTGTGTAGCAGCGTAGGAAAGATCGATAAGCCGGAGATATGCTCTGTGCTAACAAAGTGAGAGGACAGGCCCAATTCTTCCAAAACATCAAGAAATTTCAAAATTTTGCCCATGTTTCCTGAAATGCCTTGACATGCTTAACGAAGCTTCACAGCTTCATCTGACGATGGCGGTAATGAAGCCACGAGTGTCAGCACTGCCTCTTTCGGCTGTGCAGTCAGGACCTCAGCTCTTCCCCTGGAAGCCCGGACAACTGGCCCCTGTCTTGCCTTTGGGCCGATGGGGTGGAGGGCAGGGCGGCGTGGGCTGGGCTGGGTTAGCTGCGTGCCTTGTTGTCTGAGGTGACCAAGATAAGGCGTGGTTTTGTTAATATGAGCTCTGCTTCATTCTGCATTTTGATTGCTTTTTGTTTTTGTCTGCAGTCCCCACCCAAAGGTGCCACCATCCCCTACCGTCCCAAACCTGCCTCTGCACCTATCATTTTTGCAGGTGGCCAGGTAAGAGCAGACACCATTTTGGCTTCAGCTGGAAACCACACCGTCTTGGCCCAACCTCAGCCAGCGCCTGTTAGTTTTCAACATTTACTCTTTTTTGCCTGGTATAGTATTGATGTGCTTTGTCTACTCTGTGTGCTTACAGTTTGCAGGAAAGGAGAACACTGCATTGCAAACTTGACACAAAAATGTGATGGCTGGTATTTTACCAAGATGTAAAATTAACTTCTGTAGTTAAGAAAAGTTTGGCCTTCTGCAAATTGAGAAGTGTCCAAATCAGATGCTCCCCGAGTGGGACAAAACTGCTTATTGTAAGGGTTGATTTTTTTGACTCTTAACCTGTAGCTCCACTAGTGGTACAAACAGTTTTGTCAACTTTTCAAACAGCAGGATGTCTCTGCTCATGAAAGGCATCATTCTTCTCTCATAGTTTTCATACTTCTTAGGACCAAATATTGCATTTTGCAGTAAAAATTTGCACACACATAATTTCTGCTGCTTATAGTCCCTCAGAACCAAGTAGCAATGATGTTCTGAGGTTACAGAAAGTACAGGCATGCAAGCGGAGACCTTCCTAACCATGGCGTGCAACAGGCTGACTGATAACGCAGAGCTTTCTTGTTTCTTTTTTATATAGTTAGGTTTTGAAGATTCCCCCTTCATCTTAAGCTATATCAGTCAGGGTTCTCATCTGCTTTTAAATCCCTGTGTGCAGCATGAGTTTTCCTTGTCTTTTGATAATGGTCCTGAAATGGGTCTGCAACGTGCCGCTCAGACGTGGTGGGAATTTGCTCTGCCATCTTCCGTTGCAGGGGGAATGCAGTTTTAGCAAAGTGATGAGCGAGCAACAAACGCAGCTCATACGAACCCTAAAAACACCACAGGAGAGTCACCCACACAGCCAACAGGCTGAGAGCAGCGCTGCCCAGATATGTGCAAAGGTGGAGGAGCGAGATGCTGCAAGCCCTGCCCAACTCAAGAGGAAACTGATCTCCTAGATCTGGCCTAGAGGAAGGCAGCCATCTCTCTACTTGGGATTCACATACGTGAAGCCTCTCTGGCAGTAAGGCACCCCCACCTAGCCAAATCTTTTTCCCTAGATGATGGCAAGAGCCCTTTTTAAGCAGTTACCCAGTGGGAAGAGCCACTCACCTGCATGGTGGAACATCTGCAGGCAGGTCACACCTCCCTTCCCATGAGCCCAGCCCATGACATCACTCTGTCATGATGATAGCAGCCCTAGAGACCATGTCTCACCCCAGTAGGCAATTCAGAGGTCATATGAGAGCCTGGGCAGGGGATTCCTGGTGGGTCAGAGGGCACAAGGTGCTGCTGGTATTGGTGGTGTGGTGACCCGCACCTCCCCAATCTGCCAGTTTGTAAGGAAGCTCCTGCACATATGAAGCATACATCGAAGCGCCATTGTTTCTGACAGGCCTTTGGAATGAACTTTCTCTGAATTTTTGTCTGAGTTTTACCTTCTACTCTCTCATGACAGTAGTAGCTTTCAAGCCTGCCACTCACAGTTGTCTTCCAAATAAGAAATCTGCTTCCTTAGTGACCAAATTTGAATTTAAATTTTAAATGTTTTGCCAGAAATTGGTCGATGGCTGAAAGTTCAGAATAATTTACTCCACGAATATATTAAATTTACACTGCAGTGTTTTCCTTTAAGAAATACGTGTGTGTATATATGCAACAGTCTGTGTTACCAGTATTGTAATTGCCACTACCTTCAAAAACTGGCTCTGTAAGATTCTCAAAAATATTAAAACTGTTTGCTACAGTGCTCTGAGCAGTTTGTATAAATAATTGAAAGTGTCCCATTTTAAGGTCTAATAGCTCTTGTCATCTTCAGTTTTATCAGTTGAAAAAGTGTTCTCATTTTTCTAATGCAACCTTGTTGATGTGAGAAAGAGTCCAAGAGACAGACCTTTTCTGTGTGCTTTGAATTTAGTCTCTGACCAAGCAAACTTTTTAAGAAAATGCTTAAGAAGTGTTTGGGAGGCAGTATGGAAAGACGCTTTAACCAGATTTCATAGGTGGAAGTTAATACTGAAAATAAAACTTTAATAGCCGTGTTAATTCCACCCAACCTTTCAGCTACGCTATCAGAAGTGTTCCATTCTAAGTTACATCACAGATATCTTGAAATGTTTTGATTTGTTTAATGCTTGCATATCAAACAACACTAGCAAAATCAAATTTCTGTTTTTCCTTAACAAGTTGGGGTTCTTCTGCTTTAGAGTATCGTTTTTAATTTTCTTGTGCTTCTTCGATAATGCATTGCATGACAGAACCAAAAGGAAGCTGGATGCTGCCCTGCCTGCTCTGCCCATTACCAGCATTTAGCATATGCAGTGGTTAAAAATTAAATAAATCCAGCTCCAGCACTCCTGCCTGATGGAAACGAATTGGAAATTTCTACCTACTGGGCTACATTGCTGTTTAGATGGGTACAGCTTTGCTTTAGGTCACATAGCAGTTTATGGTTTAAATTGAGGACGATTTGTAGACCAGGTCATTCCTGCTGTTACTAACATCACTACGTCAGCAGGAAGGTTGCCCTTGACTTTGATGGAAGCAGACCCACAGCTCATGTCCTTAGTGAAAGGTTACAGTACAGGTGTCTCAGTAGCCTCTACCAGGCTTGTTCTTCACACCTCAGCCACGGAAGCGCACAGCTCCTCTGCCAAGGGATAGAGCAGTCAAAGACAGTTTTTCTCAACCTAAATTAATCAAATGGCTTTTTGGGAGCCTAAGAAATAAAGAGCTTTTTTTTTTTTTTCAACTGGGAAAGAAAATTCAGGACCCATCTTGCATCTTGTCCATGCTGCTTTGAAGGTTTTCATTGACAACCAAATAAAAGCTACTCTGAGCTCAGAATCTTCATTATTTGTCCAGGTTGTTTGCTTCCTTGTATGAATACATAGAACTATGAGGGAGCAGGGTGATGAAGAAAGAGGTGATTTTTATTAGGCTAGCTGGTGAATTTTTTTGCAGTCGTTTCTTGCTGGTTTGCGGGCCACTGCTTGGGAAGCACCCATGTAAAAGATGTTCTCCTAGCTTGGCTTTGAAGCAAAACCAAGGTCAGAAGGGACCCTTGTGGTGCATCACAGAGGCTCAGAGACCAAAGCATGGTTTCCAAACCCACTGTTCTGCTCATGGACCTAAACCCCCACCCAGTGCCATTTCCAGCTATCACCTCCTCGGGGCTGCTCCTCTGCTTGGCTGTGCACAGAACCCCCACTCAGCAAAGCAGCATAACATCTCCTTAAGGTTGTCCTCATTTGGTAAAACACTTCAACACACGCTTTGCTTGCTTGAATACCTGCTTGCTTAGGACCCACTGACAGCAGTGATCACCTGTTTTGGTGGACTGGAACCTTTTCTTGTCACTTATAGACCATCAGTAATGGCCATCCCCTGTAGACACATAGGAGTACGTTTGCCCATGATCACCCCATTAAGCCCAGTCACACACAATACTGCCTGAAAACTGCTCATGTGCGTAATGTTTGCCGGATTGCGGCCTTGCATTATAACTAATTTAAAAACTAAATGAAATTTTTATTCTCCAGAAGGGAAATTCTGCTGCAGAAATGTGCATCGAGCAGTTGAGGCATTAAAGGTTTTAATATCTGAACTCCATTAAATGAATTGTTTTATCATTTGCAGAGGATTCATTACTTTCTAAGAGGCCTTTTGTCAAATAAGCATTTTGCACACTAAGCTAATCAGTTCTGTTCCTGTTTATAATTCTCCCACTACAAATATTTATACGTTATAATTCGTCCTTCTGCTTTCCGCCTGCCTAAGCGCAAGCACATTAGCATTTTTCCGACATGCCATCCCTTTCAGAAAAGCCCTACAGGATATAATAGAAAATCAGAAAGTCTCTATAGTTTTCTCTTTGTAGGCCACCACAGAAGGTTAAACAGAGCCAGCAGGAGAGACAAAGGGCTGTGCTGACCGGTGCCTGCCATGCCGCTCTATCCCTCCTTGCTCACGTGCTTTTCTTTGCTTCCCCCACCTCACCCCGGTGCTGCCAGAAATGATGCCGGAAACTATACCCCTTGCCCTGCTCTTGTGGTGCAGAGAGGCTGGATTTGGAGGGGAGATGTTTGCCTTCTTGTGGAAGACAAGACCACCACGCTGAGGGTCTCCATCATGCTCCTGTCTCCAAACGTGCCCAGGCACTGTAGGGCTGGCTGCCACCCAGCACGTGTGCTCACGTTCCCCGCTGGCATGGCAGCCTGGGGCACAAACCCCACGGGAGTGCACCAGAGCACCCGTTTGCTGGCACTTAGCATCTGTGGTTGTCGGTAGCCAGATGAGGTGGCTTGGAGCCGGCTGACGTGTGTCCCTGCACACAGCTGTCAGGAGCTGGATGGCAGGGCAGGGCATCCCCCGGGCAGGTCTGCCCCGTCCTCGCTGCCCTTTTTTGCTGCTTCGGTATCAGCATCTCTGTGCATGCATCGGTGGCACTGGCAGATGGGGGAGCAGGGAGGGGAAGTGGCCACCCTCCTCAGCCCCCGCCGTGTCCCCAGCTGGACTGTAGGGAGTTCCTGGGGACCAAAGTCATCAAGAGCTCAGGCAGCAGCACTTGGGATCCCCTGCTTGCAAGGGGTGCGCAAGCAGCTCAGCAGAGACCTTTCCATACGGTGCCAAGCATTATCAAGCAGCACAAGACAATTAAGCTTCACTCAGCATTGAAAGCCATGTGGGTGGCATTTACCTGGGGAGCCAGGAGGAGCTTTTCTGATGGAATAGCAACGTTGCTTGTGCCACCTGACAGACCTGTGTCTTAACTGTGCTTCTTGTTTTCAGGCGTTCACGATTCAGGGGCAGTATGCCATCCCTCATCCAGACGTGAGTCCAGCGCATGTGAATTACTCCCTTTTTCTTCCTCTTCCTCCTATTTGTTCTGGGCAACATTTGCTTTCTACAGTTAGCGATAAAGACGTGGCCTAAGGACACCTTTCCTGACCAACCCACTGTATAGCCAAGTGTTAGCTCAGCTGCAACTCTTACCTTGTGTAATAATTGCTAGAAAGTAAAATGGCCCAGGAACAAATGACAGTTATCTTGGTCTTTTTTTTCTGCATGTGATATATTTGAGTTCTTTTAATATGTAATTCTACAGTAATTAGTTAATATTAACAGTAGCCATTACATGTAATAACAGTAGAGATGTCATTTATAACCAGTTTGGGTTTTATTTTCTCTACGGTAGATTAGAATGAATGATTAAATCCTTCTTTTTTTTATATATAATTTTAATTAATCCTGGTTTAGAACATGTAAGATGGTTTCTCTGCTCTGAAATAATTCCATTTGATTGGTTAGTTCTAATTTCCCATCCTGCCCTGCAGTTGACCAAGCTTCACCAGTTGGCTATGCAGCATCCCCCCTTTACTCCCCTTGGGCAGACCACCCCTGGTTTCCCTGGTACGTACCCATGACCCCCTGGGGATGTCCTTCTTCTTAACAGCTTTGTTTCCCATGGTCATTACATCATTTTAATAATAAATGTGGTCAATGACCAGCAATCCCTCTGTTCTTACACATTAATCTCTGTTCTTCCCTCCCGTACCACTGTTACAGTTCCTTTCATCATTACTAAAACGTGCTTTGTTTGTTACGTTTATTTAATCCCAACCACTTCATTTCTGCCTTTGGCTAAAAGCCCTGAGTTTATTTTGTTTGATCCTTGTAAAGTTATTACAGACCATACAGTATGTACCAGTTGGTCCTGAGTGAAGTCCTTGAGTTTTTCCAGTTTGGTAACACGGTTCAGAAAGAAGCAAACATGGGAAAGCAGTGGTACAGAAATACTGATTAAAGAAATTACAGTACACTGAAACTTGAATTCCTTGTACAGCCAAATGTCTTAAGAGCATCTGTAATCATCACTGCTGGGACAAGTGCCTCTACTAGATATGCAGATAGAGCTACAAAATGCAATGGAAATTTAGTTAAATTAAGGACAGCAGATTGGGTCCGTACTTATTAAAGCTGAGTTCTTGATTCAGGAGTGAGAAGTCGGTTAATCCTGAAAGAAATAATTTTTACTGTACTTCACTGCATACATGCTCAACATCTAAAAAATTCACAAACCAGAAGTACATACAGGTACTGGTACATGCTTTGTATGGCAAATAACATTTTATCACATACATCAAATTCTGTGAGCAACTTGATTGGTTTATATTCAATATAAAATAAGCATATGCAACTCTTAAATGAATGTAAAAATAAGTAAAATGAAGGTGAGTCACTATTTTTTAAGAATATTTATTTCTTTTCCATCTTTTCTAGTTGGAAATCAGTATTTTGGCATGTCTTTACCGACAACAATAATAATAAACACCAAAAAAAGAGAGAAAAGGCAAGAGACATGACATCCAAAATACACTTTTGTTTCTTCATGATGTATCTGATAAAATATCAGCAAGTAATACTAAATTGCCTTTCCTAGCTTTGTATTTTCCTTGTTCTTGTCATTAACACGCTGATCCTTAATCTTTTCCTGGTTATATTTGTGAGATGTACGTTTCTGTAATGTTGCTGTGTGTTTGAGCAGTAATTCCATTTTTCCTGAGCATTTTCCTTTTGTCCACCCAATTTACAAACAAATGTATGCAGCTTAGAGTACTTTTTACATTTCCCTCGAAAAATTACCCTCCCCAACCTTTCTTCAGCAACTAATCCCACATATAATTTCCAAATTTTCCTAGGTTAATTTCCTCACCCTTATTTGAATGCATTGATTTTTCTTTTCAATATCTATGCATTTTGTTCTGCTAATCGTTCGTTTGACTTCCACTTTCATTTTCCGTATTCGAGAACTCCTGGTAGACAGGTCAAATTTCAGCCATCCATTAATTTCTCAATTGATGTGCTTAGAACAAACGTCAGAGACTATTTTTAAGGGAAACCCTTCATTTAGTAGAAGTTGTTTATGATCCTGTGGAATCTCACGTGACATTTGTTGCTTTGGTGGGTTAAAGGTTAATTAACATAAGACTCATTTAAAATTAGTCCAGCCTTCTGAGTTTTGCATCTCTTGCTTTCTTTTCCGTTTCGCTAGCGGTTCTCTCTTTTTCTTTGCTCCTCTTTTTTTTTTTTTTTTTCATTTTTGTCTTCTTTCTGTATTTCTCCTTCTTTAAAATATCATTTGTTGTGTCTTGCCCTACTTCCAAACAACTGGCGTAACGTTTTCCCTCTGTCCCCTGAATAGGACTGGATGCCACTACTCCAACCAGTTCCCATGAACTTACTATTCCCAATGATGTAAGTGGACCAATAGTCAGTATCACTTTCTCTTCTCTCACGCCTCCGCCACCGGAGGGGAAACCTCTCACTTTCGGCTGATTTGTAAACGCTAGTAGTCCCCAAAATGAATTGTACAGCATTTAGTCTGTTGGGGAGGGGGGCTTAGGGGTTATTGAGGTGCTGGGCAGAAGTGACTGTCCCCTCTGGTGTCAGGTCTCCAGCGCTGAGGGTTTAGTTGCACACTGGTGCCATGGTGCTTCACCGGCTTCGTGAAAGCCTCTGCTGCTTACAGCTGACTTAGATGAGTAATTGGGATTCTTCTTTCGGGCGACACTAGCACAGGAGGTCTCAGCAGAATGGTTAAAGCGGGTGGAAAACTGCGCAGCCCCATGTGCTGTGTGTTGGGATGGAGCTCTCCAGGCCAGGGGGTGGAGAGCCTGCACCTCGATGGCTTCTGTCATGCTTGTCTCCGCTGCACCCCACACTTATCCAAGACTGCTTTTTTTTCTGAGAAAAAAAGCTACTGTGGTTGTGTAAAAGTGCAATACAAGGGTTTATTTCAAAAACAACGGCTAAAAACATTCCTGCTCCAGCAACTCTGGACCAGCTGTGATTGACAGACCCAGTCTCCATGAGCAATACAGTGCTGAATCTTAAAACAGCTACTCAAAATGCCCAACCGATACGCCGCGTGTCATATAAAAATGCCTTTCCCTTTTATTCACTTCCATTGCAAAGGAGGTTGGGGGTTTTTTTCAGTTTCCATTACAAATGGGTCACTTGGAAAATGGAAGATTTCCCCTCCAGTAAAAAAAGCTTCCAAGCATGAGTGGGATCACAAATAGCAATTGTATTACTTAAGAGATACTTGCAATATTGTGTAAGCCCTATTAAACTCAGTGGCAATGATTTACAGTAAGAAAAAAAACCAGAATAACAAAGAAGCAAAGGTAAATCTTTTATGAGTGCTGTGATTTTGTAAGCCTTCTGTTACTTAAGAGATGTCCTGCTGATTTGTCAGCACCTGCTTCATAATGCAGTTTATTGAATGTTGGGAGTTTTACGGGAGCACCGTATTTATCCTTACAGTGCAAGTTTTTTAATCTCACTTTCAGGCAAATACTGTTCTTGCTGTCAGTGATATAAAGCCAAGGTAACTCTTCTGACTTCTTTCTGCATTCATAGCGGAGAAAGAGAGGGAGAAAGTTGGCCTTGCGTCCTGTAGTGAATTAGAAAATTAAAAAAACCCATCAGTTTCTCACCTAGGAGGTACGAAATGCCCCGGCTCAGCACTACCCGCTGAGAAGCAAACACGCATCCGTGAGCTGTTTGCAGTAGGAGGGGTTCCTGGCTACACGGTGCGTGTCTCGCTGCTGTTGCCGAAGGAGCAAACCCAAGGCCAACGCCAGGGTTAGGCGTAGCAGCAGCCTGCGGGGCCGTACAGGCGGTGAAAGGCAGTTCTGAAGTTCCTGCGGCGTCAAGGTGTGCGTTAAAGGACAGAAGGGCCCTAGTGCTGCTCACGTGTTCTGCGTGTGCATGAGAGTGTGTGTGTGCATGCGTGTGTGCGTGCAGCTGGTGCCGCGGCACCAGCTGAGAGGGGAGGAAGGGTTTTCATGTCCCAAACAGGCATCAGGGGCTGTTTGGGAATTTTGCAGGGGGGAAAACAGTTTCGTCGTGCGTCTCCCCGAAGTGTTGGCTCTGCCTGTGCCCCAGCCTGTCCGCAGTGCCCTGCCAGGCTGTCCTCAGGCTGCAGCAGCAAGAGGGTACCATCCCTGGGGCCTTCCAGCGTAACCGTGCCTACCAGTGTCCCGCAGCCCCATCAGCACGGCAGCAAGGCTGCTCGCGGGGTAGCCCCGTGCCAAAAATGAGGAGATGAGGGAGACAGAGAGGCTTGGGGCAGAGAGGAAGCCGGGCGAGGAGGTGCCAGCACCCGTGTTTCATGAATGCCCTGTCAGTCAGATGCTGCGCACGGAGCGGGGTGAGGGCGGGAGATGCAACAGCAGTTGTACACCAAAGCCTGCACGGGCAAATTGTCTTCGCTTTCCCAGTCAGCATCCCCTGGGCCCAGGTTTGGTGGGCAGTCGGTGTGGCACAGTGATTATCTGACTGAAGGTAAAGGGAGCTGCGGGCCCTGGCATGGGGCTGTGGTGCAGCCCCGAGGCTGCACATGGCCGGTCCCCTGCCTGCCCCGACGCCGTGGAGCCCTTGTGCTGCGTGAACATTCTTAGCGTATGTGCTTATGTGTGCGAAGGTCCGGTGTGCATGAGGAGAATGTGGGACTTGCAAATATCTACATGCTCTGCAGCAACCAGAGAAGCCAGTGCGTATCTACATGTGCTACATCTATTTTTTAAAACCAAGACAATGATAAGTACATAAACCCAAAGCCTCAGTAAGAATCTGATGGAGCAAAATTGGATATAAAGAGAATAAGGAGCTCAGACTTTAGCCTAGCCTAAGAAAGCAGATATTAATGGCCATTTACAATTTGCATAGCTTTTATTAAAATAAATTTTCTTCACTCCTTCTGGCATTAAGGCAGTGACAGAAATTTTTTTTCTGTTATTATTGATTATTCCTGTGCTGCTTTTTCGTACAGCATGCTGGCAATTGCAACTAACCTGTTGCTCAGTAATAAAGAGACACCAGAGAACAAAGAACTGCATTGTATAGAAAGTTATTCTGCATATGCTAAAAGCCAAGGCTTCCTCTCCAAATAATTAATTCAGAAGATTTGACTTTCTAGATTTTCTCATAACTTCTGGGTATCTCCAAAAAGAGCACAGGGAGGACATTTGTCCAGGTCCGTCTCAGACGTCACTTTGATCCTTGTCTAGCATCTCCTTTTCCTCATCAGAGCCTCTTACAGGGACACTTGTTTGCCTTTCTTTCCTTGCTGGGATCTTGCCTGGCCTTGCCATAAGTTTCACACAGATCCCAGAATAAAGTGGCGTGACAGTGGCAGGTCCTGAAGGAAAGGATGGTATCCCTGGGTGTAGCTGATTTGGCACAGATAACAGATGTCTTAAGATTTCATGATCCAACTGTCCAAAATGCCCCATTGAGCGTAAATGAACAGACCAGTAATAAAAAAATCTGTCTCATTGAAAGTTACACATATTTTACATATATGTGGGAGACAGGCAGAAGCAAGTAACAGGAAAACAACTTCCCCTCAGAAAGCACCAAGAACATTTGAAGAAAGCTGTAGCTCTGATCAATACTCCGTAGAAACTTCAATCCACCCAAGCTGGAAATAGCACACTGAAGAATCACCTTTATTTCTCCATGGAGGCAGAAGTCCTTCCCTGCAAACAACCAAGGGGGAATCACGTGTGCAAAATGCTCTCGGAGCAGCCCAGGGTGAAATGCAGCATCGGCTCCACGTGATGCTCCAAGGAGGTCCGTGTGACACTGCCTCTTCCACCAGTGGTCACTGGGAGGACGGAGCTCTCATCTTTGCACATCCCCAACCCATCGCGTGCGGCAGGGGAGAATCAGCACAAACCTTTGAGAAGAACATAAGGGCAGTGTCCGACCCTAGCTGTGACTTCCAGCAAGGCCACCCACCACCTACCCGTTAGAGGAAAAGTGCACCTCGCCCTCCCTGCAGCCCTCTTCCAGAAAAGTCCTGAGAACTATCCCCATGTTCTTATAAAACTAAGCTGCTGCCTAAGTCCATCCCTGGCTCAGAAACTTTCCAGTTGTACAAGAGTTTAAAGGCACTGGTTAGGCAAAGACTTAATAATTCACACCAGATACGCTCAGAAAGGTCCTGCAGTAGTGTAAGTCAAAGTGCTTCTGAAGGCAAGGGACCTGTGGATTCAACCTCAATAAATTTACCTTCCTGCTGAGAGCCTCCCATGTAATAGAGCAATAATGCCCAGACCAAAAATACAGAATTAACCAAATTCTGTAAAATAGGCATATTTAAGGGGGGGGCGTTATTAAAAAAAAAAAAGGGATTTTTATCACTTTTGAGATTTGCACATGGCCTGATTTTTGTCTCCTGTTAATCTAAGAAAATGGCAGTTGATTCCTCAAGTAGACCTTTCCACTTGAGGTCAAGAATCAGTAGAAAGATTTCACAAGCTTAATATCCATCAGCAGCAATGTGAGACCTTTGGTGGATCAAGGCACTTGTGAGCATGAAAAGTAATTCCCCCAGATCCACCTACTGCTCACATGAGGGAACAGGGTGGGAATTGATGGTGGGCCCTGAGTAAACTGAAATGCAAACAAAGCGGCAGAGCCTTTTGGGTTACAAAACGAGTAATGAGAAGGCTCATTTCTGAAAATGTCTTCTCAGTTTTCTGTGCGCCTTCTTGCAAAGCCTATGAAATAATGATAGTCCAGGTTTTGCATTATCCTGGCAAGGAAAGCTATTATTATTATTATTATTATTATTATTATTATTATTACTACTGGTTTTTAAGAGGCACAGAGTATTTAAGTGTCTCTTTCCAGGCCCTGCAGTACATCTGTAAAGAACTGCAGTCATACCTCAGGAGATTATTTCTTCCTATAGAGTACTCTACCCTAGCATTTCTAACTACCAAAAAAAAAACACCCACCAAAAAACCAACCCAAACCTGGAAGTAAGAAAGCGACTGAAGAGCCTCCTTCATGACGAGCACCTGCTTGCTCAGCTAGTGTAGAGGCTTTGCCAAAAGCAACAGGCTGGCTCTGGGTTGGCAGTGGGGAACTGAGGAGAACCACGTGTACCTGTGGTATGATCAACCCCTCCAGACAATAGATCCTCAGCTGCAGAGGCTACTTCCTTGGCCCTTTTCACCACTACTACATTAATTACAAGAAAGGAATCTAGCTTTTTTACCAGTGTTTAAAAAGAACGTGAGCTCAATGCCACTTCCCATGGCAAGCAATACTCTGCAGCATCACACTTGGATAATAAACCAAAAACCAAAAGTCTGATTGCTCCCAGGGCTGCACAAAGGTAGTGTGGTGTGGTGGACATAGAGGAACAAACCAGTAAGAAACATCCAGCAGGAAGCTGTTATTATTAGAGTATGACAGAAACTTTAGCATTATGGGACAAAAATACATATATTTAGCATTTCTATTTAGCATTATGGACAAAAAAAGAAATGGAAGAGAGGGCCTGAACCATAGATGGCATGGGTCAGGAGAAACTATCAGCAAGTGGATGGATGAGGGTAGACCTTCCAGCTCCTTCCTTTAAGAGCCCTGACTGTGATTCAATCCTGTTTATGTTGCTACCAGCAAAACTTTACTGAAGGACAAAGTAGAACTAGAAAAAAGCAGAATCCATATTTTAGGATTGGTTTGTTTGGGGTTTGGGTTTTTTTGGCATGAGGAGAAGTGAGGTACGCTGAGATAGGGGAAGGGAGATTAGATGTGGCGTAGAGTAAGTGAAAGGGGAACAGATCTTCCCTGGTGCTCACAGTCAAAGGAGGGGACACCAGCTGAAATTTTGAGGCATAAGGACAAACAGCGATACTTCGCACACAACACGAGCGAGCTACAGCCCTTCTTGGGCAGCAGGAGGAGAAACGGGTTCAAAAAGGAATTGTCAGGCACATGGACTGTTGAGCCTAAAGGCAGGTATTATAGTGCATCAGAGGCTTGGCTCCTCTCTCACAGGGGCCAGCTTTACCACTTGCTTTCTGCAGAATTCCCTCTTGGTTTATGCTTCCATCGGTGAGAGCAGGGCTCACTGCATGTTGGGCAGGCAGGTGAGCATCAATGTAAAGTCACTGAAAACAGCTACGTGTTTAATGTCCTCCCCAGTCTCTAACTCTGTCTACCAAGCCTGCAAGAGCAGCAGAGATGTCTGTGAAACTGTCAGCACTGCATGCAAGGTAGCAGCTTCCAAAGTCTGGGGAAGCTTGCTTTTGTGGTGAGGGACATTTGTGGGACTGAATCACACATAGCTTGCCAAATCACGTGAAATGGCCAGCTACAGAGCGACAGGGGGCAGCTGACAGCGTTAGAAAAGCCACTCTTGAAAAGAGGTACGTGTTTGGATGCAATTTCTCATGGACTCATCTCAAAGCAAGGCAGGGCAGGTGCTTTTATGTAAAACCAAATGTCCACAGCCTGACTGAGTGAAGGTTTGTAGATGAAAACCGGTCCCTTGAACTTCTTCCAGAATCCACCAGCTCTCAAATAGTCAGACACTGCACAAATTCCAGCGTTCAGTCATACGTGATGGGAAAGGCACCCCAGAAAGAGCCCAAGCCCCCCAGCACTACTGTCCTCCCTGTGTGGCAAACAGAGAAGTGAATTCTGCGCCAGCTGCAGGTCGCGTCACAGGTGGCAGAGCGTGTTTGAGAAGCCCATTGTCACAGCAACAAAGGGTGACTTTGGAGAGCTTCAGACCAAAGGTTACCAAACCTCTACTTCCAGATACTTGCATCACCAAAATCCGTGACCATCCTGGACTGAATCCTCACTACCTAACTCCAGGTCAGCTAGGAGATGGCAAACTCTTTGCACTGACCCACCAGGGTTTCAAGGCGTGTTGGAGGATCCCCAGAACACACAAGTGGTGGCCTCCTGGTGACCTGGCAAGTGACCAGGAAAGTGCCTTAGAGCTGGTGAACCAGACATGTAAAACTATGTCTCACAACGTGCCTGAAGGACTGGCGGTCCCATGCAGTTCCTCTGCTTTGAATGCCACAGACAGCTATGCCTGTGAACTGGACTGCTTGAAATTCTTCTAAATAATACATTTTTGTATATTTTTTCATGTATTTTACACCAAGTCATTTTGTCAGATTTCCCCTTCCGCTTTGGACTGAGGGAATACGTGCAGTCTACATTTTCCTGTTGGCACTTAGGACATCATTATTAAAAGCAACCAGAAGCATGTCCCGATCTGTACATCAAGTGAGAAGTATTAAAGGAATCTGAAGAGTGATGGGCACAGTAACAGCTGCTTCAGAGAGCCTCAGTCCTGGTCAGTGCTTCATAAGATCATCAGTAGCAACAGATGGATTCTTGACCAGTCACTTAAAGATCATCACCACAAAAAAAGGTGCTGGTTGTGGCAGAAGGAAATACTGATGGCCTCCAGTCGTGGTGGCCATACCAAGCCATTCCTGTATCTCAGTGAACAGCTCTGGCTAGCAGTCAAGTAAAGATGACCCAAGGCTTCCCCCCGCCCCCTGTGCTCCATTCTGCTTCTGCAGTAGTGAACGCTTCTGACCAGGTTTGAGTAAATTACAGCTACAGTATGATACGTAAATGATTCACAGGAACAAAATTATGGAAGTTCATCACCAGGTTTTACCAGCTAAGAGTGGATCTAGTGCTGCCAGCTTGGCTGTACAATGATGCTCTCTCTGGTAGGAGGCCTTTGCTTTCCTCACGCTGTCACACACTGACCAAAGCCAAACCCCACCACTGGCTGGCACCCACCTGTGCTCTGGGTGCTTTTCTGTCCCGCCTCACCTTCCCGACCTGCGGAGCGTGGAGGCCAGCAAGACTGAGGCGTAGAAGCCTCACCTTTACGGAATCCAAAACGCCTCAGCCTCGGCTGGCTGCTTGGGGCCTGGCTGCTTTGGGGCGCTGCCCGTAGCAGAGGAGCAGCGCCCTGGCACAGCTATCGCGCTCCCTTCGCCCAGCTGCGGCCGTTGTTATGTCTGCTGCTGAACACCTTCTCCAGGTCTCGCACACAGCTTCCAAAAGCTTGTCACTCCACCAGGAGCGTTTAAGCAACTTTTAAAAGCCTGTTAATCAAAGATAACACCAATGCAATTTAAAAAAAAATAAAATATATATATATATATATATATATAGTTGAGGGGATCTAGGAACACACACAGACAGAACTCAGGCTCAGGGGTTTTTTTCCCAAAATACGAGTTTTGTTAAGTTTCTGTGTAAAGGAACACAGTTACAGCATGAAAAAATTCCAGTCTCTTCCTGTGCCTGCTTCTGCCTGCAGCTACAGGTCTGTAAATCCCACTGACTTTAATGGTGCAGTACCCGCCCGAGCGAGGACCACGCGTGCCGGGGGAGGCCTCGGACAAGCAGCGCAGCGCAGCGGTGCGAGGCCGCAGGGCAGCAGCTTTGCGCGGTCAGGCTGACTTCCAGCTGCTCTTCTCGGTTTGCCGCTGCCGCCGCTGGCGCGTGGGGCTGGGCTGTGCTGTGTGTGGCGCAGCACCACAGCACGCCGTGGCCTGCTGCCGCGGCAGACGGCTAAATAATCCGATGTCGAGCTGATAGGCGCGTAGCAGCGAAACTGGGTTTAGAGACGTGTGACCACAGAGCCAACAGACTGCGCTAGTTATTCCCTCCAAACAGCACAGCAAAAATCTTCTGTTCCGATGCTGAGCTTTTCATAACCATGTTTTTAGCGATACGACAAATTGCAGTTGAGTGGTTTTTGCTTGTGTCTGTGGCACTAATCTCAGTCTTTGTCCCGCTCCAGTTAATAGGCTGCATTATTGGCAGACAAGGCAGTAAGATAAATGAAATCAGGCAGATGTCAGGAGCGCAGATCAAGATTGCTAATGCCACAGAAGGCTCCGCAGAACGACAAGTTACAATCACAGGATCCCCTGCAAACATCAGCTTAGCACAGTACCTCATTAACGCAAGGTAAGTTTGCTCTGTAAGTGATTACGCTTCTGCGAGATTGCTCTGTCTGCTCTCCAGCAAATGTCTGTCCTGGATAGATCCAGAAAGTTGCTTCGCAGTGTCCATTTTGCATAGTGCTGTTCAATTCCTGATGGTCTGTAAAGCCTGTATCATTAGAAACTGTGTTTGCTGTTGGTTTATACGGAAAGGAGCTTAATTCGGTGCAGTTGCAGGTACAGGTTGAATGACAAAAGCTGAAAAATCTGAATACTCACATTAGCATCCACCGAAAATACAGGCGGATAAATTAAATGAAACGACAATCATAAATTCTTCAGAAGAGAAGACTTTTCGCAGACCCCTTTTACTGTCCTAAATGGCAAATATAGTGAAACAGATTGCAAAACAGATTTAATTTACTAACTGGAAATTGCCACTCAGTGTTGATGTTAAACTGACATTTGGTCGCTAAAGAGGCACGGGATTTATTTTTTCGGAGACAGCATCACAAATTTGTGAAAAGCGTTCCCTAATGAGACGGGCTGAGACTGCTGCTCCACTTCTCGGTGCCAGAATTAATGAAAGCGCTGGCTGTTTAGCTAAGCTGTTGCAACGGCTTAAGTCTCTATCATAGTTTTGATATGATTATTTAGAACAGTACTAGAACTGATACCACCTTTACTTGCAATTATCCTGAGAAGAAAGCGCAATGGATATAGTGCTGTCTCATCGATCTACTTGTAAATGGTGGACTGAGGCAATGTCTTGCGGGGAGGGGCAGTGTCTATGTGTTTTATTGCTTGGTTGGGGTTTTTTTTCTTTTCTCCTCCCCCCCAAAAAAAAAGAATAATACTGTGATATGAATCAAGCTTTGTGTTTAACTATGTTTGCTGTTAAGGTCGTAGAAAGTATGTGATTTATACGGGGCGGGGTGGGGGGCTGTAGTCATAGCGGGTCTACAGCTTCCTATGGTCCGACCTCCCCCCCAGCCTGGTCCTGCAGTGCGCCACTGCAAGCCGCTGTAAATGTCTTAACGGAGGAAAAGGACGTTTGTGCATCTCTGTGTTACAGCAAACAAAAATACTGCTTTTTATAATTCAGTTTGAAAGTAGTTTCCTAGGGAAAGATATATTGAGGGGTGGCGTCGTGAAGCCTAAGATAAGCTGTTTCCAGAATCCTAAAACAACGTACAGCGCTTTTGATTTATATTCTTTGTAGCAAATATAAGTCACTTCCTTAAGCCCTGTAATCAAATAAAAATGTGTTCCCTCCTTTAACCCTTAAGGATATGTTCTTCTCTTGGTGTTCAGGGATTCCCCACACATCGAGACGAGAATAGACCCCTTCATTTTTAGTTGCACAAACACCATATGGCATGCACCTGGATCTCAGAAGATAACAATTTAAGATCTTCAAGACAGCTAAAGCATGCAAATAAAATAATGCACTTATTAATGGAGTTGCAGTGAGCTGCTCACCAGAGACAGAAACTCTAGTGAACAAACCTCTGTCTGACTCACTGTAGAAAAGCCTGTGAACTCTCACACTTCTGTTTATTACTGTTTAATGATTCTTTTGGCGGAATGGGATATATTATGAGGTCTTTTAACATACTTTTGCAAAGAAGAAAACTTCTCAGCAGTCATATACAACGGATACTCTATCTATACCCTGGGAAACCAGAAACAAAATATTTTCTTCCTGTTGAATTTCTAGATAGAAGTCATTTGTTACCATCATCTACAATGAACCATCGTATATTATTATGTACCATGTGTTGAAACTGTATTTAGATGAAGTGACTTCATTTGTAAATGAAGACTCTTAAAGTAATGTATAATAAATTAAGCTCTAAGGTAACATAGGACATTAAGGTGGCTTTTTCATTTTAAAAAGTGACGCTGTTCCAGATTTCCCCTTTCACAAGAGAATTCCCATCCAGTTAGGTGCCAGCAGCACTAGCTCGCAGTCACACTGGAGGAAGAACCGAGAAACCCGTCAGGCAAGAGGGAGGTCTGCTCCAGCCGGGGTTTCAGTGCTGGGGCAGCTTTCCCAGAGGCAGATCTCGCTGCCGCTGCCCACGCACACTGGGAGCCAGTTTCAGTGTTTGTCAGCCCTAAACCTGCCACAAGCACTGCTGTCTCTTTTAAAGACATTGGCATGAAATAACCAGTGTTGGGGAAGAGCTGAGTACAGCACCTAGATTGCCCAAGGTATAGTCTGGTATGTCAGAACAATAATTATAATAAATTAAAGCCATATAAGCATTCAGGGTAAGGTGGACTACTGTTTTTTCCCTCTCCCCCACAAGATCTGTCATTCTCATGGATTTGGTTTCCAGGGCCAGTATTTCTGCATAAATCAATGTCTCACAGCAGCATAGGATGTAAAAAAATAATAATAATAAATCTATCCGGTGTATTCCTGAAACGTTCTCTGTGTATCTTTAAACTATCCTCTAACCAAAGTTGCCATCTATAGAATAATTTATCTAATTAAGACTTTTATTGCAATCTGGTGTTGAATATGTACATAATATACTCTAAATTATAGATATATAAATACATTGATACAATAGCAAGACAGAGATTTAAACCTTTCTAAAGCCTTGTTCTGATTCTGTATTGATTAGCCGAGCGCTGACCTCTGTACGAGTAGAACGTGTCCTAGCTTGTTTGCAGTAGAAGTGTCTTTTCTTCCTGTAAAATCTTCCGTCTCTTAACTGGTCTCCACTGCAGTAACTGGATTTTCATTATCCAATTCCATCTTCTAGCTTATACTACGAATGAACTGCAGTTTAGGTTTCCTGTGTAATGTGTGACTTTGGATTATAAATGAACCGTAGCCAGCAGCACTTGCACTGTTGAAGGGCCGTTTCCTGGAGATGTTTTTTTTTTACTGCCATTTTGATGAGGTTCACTCACAGCGCTAACAGGACCCCCGAAGCCACACTTGAGCTTTATTCCTTTCACCAGGTTTGGGTAATGCAGGATGTGGCCTTTGGTGTACGTACGCAAACAGTGTAGGGCTTCAGTGTAAAACTGGCACCATGAAATTCTGTATGACAGCTGCCGCATCTGCTTTCGCATCCAATTTTGTCGCATCTACAGTTGGTTTGGGAAGCAGCTGCTGTCACAGGACAGCTGACAGCAACCTGACATACTTTCACCTCACGCGTTGCCACCGCTAATAAATGTGAAGCAGGGCAAATTATTGCTTTAGTTGTACCTGTGCGAGCGCACCAGAGACAGGGAGTTTGAGTGGCTGCTACCAACACCAGCATTTAGCCTGTGGGAGCTATTCTCCCCGCTGGTGCAGGAAAAAGCTCAGGCCCAAATACCCCCCTCGTACCAGTAAGGTTTTTTTTGTTTTTGTTAAACGCAAGGTGGGCAGATTTGGAGTCACTGAAACAGAGTCCTGCATTACCTTTCTATGTGCCTCCTTCTCAGAATAATGAGTTAGAAATATAAAAAAATCCAACCGCATAAATGATTTTTTTTCCAAAACCTACTAAGGTATCACCACGCAACCCCTACGCCCCAAGCCGAGGACATACGCTCCCACTGGATCCACCATTTCAGTGGACACAAACGAGTATTCTTAATGTAAATCCTGCTGTGCAAGTAGACTGCAAGTAGCACAGCTACCAGCACAAGGATGCTCTTCTCTCTGTGGAGAGCTACTCTGCTGCAGAGGTTAGAAAAATTCTGCTCATCTGTGGTGACAGAAAAACACCAGAGGGCAGGAAAACCAAAGCTTTACCGCCTACAGACGGGTCTGCATTTCATGCAGTCGCCCTCCTCCCCTCCCCGCCCCTCAGAGAAGCCGTGTGCCTTCCAGCTTCCCAGCAAAAGCCGAGGAGGAGTTAACACTCCAAGAGCCCGCTTTCTTTCGCAGGGAAGAGCGGAGCTGAGTGCTCAAGCGTTTCCCTCTCTCCTCCACTCTCCTCTCCCCAGCTCAGACCCGCTTCAGGTATCCTTTAGCCCTGCCTTCAGCAGCAGCGCTTTGGGGAGCTTCAGCCCAAAGACCCATCCCGTTTGCACCCTTGCCCTCACGTGAAGCAGGCAGGCCTTCTGGTCATTGCCCTTCTCTGACCGTGATTAGACCCGGCGCTGTTACTTTCAAAACTGCACATAAAGTGCACAGCTGCCTGCAGTGAGGCACAGCGAGGCTCTCCCAAGGCCCAAGCAGGGCCACCACGCTCCCCTTCCCTGTTCTGGGCAAGGAGCCTGCCTACAGGTGGTCTCTAAGCCTGCACACCCAGCCCCTAGCGCCAGCAGGGACCAGCACAAATCCTGCACTGGGAAGGTTCCCCCAGGCCTGATGGGACACGGTAAGCGAGCAGCAGGTCCCCCGCCACGCAGGTCCTCTGCACAGCTGGCCAGCCGCTCACTCGGGGCGCTCCGCTCTGGCAGGGAGACGCTGCTGCAGCTCCTCAGTTCACCTCAGGAGAAAGCCCAGGAGCCCGACAAGTTAGCAATTACCAAAAAAACGCCACCAAACTCGGAATTAATACACGTATAACTGTAGCTAGAAAAGATTTTCTGACCCACAGTCCCATTTATGCGCTAGCTGCCGTACCTCCCAGCTGGGCACATGCAAAAAGCACCCCGAAACTAG
>VWZZ01005860.1:442190-462595 GCA_013399095.1 Psophia crepitans | reverse complement strand
GTAGGTACAGTCACTGTTCCGGTACCCCCTCCCGCATATATTTTGTTCGGCCAAAATGCCCAGTTTTTGTCAGGGTTCTCTCAATACGTTCCTATTGCCCCACCCCAACCACGCCATGGGATTGCACCGGATCCACGAATAAAATCCAGTGCTTATCAAAGGAGATCCAAAAGTTTCTGGCTGGACAGAAAACGTCCCTGTAACGAGACCGTAGCGCTGCTCAGGGTAACTAAAACCAGACACCCAGTTGCAGCCAGGCCGACGCGGGCTGGCTGGTTGCTAGCTGTTGGAACTAGTTTTTCAAACGGCATTTTCTGTTTGTCCACCCACCTTCTTTTTAATTTCCGCTGCATAACTCAGTATCGCGATATTGTTTTCCTCACCACTTCCGAACCCCGAACCCCGTTAGCCCGCCATGTTCATCCACTTTGCACTCCTTGGACACAAAGCTTTAACAATTGAACTGTATTCAGTGCATTTTAATATAAACTAAAAACACAATGCAAATGCAATACTTTTTAAAACATGATATTTCGAAGTGTGTTGTTATTATTATTGTATAGGGCTAAGTACTATCTCAGTATTTTGTGTCATCTCTGTATTCTGTGGGCTTCTCCTCACCTCAGTACCCTCGCACTAAGTTTTGTCACTGTAACCACTTGTAGAACTGCCGCTGTTACAGTTTGCGCTGATCCGAATGGCGTTTTGGGTTGGTTTTGTTGCTTGGCTGGTTTGGTTTTTTTTCAGTTGCTGTTGTTGCTTTGGGCTTTTTTTTTCTTTTTTTTTTTTCTTTTTTTTTTGTTTGTTTGTTTGTATATAATGAAGAACAAACTGGAAATAATGTCAAGGTACCTCAGCTATTTAACAGCTCTAGAAAACTCCTGTAAAATTGTTCTGGGCTATTGTAACTGTTTCAATAACTGACATTTTAGAAAAAAAAAAACAAAAACACAACAAACCACCAACCTCTGTGTGAGAAAACTTGCCTGCATTGAAATGCTGTTCTATGCTGGTTGTATTCAAGTGTTATTTTTTTAATAGTGAGAAGATTTTTTCTTCTTTTTTTTTTTTTTGCCTTTTTTTTTTGTTTTCTCCTTTTCTTTTCCTCATTTTTGTTCCTACATTTTAGGCTGTCTTCAGAAGTTTCTGGCCTGGGGGCTCTGTAATGTATCTCATCATGCCCTAGTGCATTAGCCACCAGACAGGACTTTTCCAAAGCCCCATGAGACAATGCTTTCTATGGACTAATCTACAGAGGAGTTTCTGCCATTTCTAACTTTCTTATTATTCTGAGACATCAAAAGAAAATACTTCCTTTACTCTTTAAGCAACTGTGCTTCCTAACTCTTGTGTTGCTTTCATTACTGTTCCAGTTTTAACACTGTTGTGGCTCATAACATAAAGCAAAGTTATTTTCGGGGGTTAATTTTCATTGCTGTTCATGCTTTGGCTAATCTGTATAAAAGCATGGGCCGTTAGTGTTCTAAACCACTGTATTCAGCTAGAGACTCGACAGTAAATTAAATGAGACGTTTTTATAAATAAATTTTTTTCCTGATTTAAAAAAAAAAGAAAAAAAGAAACAACAAAAAAGACGTGGTAGCTTTGTGCATACAACTGTTGTGTTGTTTAAACTTTGTTCTTTGTAACCAAGTTGCTAATTTGTCGTTTGAGAAACACTATTTTATGGATTGTCAAACTGAGATCATAGACAAATTGCTTGTTTTCATTAATGATTAAAGGTTTCATATCATCATGCTTAAGGTCCCAGTGCTCATTGGGAACGAGTGTAACAACTGTGCAATATTGGCAACATTAGAAAGTGCATTAGCCCATTGCCAGGGACAATGAGTCTTTTCAGGACTCGATAGAGGCAGATCGTGTAATTAGTTGAGTAAGCAGTATTTCTGCAAAGCCTGATTTGGTTTTTAACAAAGCTGTTCTTGGAGAACTTCTCACGCTGCATGAAAATGACAGAATTTGGCTTCTTGCTACAAGAAGCTGCTGGTTTGTGTCTCTCATGTTCTCCCACACCGATTTTAAGATCGGATACTAGGGAAAGAAGAACAAAAGAACAAACTTGGGTACTGAGTACATTATTGCTAAGACCCTTCATATTTTCCCCATTCCCAGCAGCACTGTTCAGTGACGAGGCTTCTAGGCAGCACCTTTCCCTGGGCCAGAAAACTAGCCCAGCAGCTGGGAGGAGCATGAAAAGTTGCATTAAAAAGGGAGAACGGAGAGTTGGCCCAGGGAAGTGTCTCATCCTGCCCTGACACATGGCTGAGCCTTTCACCTCCTCCTCTGGCTCTGCTGGAGCACTGCAGTCACAGCCTCAGGTTCTCTCTTCATGGGAAAGGAAGGGGCTGGCACAGAGCGCCGGGGCTGCACTCTCGCCACCTCTCCTCTTAGGGCATTAGTAATACTTCCACATCTACTGCCTTCTCCTCATGAGAAAGCAGAGGTTTTGGCAGTGAGTACCATCCTTAATGACGTAAGACCAATTCTATAACCTCCATCCCTGCTCTACTAAGGTCTATACTTGTCTCCGGGTATTTCGCTTGGGGTCCAGGTTCCCCTCACTGCCCCAGCTGAGTCCTTGTGAGGCGTATCACTACTGTTTTGCACAGACTCTAGGGTAAGGAGAGCTCCTATATGTCTGCGTCTTGAGTCTGAGCCTGGAACTACAATATGATACAGACTTGGAGACCTGTAGAAGTAAACAGCTTTTTCAGTCACAGAGCAACTCTTGACAATAAAGGCTGCCGAGGAAGACTACAGAAATGCCTCATTGCATGCCAGCACACAGGAAGCCTTACCCAATGTTGAATTAGCTATTCCAAACCCTAGGTTGGAAGAACTATAGGCTGTAGTACTAAGCTTGATAAAATCCTGCGTTATTATTACTTAAAATACATGTATACTACTTAAATATATTTAACTTCTCACTCTAGAATGGAGAGCTGAAGCTGCTTTCCCAGCAGAGACCTCCATAGTCTTCATTTCCTCAACAGCAAAAGCTATTTCTCTGGCTAGCCTGGATAGTGTAAATGAAAAAAAGAGAAGAAAAAAAAAAAAAAAAAAAAAAAGAGAACATTATTGCAGCTCAGCACTAAGTAGGTCAAGGCTTTGCTCTCCCAGTAAAGCTGGTAGGCAAAGGGCAGCAGCAGCTCTGTCGTGTATAGCATCTTTGACATAAATAATTGCCGTGTGCCTTGCAGAATTGGCTAGAAAAGACCGAGATTTAAACAAGCCAGTGCAGGGGCCCGTTTGTGTGTGGAATGAGGAGAGGTAAAAATAAAGACACGTGAACAACGGAAGTAAAAAATAAATCTTTTGAGATGGCTTTTGCAAAAAAATACAGGCAGAAATGTGACAAGATGTAGGCTAACTGAGGACTCATTTATTTTAGTTGGAAAAGATTTCTGAATGGCAAGAAAAAGTTCCTGGATAGCTTTAATACACGAAACTGGCAAACAAAATGCAAGTAGGTACATCTGGAGGGGGAAAACAAAAAAGTATAAACCAGTATTATCCAGGAGAGAAAACTAAACCATTCATGCCCAAAGGTAGATAAGAAGCAGCCTGCACCCGATATGAAAAGGTCACTGCCCACACAAGCGTGAGTTTCCAAATGAAAGATAGCACAAGTTCTGCAGCTTTCACATCATCAAAGCAGTATCAGAGTTTCGGCAAACATCTTAGATGGATTTGAGCAGTTCTGTCATGTTTCTCAAGTGGAAAAAATAGACAGTACAAATGCTGGCTGGAATAGTTAACCAGAAGGAAAACCAAAGTTAGAGGTATTCAGCCACCATCCATTGTTAATACGCCGAGTGCCTTCTGTTCTCAGACACAGCCAGAAGGCATCTATAGGCCCCTGGGCGCGTGTTTGCACCAGTGGAGGCTCCTAGGAAGCTAATAGCATGAATCTCAGTGGTGCCATGAAGGTAGGCACCTGGTAAGCGCCTCAGCCTCACCAGGCTGCGTGGGCAAGGGGTGTCTGTGACATTTCACAAGACAGTCTTAAAGCTTGCGCTGAACCTTCCCCACCTGAACTAGTCAGAAATAGAAGTGTCTCTGTTTTTTTTCATTTTTAAAAACCCAAGAGCATGAAAATGAGAGCGCTTCTCTGGGATGGGGAAGATCCAAATCCAGTTTCTTCCATAGCCTCAATCTCAGCTGAATGTATTCCAGCACTATTCATGTACTTCTTCTCCAGCAAGCGTCACAACTATCGCACAAGAAAGCCACATATGCTCTCTACTTCAATCACTTTACTGTGACGCAGCTTCTACAGGAAAGACTGAAATTGTGAGGCTGCTTAACTAGATCACAGGAACTGAATGTTCAAAGGACAGCATAGAGAGAAGGGATTTGAACAGAGATCTCTTAGATCCTCCATAACTGCTGTAACCAACAATTATGCAAAGCATCAGTTTCTCCACTACATTTTTGGAAGAAAGACCTGGTTTAGATGTCTACACAAGGGAATTGCTCATATTTCTTTTCTCAGCTAACAGGCCAGGATAGTTCCAAGTGAAGTGATGAACAGATGATTAAAATGAAGGCAGATACTGAAAAACGGCTTCACACCAGAAAATTTCCATCTCTTGGCCTGAGCGACACCTTGTAGGGATACAGGTACATACTGCCTGTCTTGCCACTGAGCTGTGCTTACTCCTTGGTTCTGGGAAGGAATGCAGTAATGATGATTAAATCAGTTTCTGCATCAACGCATGGGTCCTGTCTCTCTACAGACTGGCCTATGTCCCAGGACAGTAACTGAAATGAAAGAAGTGTCAAATTCATCTGATGGCACCTAACAAAAAGGAATTTCTGAAACATTATATGCTCACGTTAGGGTTTCTAATGACAGTTACAGCACGATTCCTGATGGTTGAATGTCTGATTTCCTAGTGCAAGCTTCCTGGATTATAGAAAAAAAGAAAGTATGAAGTGCTGAAAATACTTGAGTAATAGTTTTCTCATCAGAGCTGTTTCTAGCTCAGTGTTTTTTATAATGATAAAATGCAGAGAATTTTATTACAGTGGCAGGTAATAAGCAAAATCAATCTCTCCTCAAATTGAATTTATTGACGGGGGCCTGACCAGAGCTAGTGTTAATGGTCTTTTTAACCAGTATTTGTAATTCTGAAGCAAATTTTAAAATTACATGCTTTAGTGGAAGAATGACAATCACGTAAGGAAATAAGAACATTGTTTTGTTTGTTGTTGTTATTTTGGTTTGGTTGGTTTTGCGCCATGGTTTTTGGGCTCCTCTCTACCAAATGCAGCCCTTTTTCCCCCATCTACCTCTAAGTCACAACAGCAGCAGCTTCTTTCTTCCACGGCAGGAGAGAAGTCAGCACGTCGGTTACCATTTGTGGTTGATCGCACTTGCCAGAGAACAGCCAACGACCAACAACTGGCAGGGGCAGCTGTAGTTAGCTGCTCCCTGCAGAGCTCCTACTTGAAGCTCCCTTTCAAACACGCACACACAACATTTCGGCCCTGGAAGTCACTTACCAATTTTGAAACCACTGAACTAGGGAATCACAACTATTTTTTGGTGGCATGAAGTTCCACAGTTCTTAAACTTGGGCAACGTTCTCCGTTATTATATAAATAAAGATTACAAGTGCTAAGTCTTCCCTCTTAATTCTGATTCTTCAGCTTTCTGCAAGTCCTGGAGATCAGAGAATTAAAATAATTCTTCTCAATTCCACTGTGCCAGAGACTGAAACTTAATTTTTAACGTGGCTATGGGCAGAGCTAGTTATTAGGACTACTTTCATCTTTATTGTTTAAAAACAGGATTCAAGAAAGTTAAGAAATTAGAATTAAGGAAGCACATTTTTAAAAACATTTGCTCTGGTTAATCATCTAGCTGAACAGCACATCAGAAGTTCATAAAATTATTTTGTAAAACTTAGAACAGACTCAAAATATAAATTAATTTTGCTCGTGTTTTTCTAAGACAGAGGAGATCTTTTACCTTGATAAATTAGCTTCACTATGCAGGAAGGTCAGGATAACTCCCTCTTCTCCCTTACAGCCATGGTACTTTCACTGCTAAAAAGCAGGATAACTTCTTGCCTCCTTGACACAACAGCACACGTACATCAGTGGTCACGCAGGATACAGATAGCAAAGTCACTCCTATCGTTTTCACAAAGCTCTCTAAAAGCTTCGTTTCAAATGCCGAAGAAATGTACAGTTGTATGCAATAAGCTGTATAAAACTCTTATACAACGCTATCTGTGGATCTACGATAATCCTCCGAGGACAAAAAAGCACCAACTCCTAAATAAGCCACTGCCGAGAGGGACCGGTGCTGTCAGTTACCCCCCAGCACTACACACACACACGCTGCCTTCCCCATCGTCTTTACTCTTTCCACAGAAGTTACGTGAGCATAACGAGCAGAGCGATGAATGATCTGGTGTTTACTCCCGCCACCCATTCCTAATAATTAAAGGAAAGGGCTGCCCTGGTCTGAATTTGAATGTACAAGCAGCTCCCTGCACTGTAAGCTAAACTCACCGCTGCTAGCTTCCTACCGCTAGGTAACTCCAAAGGTAAGGGCAACCGAACTGAAACAGCTGAGCTGCTGCAATGCTCAGTCCCTTTCCTATTTATCCGCACTTCAAACCATGATGTGCAAACTCAGGTAGAAAATGAAAGTGAAGTTACGCTTCCATTTTGTACATATATCTGTAAGTTATAAACTCGGAGATGAACATTTTTATACTGTAAAAACAAGTATGTCCGTAGCGCCCGACGTAACTTGACGGTAGTCATGTGTTTCTCTGACATTAAAGCAAATGCAGAGAGCGGTTCTGAAGCTCCGTGGTAACAAGCTAGCACGCTTTCCCAGAGTCGTAAAAAGCCATCTCACAATATGGACCATACCAAGTCTTTCTTCCAAAACAAGCAAATCAAACATCTAGCTGTAGTTTTTCTCGTTTGGTTAATAAACACCTTTGAGGCATACCTAGAATGCTCTCATGAGACAATCTTGGTTTTTCACTTCAAAAACTATTATGTTTTAAAACGAGAATTGTTAAAAGGAAAATGTTAAGCTGTTCCTTCACAATTTTACTTTTCGATAAAAATTAAACCACACATTTCTCCTGTTTTTTTCAAAAGGCCTCAGCAAATTCGAAATGTTTTAAGACTTGCAAAAGTAACAAAAAATGCTTCATTAAAAAACAAAAAAAAACCAACCAAACAAACAAAAAAACACTTACCAAAGCTCAAGGTAGTTCTGCTTTCCATGCCGAGCTCTTGTCAAGTTTGCTGGTTCTTGATTTTACTTCATCTGTGTTTATCACAACAGAAATCAATTTTAGGCGCTCTCTGTGCCTAAGACAATATCCTAAGAAAATTCCCAGCATTTACAGCTAGATAAATGTTTTTACCTCATCAGTGCCTTCCTCTCTGCCATTTTGTCACCACTTCATTTAGTTATGCAAATATGTGACCACTATGTTTTCAACCCTCTGGCTCAAGAAATGTGAGGTATGCTATACTACAGCTTCACTAAACAAAACAAGAAAAATATTCAGCACTCCCTGTGGTACATCAGAGTACACACTATGGAGAAGCCGCAGCTCAACAATCCTGAGCTTGGTCCTTACATACGCAGAGAAACTGTAACAGATCCTGAAAAAAATGTACATATTTTATTGGGAGCTGGGGCAATGGAAGGAAGAGCACTTACAAAATTTAAGATAACACAAATGCATAATATTTTCCCCAGTCCGGGAAACCTCCATACACTATCACTTTTGCAAGTCCTTTACTTCTCACAATAACCCAAGTCTCAAAATTACCAGCTATATCTAATGCTTCCAAAACCTTAAGAGATTCTTCAGTTACTTATTAATCCCATTAAAATTTCTCTGGTAGGAAACCAATAGTTTTACTAGGAAAGGTGCATTCAATATTGTAAAACATTTGCAATATACAGTTTTTACAGCAAGTAATACACCATTGCAGATCTACAAAGATTTTTTTTTAATACACTTGGCTCTTTACCATCTCACAATCCTCTTTAAATAAATATTAACAAAACCGTCTCACTTCTAACAATGGAAGTAACATCACGGATAAAGACAGCATCAACCGTGTTGCAGAAATGCTACAACAAAGCCCCTTTCACCCGCCAGTCTTGAGACAGCAAATCCTGCAATTCTTCTTCATCTTCACTACCAACAGCCTCATCGTCTTTCTCTTGTGTCGCTCTTAATCTCATGGCTTCCTTTAACTTCTCCTTCATCACATCCTGGCGGTTACGCAAAAGCTCAACACGGCGATAACATTCACTGTTGAAAAGTAAACCACCTATTAACGCTTGTGGCCTTTCCACATTAATTGCATTTTCTGCAGTGATGAATTTTGCTTCTCTAACTTTGGATAATAAAAGCTCCACAGTTTCCTATTGATTAAAAAAACCCAAGCTTTCAACATGTTAGTGTACCTTCTCTGTGTTCAGCAAGTGGAAACAGACCAGAAGAGAGATGCGCTCAATTCTCCAGCAATAAGACCTAATCCAAATATTTATCAACTGCAATACCACCACCACTCATATATTAAAAAGCACAGAACCAGCATGCACTTCCACACAAGAAGAGACACCATTCTTTGCTCTGCATTTGGTTTTCATATGTGGTAGAAAGGTGAGCTATCAATTGGCTAGCAATTTTGATAACATAGCAGTGGCATCTCTGACTACAAAAAAGCAGCATAAGCATTCAGATTGTTTATCTGCTTACTGTGTGCTATAACAGAACATTTTAAGTAAACACAACCTACAAGTTTCAGTTTTCCATTCACTTAAAAAGTTCTGTCCTTGAAATACATCTTACAACAATTATTCTAGCCATTTTAACAGGGGATTTTGTTGAAAATGCCACGTAGTATCAGCCTGATTTAAACACCTTTGCTTCTGTCATTCCTATTTGCTAGGAAGAGTCAACAAGGAAAGATTATTATCTGGAACCTGTTTCCCCTCGCATATCCACAGTACTTACAGGCAGTCACAGCTGAAGATTTAAAGGCTAAGTAGAACATGAATGTCACTGGGTTTAATTTAATTTTGAATTTAATTCGCAATAGCCTGCATTTAAATACATTCAGAAGACAAAGCTACAAAAACAGTCTTTAAAGATCTATTTGGAGCTTCTATTTTGGGGAAAAATAATTACAGTAACAAACTTCTCTACAAGTTTCTGAACTTGGTTCTACATACTATAGCATCCTTAGCTACTGGGAAAAAATGAACGCTCAAAGACACCCAGGTTTAGCACAAGCCCTCTCCAAAATTACATGAACGCTGTTAAAAGACATTCCTGTACTACCAAAGCTCAGTTTGAACCCAACACTATTGTTACTATATGCTGATTATCTGTAGCATGTAAATCTGTCCAGATGGCTTAAGTGTTCTTTGATTTTTAGTGTCGTCTTTTTGTTGCAAGGTTTATTAAAATCAGAATTCATCTCTTCCTTCTCAATCGCTACCATTGCCATAACCACTGTTAATCAGCATGTTAAGCTACGTGCTAATGGTAACAATCTGTTCCACTAAGCTGTATTTCAGGTTACTTAAGAGTTTAAACTAATGCTTATCCAACTGCTACACCTAGCATTTCCACAAAACAAGAAACCCACTTCATATAATGAAGTGCATCATTCAACAAAATCTTTAAGTAAACTTTTATTAGAAACAAGGAGAGCTGGTCACAAAACAGGACATTCTCAGTACAGCAAACGGATGGTCAAAACACAAATGTTGTTACTGACAATTTAATTGCAGTGCAGAATATCGGACCTTGTTTTTTAAGAATGTTCCCATAAATTCTACGTTGATCAGAATTCACAGAGAAATACAAATTAAGACATTGGACAGGGGGAAGGGGGACAGTTTGTTCAAAGAATTTGCCTTCTATCGCTTTACTTTGTCCCTGCCTGCTTGCTGTACTTTCAGTGATTCTAACACATTCTCATTTTGCAAATAATTACAACTTGCATCACAATTCATCGTTTTACTAGGTATCGCTCTCAATTTGAGGGAGTCTGTCTTTGTCCCTCAGATATTTAGGTGATTAATGAAAGGCAGTATCACAGAAGATTACAATTAAAAATGTTTTTATCACTCTAGTCAAATAGCGATCCATTACTGCTGGAGAACAGAAAGTTTGAGGAAAAAATTGATCTACTTACATCTGCTCGTCTATTTCTCCAATCTGACGATCTAGTCGTCCCTCCTCATCCTCTTCTGCCACTATTGCTTCTGAAATCTAAACCAGAAAAGCGCTAAGAAAAGTCACCTTCATCCTGAACTCCACCGTTGTTCCTTTTTTGATGTCTTTGTCTTCCCTTCCTCCCCTCTACCTCAAGTCAATGTCAATCTCCTATCGTATACTCCCACCTTCACAAAAGACTCTGGAGGCAAATACAGAAAAAAATCTGATCTGGTTTACTTTGAAATGGAAATGTTTTTTCTTAAAACTAAAAGTAGTCGGGCTGCTTTGGGGTTAACTTTTTGAATTTTTCAATACACTACTATTTGAAACTCAGCATAAACGAACTACGCGCATCCAAAGTCTGAGGTTGAAATAGGAGCTCTATCCCAATGCTTGGGACTTAATTACACAAGTTTATTGAAAGTATTGGTTAAGTATTCCCACTAGATCCGGAAGTGTTTCTAACCTGTTATTTTTTTCAGCATATACTTTCTCAAATCTGAATGTCTGGGAGATGCTATGCAATCAATGGTCCACGCATAACTGAGAAGATTCCTTCTAAGCTGAAGAATTATCTGAATGGCTAATGCTAGCAAAATGTATCCACCACTGCTTTTGTATGAACATCCGCTCTGTTTATAGTGCTGACCGCTTTAAAATGAGCAATGATCAATTTTTTTGCACCACTTTTCTTAGCAGTTGACATACGAGCAATTATACACAGTTAAAATTTAAAACCTAGCAAAAAGCTCTAGGGGAAGATGGAGAACACCAGGTATCTTTAGTGACAGTTTTATATTGGACGAGAGGGCAGATAAATGCCTGTTCCGGGAAGACTTTCCACGCAATGCTAAACAGTAAAAAAAAAATGGAAGTACAGAAAAATTGCGGCCAACTGACGTGTCTCGCACACAAAATCTTTTGGTTTTTACCCAAATTTTGGGGTTCCTTTCCAGTACATTTAAATTAAACATAAAACCCAGGTTACCTACACTTTATAGATCCTTTCTGAAAAGAGACAAAACGGGAGGTGTTTTGTTCTGTTTTTCAAGAGTAAAATATGAATCTCTCTCATCTAAAGAAGAACCCACAATTATGTCCTGTTTGGATGCAGGACACTGATCTTAGGTGCATGTGCTATCTTGTTTAAATACAATTTAGCAAATGTAACTAGATACTTGTTGATGACTGGGTCCCGATCCGCATTTTTTCAACTTAATTTCCCTTAAGTGGAAAAATAGAACCTTTTGCTCATTTATAAAGTGCATTTAACCACACACTGCATTGCAACAACCAGCTGACAAATGCAGATGTCAGTCATTCTGCAGAGCTGCATGAAACTGTCGTTTTCCTTATTGTGTATAGTATTTAGAATCAATAAAAATAGATTCCATTACTTACTGTGTTGACCTGTCGCATTGCCTTTTGAAATTCATCCCATTCTTTGTCCATCTGATCCTTTGGAGCATCAACTTTTCGCACCTAAGGAAGATGAAAAAACAGGCTTATTAACAATTTATGTCCAGTGACTCTTTGGGGCACTGTAAAACACCTGGAGAAATAGGACAAATTACCCCAGAAAAGTATGGTCAACATACTTCGGTTTAAGTAATGTGGATGAATAAGAGCGTGCAGCTGCGTCACCGTTTTGAAGGAAAAATCTGACTCTGCTCTTGGATTAAAATAACATCCTTGACTGTAGCATTAAAGACTAGTTGACTAAGAATGGATCGTGTGGAATGTCTGGAGTAACAAAAGTGACTAAATCTGTTAATCTGATGGTCTGTAGTTTCACTATGTCAGGTGATAACTTTTAAACTTCTCTGTAAGCTGCCTGTTCAATCATATGTAGTAGCTATCTCACGAGCCAAAGAGCAGTGAATTATTTGCCTTTGGCATGACCTAAAATATCAAATGATTCAGTAACTAGTCTGACTGGTGTTAGATAGTCTGACAATATTTCAAATCTAGTCTAATTCTGTTGGCTAAGAAAAGAAATAGTACAGCTACATACCAATTTTAATGACATGCAAAGCTTTTTCTCCTGTGGTAGACAGCATTAATTACTAAGGCAAGATGACTGAAAAAGCACTAGCTGTAAGAATGTGTTTAAGATTTACAATGAAGGTAATCAAAACCAGACTGTGCTTTTAATGCAAGCAAATAAACCAGACAATCTACCTGTGTAACCAAAACTTCCACAATTCAAGAGTGGAAGATATGGCGTATGTTAGATGACAGATTATGCCTGGCTCTGGACTGGGTGGAAATTACAGTTAAGAGAACAAAGCAGTTTGAACAGAATAACTCATGACACCATGTTTTTACATTACTTTTACTTTTTTCCTTTGCTCATTCCTCTCTTTTGGTAACATACCAGTCATCATCATGGTAAAGACAACAGTTTGGTATGTTTTGTTCCTGAACGGTTAGATGAAATCCAGTAGTATGAGTTAAGTTTATAGAATAAATTAGAAGCTTCCAAGGAAACTACATACTGGGAAGTAATAGTCATCATTTCATTTTTCTGTTCTGTGATTATTTCTATCATATGTGTATGTACTGTGTTATTATGCATTGTGGTTGTCTTTTGTAATCATAATTATCTGTATTTCTTACAATAAATTTAAACACTAAAGATACTCTTTTTCTTGAAATATTTATCTAATCCTGAATTTATATGCTTTACCAATTCCTGATGTGAAGAACCAACATTTTTCAAGCTCACAATCTCCCTTCCAAACGTTCACTGTTAAGTTAGAAAGTAATTCTTCTGTGTATGATTCCAACACAAAAATCACTGCAGCCATCTCAATATAAGCAACATCACAAACATTTTCATTCCCCTATGTATTAGCTAAACTTAGAAAGGGCTGATTAAAAAGACGAGCACCTACAATCAATTCAAGGAAGAGCTCACTGGAACACGTATCCCCCTGTCAATTTTACCAGCTGAGGCGATAACCAGAACAAAAATCACTAACCAGTGTCCTCACAGATACAAACATAATCTCCTTTACTTGCTAGGCATTCCTGCTTCGTCCAAGCTTCCGACTCGTGGTGAAACTAACTATTTGAAAAATTTAACACTCCAGTGAGTCATATGCAAAAAAAAACCCAAAAAAACACTAAAACAACCACCACCCAAAAAACCCATCAAACAAAAAACCTGTGCCTTTTTCAGCTACATATTTCAATATTCAAAACAATTCACATATGCCGACATGTGGGCATGAGCGGTGCCAAAAGAATCTTGCCAGAGTGCTTAAGAGATACCTAAGCTTGTAATTAGGACAGTGGGACTAACGAAACATAAAGCAGCATTATTTGGAATGTGTCCAAATCAGAAGTTGTGACTCAACCTCACAAGCCAATTTAAATACACCAGCACCCTTCTACAGCATGAACAACAGGAAAATATACTCAAGGAAAATTAATAATAATTAAAAAAAAAAAAAGTCTTCGAGCCTACAACACTATTATTTCAATAGTGAGAAAGCCATCAAATCTGTGGCAAATTTTACAAAACAAACAAGCAAAGGTTTACATTTCAAATATCAGTGTTCATTTTGGTCATCACTTGGTACTGTGCAAGTTGAAGGAAGTATGAGTGATTTTGATGAAAATTTCAAGGTTCGTAGTTGCTGGGTTTTTGGTTTTTTTTTCCAGAGAAACACACTGAACCCACATCTTGTCTTTTCCGAGCATCAAAAAAACCCATGAGAGTAAAAGACGAGCGCTGAAGACTAAATTCACCATTGTAGTATGTCAATACTAGAGATTACAGTGTTTGCCATATTCTGGGTATTTGCATTCCGACAGGATGTATAGTATCAGTTACATAGTAACTCTTAACACTTTTCCACATGATCTCTCAGAAGACATTTGAGAGTTAATTTTATATCCTCAATTCTGAAGCAGAACTGGCTGTATGAATTAGGTAAAATGCTTTTCCTGGGATGACTCAAAGAAATCAAAATAACAGGTGGATCGTCCAAATCTCAGCCCAGTATTTTAACCAACAAATAACATTTCTTTGGTTTTCGTTAAGAGCCACAAAGGTACCACAATCAAAAATACCTTCCAAGAGATGGTTTAAGCAGCACTTCCTGCCTGTCTCCATCCCTTTTCATGTTTTCTAATTAATACAGAATGAATGGTTCAAATCTGTGCCAGGGGAGATTCAGACTGGAGTTGAGGAAACATTTCTTTGCCAAGAGGGTGGTCAAACACCGGAACAGGCTTTCTAGAGAGGTGGCCGATGCCCCAAGCCTGTCAGTGTTTAACAGGTGTTCAGACAAAGCCCTTAACAACAGCTTTAACTTTTGGTCAGCCCTGAAGTGCTCGGGCAGTTGGACGAGATGATCACTGTAGGTCCCTTCCAACTGAAATAGTCTATTCTATTCTAAATAGTTCAGTCATTTTCTTACATTCTGGTATGACTAATTACCTGGAAAAGCATCCTTATTACTCAGAAAATCATTACAACTTGCAGAAAAAAATCCAGCAGCATAAGAAGAGCAGTACACTTACTTTTGCATCCACTTCAGGATCATCAAAGAAACCTTCAGGCAAAGCCTCAGCAGTGTTTTCTTTCCTGAAATGTGCGATTACTATTATCCCAAGGTAACACTTTACAACATGCTTTATTGTAGAGTTTAGTCAAGAATAAAATCCATAACCTTTTATAAGAGGACCCAGAAATGGAACAAGTTTTTTATGTTCCAATTTTTACCTACAACCATCAAAACTTGCTTTTTCAATTTGATCTGACCTAAGTTACAAAGAACTGCACAGACAGGTTTAAATTTCACTGTCAAAACAAGAGCTATAGCTTAGGCTTCTTATATTACTCTTTCCAGTGTGCTAAGCACCCAAACATTTTAACAGCACAGTCTCTACTTTGGAAAGACTAAATCACTGCCTAAAAAAGTGCTAACAAGGGAGCTGAACCATTACTACAGAAGCAGCTGACATACATACAAACCATTCCGAATACAAGTTAACAATATGACAGATTTCTAAATGATCAGAGGCTGTATTTCCTAAAAGAATAACGTTCATTTACGGTTCCCAAATCTATCAGTATTAGGTTTGACTGCTTACCTTTCCACTACCTTCTCTTGTATCTCCGCCTTCTGGATGGATCCTGAATGGGAAACTAGAGGAGCAGCTGTAGTTTTGCTGTCAAAGAAGTCTATAAGGAAGGATAGAAGCCCATGAACAAAAAGAACAACTGTTCAAGCTTCTTTATAAAATTCTGACTAGACAGGAATTTCAATTAATACCTTACTGAATCAAGGGAAGAACAGCCAGACATTATTTCACTTGACAACCTCAAACAATTACAACATAAAATCAATAAGGATGCTGAGAAAACACCACACAATAACAAACTAGCAAAGACTCTCATTTCTCTACTTAAAATACTACACGCTCTAACCAGCTAATAGCAATAATTAGAAAAATAAATTAAAAACCTTCCATCATCAGTTAAAACACAGCTTCTCCTTACTGAATCACTATTTCAGTCAGCATTACCTGCAGGCAGAGGATTAGCTATCCCTTCCTGAGTTGGAGGTGGAATTTCAGTTTTTTGCACAACAGAAGACTTGTTCGATTGATCTTGTTCTTCTTCCTCTTCGTCTTCATCATCATCATCATAATTTCCTGACAATAAACTGGGGCCTGGACCCTTTGAAAGCTGTTCATCTGCACCTCCCTTCTCCGTTTCATCAAAAAAATCTGCCGGTAGCCTAGCAAAGAACATGCAAAATGACTATTTCGAACGTCACAAAAATCAGTTACAGTCTACATCTGAAGCCTATTCGATCTTCCAGATATTGTGCAATACCCTAAGCTGCATGGCTACTGATGTAACCACCTCCTCAAAGCCAGCACACACTTGTTGCTTTCATTTAAAGTTCCCCAGAAATGCTCAGGTTAATTCTGAAAACACATTTCAGTTCCATTTTTGTATCTAAATATTCAATATCAGAAACATTACTAAAAATATGCCATAACAAAGTGCATTACGGCAGCTTAAGTAATTCTATTTCTGCATTCCAAGTTACTTGCATCAGCACACCTGTTGTCAACACATTAAATACAAAATTCATAGTTCAGACATCACACTAACATCGCTAACCTTCATGTATAACACAAGTACTTAGTTTGTGTACCTCCTGCTGCTCACAACTGCAGCTTAGAAGAGCGACACAGGCTCAGCAATGAGAAAATCCAGATTTACTTAGAATAACTGCAGGCCTCCAAGCCAAACATTTTTCCAGGTGATATTTTAAAATAATCACGCCAATCAGTTTAATAACGAACAAACCTCTCAACTGTTAATTTTGCACACACACTCAAAATTTCTACACGGTAAGTGTCTTCTACTATCAAGATACAGTAGTAGACCTGAGGAGAAGGACTTAGAGGTGCTGGTTGATGCAACGCTGCACATGAGCCGGTAGTGTGCGCTGGCAGCCCAGGAAGCCAACTGTGTCCTGGGCTGCTTCAGAAATATTGTGGCCAGCAGGTTGAGGGAAGTGATTCTCCCCCTCTACTCCACTCTTGTGAGACCCCACCTGGAGTACTGCGTCCAGCTCTGGGGCCTCCAGTACAGGAAAGACATGGAGCTGCTGGAGCAAGTCCAGAGACATGGAGCTGCTGGAGCAAGTCCAGAGGAGGGCCACAAAGTTGATCAGAGGGATGGAGCACCTCTCCTACGAGGACAGGCTGAAGGAGTTGGGTTTGTTCAGCCTGGAGAAGAGAAGGCTCCAGAGAGACCTAATTGTGGCCTTTCAATACCTAAAGGGGCCTACAGGAAAGCTGGCAAGGGGCTGCTTATCAGAGAGTGTAGTGATAGGACAAGGGGTAATGGGTATAAACTAAAAGAGGGGAGATTTAGATTGGACATTAGGAAGAAATTCTTCCCTGTGAGGGTGGTGAGGCACTGGAACAGGTTGCCCAGAGAAGCTGTAGAGGCCCCATCCCTGGCAGTGTTCAAGGCCAGGCTGGATGAGGCTTTGGGCAACCTGGTCTAGTGTAGGGTGTCCCTGCCCATGGCAGGGGGTTGGAACTTGATGATCCTTGTGGTTCCTTCCAACCCAAACCATTGATTCTATACCAGTAAATACTATAATATACTACACAAGACAATATTAATTTATCCTGTGAAGATGTGTACAGGACACCCGTGGGCCTCCTGTGACATCTACCAACCCCACAAAGATGTCCAAACACTGTCAGAAATACTTAGTGGCAGTAAGATGCTTCACCCAATCACTTGAAGTCAAATACACTCCTCTGTTTGCGAGAGTTCAACGGCATGATACGCGTTTACCTGAATTTCAAGTGACAAAACCGTCTTAATAAAGATCTGTTGATGACATTTGTTAGTAGATTTTTGTGAATATAAAAGTACATTTAAATATACATTTAAAATTTGTCTTAATTTCAGACTACCATCTCTTCTGCAGCATGCTAACATTAAAGATTAGAGTGCATGCCACAGTCTATGTAATACCACCACATATTAATCCTTAAAAGTCTGATAGCGACAGTATGAGAATTCCTGTTTTGATAGAGACTCTGGAGTTAATACCATGATCTCCTCATCTGCACTGAGGAAGATGCTACCATACTCAGGAATATACACCTGAAAACAGAAAATGAGCAGACGTGGGGATCTGCTAATTCTCTGAATCTTTACCCTTGGCTAGGAAGAAGAGACAGGGAAGAACAGGGTGAGAACGCAGCAGTTGGTACAGTTACAAAAAAGCTCATGTGTAGTAAGATCTACTCACCCAGATGTAGACGTATGTGGCTTTTCGTCTGTACCTGTGTAAGAGCCAAGAGTCACTTCTTACAATCCATGCTTTTAAAAGAAATAGCCCTCAAACAGACTTCTACTACAGCAGCCAGTTCACAAATGCCCACTTACAAATATTTCATATATTTACACATTTAGCAGCAACAAGGGAACAAAATTAACTCTTTTCTTTAGCATGAACTTTCATGCACGGTTTGAAGTAAAACAGTGGCTTGACTCCAGTGAAAAGGAGTAACACCACTTCTGGGGAAGTGCTTATGCTGTTTAACTTAGACTGTTTCTGGTTCTGTTTGGATGAAACCCAAAGCTCCATGACCTAATTTAACCAAATAACCCAGAAAACTAGGTAAACTAACAAAAGTGCAGTTTTCTCCTCATCAGTGAACTCACAGAGAAGGAGCGAGACGGACTTTTTTCCCCTCTTCAGCAGCAACAGGCTGACATTAACTCAACAATCCTGTGTATTCAAACTCAATTCCATGGGAGAAAAAAACCCACAAACATTCAAGGTGTAAAATTACTGGATTCTGGCAAGTGCTTGATAAGCAGTTTTCTCTCCTTACCTTTTACTCTCTTTAACTCTGTGTCTTCTGTGTCAACAGTTTTTCTCTTGACAGGATGAGATGATGTGCTAGCAGCTGAGCCAGCTGCTGTCTGCTTTGTGCCTTTTAATTCTGCAACTCTCTGTAAAGAAGGACAAAATTCAGGAAGCTTTCCTAGCAGGAACTTCTGGATTGCAGCTTAAAATACAGCACTGCTAGAACAGTTTATTAAAGTGAGCTAGTATCTTTCTAGAACAAGATCACTGAAATAGAGGACACATCATAGACACCAAAACAAAGACCAATGTTTCTGTGAGCTTCTTGAATGACGTGACATGGGGACAGAGGAATTAACGCTTGCACAAGGGACGCTGCATGAGTGGGAAAGGAAAGACTAAGATCAGTGATGTTTACAGAAGTAAGACACTGGAGAAAAGAGTAGGAAGACTGGACTCATCTTAAGGTCCTGGAATGTTAAGTGTTTTAAAATTAAAACGCAGCAGTAGTATTAAAGACATGTCACTGTGCCTTGCCACTAGGATCGACTCAGAATAATGCAGGCAACAAACCAGGAACCCCTCAGTCAGTCTGGTCTTTTCCTCAATACTTGTAAAATTAAATGCAATCTCTCCATTTCTGCAGAACTTAAGAGGATTAAAAAAACCCCAGATTTAAGGTTGCATCCAAGTTGCAAGGTCCATGAAATGGTTTTACAAATTATTTATCTTTACTACTAAATTATGAAGGAAACCCATGTGTAAGCTGCCACTTGTTAACATACAGGTAACAAAGCAATCCCAAGGAGGATTTCCAAGACTGAGCCACAGAAAAGTGAGACTTAGAAGTTGTAGCTAACATGGGAACAGCTCCACAGTAAGAGTACATGCCCCTTGAAAGACACGAGGTGATTCTCTCAAGCACTGGCCTTTCAATCCATATGTAAGTTTTAAGAAAACAAAACAAGGCAAAACAATCAGGCTTGTTTTTACACTACTCTCTCCTGGCAGATACTCACAGAATCACAGAGCAGTGGGGGTTGGAAGGGACCTCTGGAGATCGGCTAGTCCAACCCCCCTGCTAGAGCAGGATCTCCCAGAGCAGGTTGCACAGGATCACGTCCAGGTGGGTTTTGAGTATCTCCAGAGGAGACCCCACAGCCTCTCTGTTCCAGTGCTCTGTCACCCTCACAGTGAAAAAGTTTTTCCTCATACTGAGTTGGAACTTGTGCTTCACGCACAAGTGTTCCGCGTTCCAGCTTGTGCCCCCTGTCGCGTCGCTGGGCACCACTGAGAAGAGCCTGGTCCCCTCCTCTTGACACCCACCCCTTAGATACTTATAAGCGTTAATGCGATCCTCTCTCAGTGTTCTCCAGGCTAAACAGCCCCAGCTCTCTCAGCCTCTCCTCACACGAGATGCTCCGGCCCCCAATCACCCTGGCAGCCCTCCGCTGCCATCTCTGCGGGCACACCCCAAAAAGCAGCCACCCCCAAGCCTCCGTCACCGCGGGGTACCCCCCCTCCCCTCCCTTCTCACGTGGTGCCGTTACTTCCGAACAACAACCCCCCCGCCGGCAGCGGGCAGCCAGGACCACGGCAGCACCGGCGGCGCCCGGCCCGCACTCCACCGCCACCCCCGCCGGGCAGGGCGGGAAGCCAGCGGCCGCTCACCTCACGGTGCTGCTTGCCCAGGGCGTGGGTCTGCCACAGCAGCTCGCTCTTCACGGGCGCGTTGCACAGCGTGCAGCTCAGGTGCCCCAGGCTGTTGTACGTAGCGGCCACC
>VWZZ01005860.1:423227-442116 GCA_013399095.1 Psophia crepitans | reverse complement strand
GGGCAGGCGGCCAGAGCGAGGCTACGGCTCCGCCTCGCAGCGTCACGCGCGCCGAGTGGGCGGGGCTTGTGCGGCCCGGGGCGGGGCTTAGGCGTGTGCTGCCCCCGCCCCCTGCCCGCTGCCGCGGGAATGACACAATCCCAGCAGCGGAGCAGCACTGAACTCCGCGGCTTACCGGCTCCTCGGGAGTGACGCCACTGCAGCACCCTGAGACTCAGCTGGCACCGCCGCCCTGCTGTGGGCCGTGCCTCTGAGTAAACTCCNCCCTCAGCCGCTCCTCATAAGACCTGTGCTCCAGCCCCTTCACCAGTTTCGTTGCCCTTCTCTGGACACGCTCCAGGGCCTCAAGAAGCAAAAAATAAAACAAAGAAAGAATTAAAACGCGGCAGCACGCCCCTGCGCCCCGCTCCAGAGACCCTCCACACGCCACACCGGCCTGAAAAGCACTTCAAAAAATAAACACAACGACAGCTTCTCTTTGTGCCTCGGCCTGTTGCCAGCAATGGCAGTAAGCCCTCGGGCCTGGGCTCGGCCCCCCTTTGGGGAGCACTGCCAGGGCACCTGCTGCTCCCAAACGCTCCTGCCCGCCTACCGCAGCCAGTAACCGCAGAGCACCAAGGGCACCAGAGAACCTTCCACATTTTATTTATATCTTTTCATTTACCATAGTACAATAAAATAAGTTAACTTAAAAAAACCAAACCAACCCCAAACCCTAGCCCCAAGTTCCACGGTGTCAACAGAGTACTCCGTCCTGAAGCAGAAGCAACCATTAGAAGACCAGAAGAAAGCGTTACTCCAGGTTCACAGCGACACCACCGCCCGCAGGACTTGGCCAGAGGACGCCACTACGAGCAGCGTGTTTTACGCTGTTCCCAGAGCGCAAGCCATCCCACGGCTCCCGGGTTTGGTTCGCCTCACACCACCCTGCAGGAGCTGGGGGGAAAGGAGGGCAAGGAAGTGTCTCCGTTTTCATAAAAGACAAACTTTGCGATACGAGACACTGTCTGGAGGGCAAGCCCGAGGTGGGTGAACACAGCCAGAGCAACACCGCTGGAGGAAGACGATGGGGTAAGCGCAATGAAGGCGAAAAGGAGTCACTCCTCTTTCCACGTGATCAGGGTGATGGCTGGGGTGAGGAAATGATTCAGTAGCGAAACAGGTACCGCAGTACACCTCAGCTACAGAACTGGTGAGAACACAGCTTACACTTGATTGAGATTTATGTTTACAAATTCTGCAAATTCTCCTCCTCCTTCCTCTTCCTCCCACAACTCCACTCTGCTGCACTTCTCAAAAGCACAGATGTTTGCTTTTACTGAAATTTAAGGCTATTAAAAAAAATGAAGTGTAGGGCTCCTCCTTCAAAACTAAGTATAAAAACCAATCCACTCTAGGTGGTCTTGGATAACTAAATACAATCATCCATTTTCCAAAATGAACTCACTTTTATATTTGCAAGCAAAAAAAATTTATACTGCAAAAGTTTTGTCTTCATAAACTTATACTTTTTCCCTAGAAACCACACACTCTGATACCAGGAGTTACCTCCGCAAAGTACCTTCAGCTCAGCACACCCGCCCTCTGCTGAATCCAGATGTGCTGGTGAGAGACATCAATCACCACTCTCTTTGCCTCAAAGTACCAGATTATCAAACCTACTCCTGTGGAACATCTTCAAATTAACCCAGGGGGCTTTGAGACAGGCTGAGGACGTACTCCCACACGCACATCTCAAGGAGCAGCTGTTTCTGGGAAGGAGTGCTGGGAACTGACTGAAGTCAACAGCCCTTTCCACTGGCTGAAAGAGCCAAAAGACGATGCCTGCCTATAGCCTTAATGTTCTCGCCCAGGAGGGAATAATACGAAGGAGTAGCAGACGAGGACACAGTCCAAGCCATGACCACAGCTCCTGGTTCTCTTTGTGGGCACAAGAGGATACTTTGCTGATTATACATGCACCCATGAAAGTTCAATGCATTTGAGGATTTACATTTGAGAAGGTGATGATCCCTTCCATCACAGGAAAGTGAATAATCCTGCATACCCTGAATTAGGCAACAGTGTTGCTGGTGGTTTAAGAGTCAGCTGAATCCGGTCCAGAAGCAGCACCAAGCTAGTAGGGCTTCACAAAAATGGCTACAACTAACTCTTCTTCCTCCTAACCTTAAAGTGCTGGGAAAACGCAGCATGAACAGACTACTAGTCTAGGAAAAAATATCCACAGTCCTACCCAACATACCATTTCCTAAATTGATAGACACTCTTCCTAGGAGTTTAGACCTTAAAATCCTCCACAGATGCTGAGAGGTTACATATGGAAAAAACGCAACCTTGAAGAAACTGGTTAACAGTAAAAAATATGGCAACTCCCATCATGGTGTGGTCAAAAGGCATTTTTAGATGACAAGTGACCCTTTCTAATGTAAGGCTATCACTTCATTTGTCCAACAGCATTTTTCACTAAAGAAATGCTCCTCCAGTTACAAAACTCAAAGACAATACTTTAATAATAACACTTTAGGTATTATTCGAGGTTTATAACTTATTAGAAGTTAATGGGGTTTTTACACACATTTCCTATTTTTAGCTTGAGAGCTCATCTTAGAACAGTCACATGTGGATACAGACTCACTACCTAAGGGCCATTTCTAAGCATCCTCAGCCTGACTTACTTGAGATGAAAGAGCTTCCCGCCCCCCCCCGAAACTAGCTCCCTACCAGCCAATACTTGACCAGCCACTGCATATATGACTGACCTACCGACCAGAAGCATCGGTGAAAAACAAACTCCCAGTACAGATACGTCAGCTACAGGCTCTGACCAACCCCTGCAAAGTTGGCTGCACCTGATGACAGTTACTATTTCCCACAAAAGCTTATTTTTCACCTAACAAAGGCAGCTAAGCACGGCATGTATCTGACTGTGAGAATCAGTCACAACCCTCAGTCCCATGGCATTGCTAAAATAAAGTGGTGTCACTTTGTAACGTTATAAAAATTCACTGGTTACCTTAACAGGCTAGAAACAGTCACTGCGCTTCTCCATTAAATACAGCATCATGAATTCAGTGAAACCAGAAGAAAGCATAGAAACAAACACCTTTCAAAATAGCTCCTTAGTTATACATTGCTTGAACTGAACCCTTGTATATGAGCAGCATGAGTAATCTCATTTCATTTCCCACCATAACTCAAGACAGAACACAAACAAAAATAGGAATAATCTATAAAAACCACAGTACATCAGAATTCTATGTAAAAATCACACATCTGTACCAAGGAGCTCAGTAACAACTTAAAGCACCACTAAAAATTAAGTACCATACATGTTACAGTACATGCCATTTATTATGACAATTTAAGGCTAAAATAGGTACGACTCCCTTATAGTCAAGCTTTCTTATATTTATAAATGCATACAAACATTAAGTAGATACAAATGCGTAGGGTGTTTTTATTGCTCTGAACTGTCTATGAGAACGTTCGACTTTCCCAGATGTTGTCTCAGTTTGCCTTTTTCAATCAAGTTGAAGTCCTACAATTGCAACGTATGGCACTTGTACGATTATAGACCTTCTTTGATTTGAGCTGTAAATAAATTCAAAGACATATCAGACAAAACTGCCTATCACTGCAAACTCTGTAACTTACGTTAACTAAACATTCGTCCATAAAATACATAGTAATTCACAACAAAGATTATTTCTGCAATTCTTCAGGTAGGATTTTCTTTTCAAAATAATAGGTCTGACCAAGCGGCAAACAAGACAACCAGCAAGAAACGATTGACTAGTACCAGTCTAACAGACTGGGTTTAAAAAAAAAAAAAAAAAGCTGGATAAGTGCTCCAAAACAAAGAGCAAACTCTTCTTCTTGCTCATAGAGCAATTATGTTTCCTAATTATATATGGCAATGCCTCATTCTGCCAGTGCCAAATTCTTTGACTGTAGCTTGTCCATTTCTTGACCAATATTTCCTTCAGTGGTATCACACTGGGCAAGAAGAACCTGAGAATAAGAAAACAACTGTTACTGGCAAAGCCATTACAGCAACACTCGTTGCTTCTTAAGAACAGAAACTGCAGTTTCCATCATGAATTTGAACAAGCCAAGACCATCACCTTCCAGTTCAGTTTTGGTAACAGCTTACTCACAGTTTTGTTTACAGAGAATCCCAACAGAAACATGACCTTTGATAAAACAACAACGTGGTTGCCCATCCTCACCAGTCCTGCTGTTGAAGTACTTCTGAGTTGATCCGAAGTTCATAACCAACAGTAAGGATCACAAAGGTTCAGATAAGTTAGTGCCTCAGTTTGGGCCGTGACTTTTCAACTCCTTTCTAAAACAGCTAAGGGTGGGAGTGACGAATCTACTCAGTCAAATCTAAACCAAGTTTTCATTAAACCAGGGCCTCTTCTACTTCTCAGGACTACAGGGCAACATGAACCCTCGTCTTTATCAGTAAGTACCTGGTGTGCCTCAAAAGACAGAAGGCTCCTTTCCAAAAAGGGCAGTCCACAGCACCTTAAGCTTTCTTAGAACCTGCCCATGAGTTCTTACAAGTACAGCAACTCACACACAGCAATTAAGAGCCAGCGGCCACTGGTCACTTTGCCTACGCTGTACACAGCACAACGCACCAGCACTTTAAGCCAATAAATTCTTTTAGGCCAATTCCAATGTATGCAAGTACACTGTAGTTTCTGAGCAGAATCTCCTACTATCTACACACACCTTGTGCTCAGTTTTGCTATGTCTGCACTAGACTTTAATAGTCAAACCAGATATTTAATGTTATTTACATTAAAATGATATTAAGAAACTTCTTCCCCTTTAGAACAACTGTTGTGCCAGGTGAATGTTTCTCAACCATCATACTGTTTTCAATCATCTGCCTTCAACCAATCCCTTAAGCCAGCATCAACTCACTTCTGCAAGGACTTGAGGGATGAAAAAGTCAAGGTGGTAACAACTGCAGTTGCTGGCTGCAAGAGTTTTACATCCATCTCCCCATTCTGGAAGATATGTGATTGCCAGCAACAGAAGGCAGTTAATAGCTCCCCCTTCCTCTTCATCAGCACTTAAGAGTAATAATTATAACTTGTCATCATTTTCTTGCTATGTAAAAACAAATGCCAGTTGTAAACTCTGGTCTGAAACTCCTTAGATTCTTTTGCAGTCCTCAAAGGGTTCATACCACTGCGCTTATAAAAGCACATCAATAATTCTGATCTCTGCTCAACAGAGTCTGCTTTATGCTGTAATAGTAGTTCTTATAAAAAGCCCCACTTGTTTCTGCAATAACTTCACCCAAGAATGGAGCTCTAGTAGCTTGCAATGAAGGTTATTGCCGTACCTCTGTTACAGAGTTGTGCTGCTTTGGTTAGGCACACGGAATCAAGAGCATGTTCAGACCCCGTAAAACATAGCTATGCCAGCAGCCATCTTCATTTCAATTTGCACTACCTGAACTTCCCGCTGTGACAGAGTACAAAGGGCTTTGTCCCTAAAGCTATAACAAAAAACATTTCTATTATGAAGTACTTCTCAGTAAGGCTTCCTCTCAAATTGATGGCTATTTTAAAATTTTTGAGAAACCTTTATAGAGTATTTAATAAGGTTACAGTAAAAGACTAACCATTTCAACTCCATATATGAATGCAAGGTACTTTCACAAATAATTTACAGGAGTCTAACCTGTGACCGAAGCTGGCATAATACAGGTAAAAGCAGTAAAAAGAGTAGTGTTACTATTCATTTATGGAAGTTTGGCTTTTGGAAGAGGAGGGAGGAAGGACAAAGTCTAGTATTTAGTAACAAACCTTTGTTTCAAAGTCTCTAAGGAAACAATGCCTAGGAATTTGTAAGCATCACACAATGGCAAAGCAATTAAAAAAGCCACCCCCGGCCCAGCTGCTCTTCTGTACAGATTTTACTTTAGAGTACTCGTCACAGAAAGTTGGTTCATTGCAACAGAAGCTAAATTTTCAAAAAAATACTTCTAGCAAGGTCCAGCAGGAGTTACAGCTGCCTGCATGTTTGTGCCCAGACCTCATTCACTACTCCAGCCCACTGACATATGGGAAAGGAGGAATCATCCTGTTTTCTTTACAGGTTATCAGAATTGCTTTACATGATCAGGCAGCCATAAGGCCAATCAGTAATGTAAATTAAAAACATTACCTGAAAACAGCATGAACTATGAAAATCTGTATTTTTGTATGCTGTTTTATAAAGCTATTAAGTACCTCTCAAATGGAGGTCATAAGAAATATCAGTATAAGAACAAACACTTTAAAAAATCTAAGCTCTAAATGGCTCTCATTTTCACAAACTCTTGGTATACAAGTGCCCAGCATTAATGGGAAAAAAAATAAAATAAAAATACTCACCTGAACCCTTTTTACCAAGCCCTTCTTTTTCAGTTTGCAGTCACTGAAATTCTCTGGCAGATTCTGCAGTAAAATAAACAAACAAGTTGATGTCGCTTAGTGTGGAAATTAACATAGGAAACTTAAGAGCAAAAACTGAATGCATCAAAGAATCCCCTTAACAGGCATCCTGAACATGCCATGCCTGCTCAGTAAGGATGATAACACAAGAACGAACTTAAAAGAAAATGTCAGAAATCCAATAAGAATTGATTACAAAGAACTGAGCTAGCAAATTTACCAGGTGCCTTCAGGTAACATACAGCAATAACTCCAAACACCGCTTTTGTCTACTGTGGCATATGTTAACTGTTCTGCTGAGCTTCAACTTCAGCTTTTTTCAGAGACTGCGAGATGAATTACTTTCTTACAAATACATCAACTCAGTCACTCGCCATCATCAGAAGATCAGCAACACAGGCATTGCTCGTCTGCGTAAGGTGTACGTCTGATCTCTGCGATCTGCTCATGGAAGGTAACAGATGTGAAGCATTACATGCTGTCAGCTTTTAATTTAATTCAAACTGCATCATTTTTCATATTCCTACCATCTGATATATCATGTATGTCATCTCAGCAAATGTTATGTGCTTTGTCCTTTTGGAGCAGTGTGAAATTGGGGTGTTTGTGGGGAACAATGTGCAGGTTTACAACGTTCTTTTGGAAACAGGGTAAAACAGATGATCATCACCATATAAAGTTTATGTGAACAGTCTCAGGAACATTATGCTCTCACTGTTGAGAATGCACAAAAAACCTTGGGAGTTTCCCACAAGTATACCTTACATTTTCTGCCCTAACTTCACATCAAGAACAGAGGTTTCCCCGTACTGCCCTGTTTCGTTTCAGCTAAAACACAAGGCTCACTGGGAGGTTTAATCTTCAATAACAATTTAAAAAAAATATTATGGCCTTTTCTTTTAGTGTCCAGTGAAACACACAAGGTCTTTAATACATGAATCTTGCACACAACCTAATATAGGATTTAAAAATACACAAGACTCCACACCAAAAAACAGTCTATCACAGGAGGTAACACTATAGGCATCACTGAGATCCCACAAAGTTCAGGAATCGCACTGCTCCAATATTTGGGCAGTGATTAGCACGCTGTAAGCAATACCAGAGAGATAACAATGACCAGGCTTAACGCGCATTCCCAGCACCGCGGGTGAGAAGAAAACAGGCACGCAACAGAGCGAGCTGGGACACATTCTTGCATTTCATTTCAATATAAACTACTGGTTTAAAGTCCCTTCACGCTTTCTACGCTCAGTTGGAACAAGGAATACACATTGCTGCCCCTTGGCTCCCAGAAGAGTATGAAATTTGGAAGTGGGAGTAACTACTACTACACCAACCTCTTTCCAGGGTCAGGTGGTTTTTTTGTTTATTTTGTTAGTTTGCTTTGGGAAGACGGGCACATGAAAGAATCTTCTGTTCTTGCAGCTCCAGCTTCCATTTCTGTTGCTCCAGTACCAGTTTTCCCAAGCAGCAGCATTGTTCAGATGGATAAACCTTGTAACAACTTTTAACACCTCCCTTCAAGATCAGAAAAGGTATCTCCCTGGCAGTGAGCTTTTATGTCAGACTGCACCTCCTGAAACAGAACCAGAAACTGCACGTACTTTTTTCAGGTGAAAAAATGACCATCAGTATCAGAGGCACAAGAGAGTATGCAGATTGAGGGAAATACTCTTCCAAATGCAAACTGGTGCAGTGTTAACTTACAAACAGGGACAGAAATATCAAAAACCTTAGTTATGTTAGTTTTTTGTTTTGTTTTTAAATTTATGTTAATCCTCTTAATACCAGAAACACTCTTGAGTTTGTCCAAAGATGCGTTTCATCACCTATCTATCCTTTCCAACTCCTCTTATTTTGTGAGAAAGCGGAGTAGAAGTAGCTTTGAAAGTAAGCTGCCAGCTTAACTCCAGGAATCTGTCATGCACAATGTAAATCCTCCAACAGGAGCCTGTTCTACACTGGCCACCTTCTTTATTTATGTAAGGGCACCTTGCGTCCTTGGATTTACAGCACAGGACAGGTTCAGAAGCTGTTATTACATTTTTCGACAATGGTCTGCCTAAAATAAAAACACACATTTTCTAGTGCTGTGTACTGTGATAAACCCTCGCTTGCTGCAGCATGCTAAACCCACGTGCCTCCTCTCAATAAGCAGGACACAGTGAAAAGAATGTAATTCATACTTTTCTTTCAGAAACCAAATGCTCCAAAGGTATTACAAAATAATTGAGAATTTACTTTAAAGTTGGGGGTAAATTCTCTCCGAACACCGATCCTCGTTCACAAATTAAAACGTGGCCTTTGGAGTTTTTACAGTTGTCACAGGGGAAAAAAAAAGTTTTAAAAAAATATATTATAAAGTTCTATGAAGTAATCTAAGAGATCTTAGACATAGGACCCTGTAACTGCATAAGAAAACATTCCTTTTTTTGCCTTGGTTTTCCAATAACACAATTCACTTTTTAAAACGAACAAAATACGACAAGAAACATTTAATGTAAAGGGAGTATTTGATGAGGGCTATTTTGACTCCGTATACCTTAATAGCCTGAAAGAACCCAGATCAGTTATGCTTAAATATTAATGGCTGATTCTCCACAGAAAATGAAGATGTTATCTCACTGTCCCAGAAATTCCTCTATGCCTTGAAGTCTTCCATTACTTGAAATTTCATAATAATCAAATTAAAACTGAAATTATGCACTAGCTCAGTTACACTGCCCACCTCCCTTTGCTGAGCATTTATTTCAGGTTGTACTTTCTGAAAGAGATTCTGGCCTGTGCAAGCATTCCTACCAATCTGAAATAACAAATTAATAAACAATCTTCTATCATCAGAATAGGCCTAAGTTAACTTTCAGTAGCAGACAGGGAACTCCAGCTGGGCTTACCACACAAAGTCTCTTTTTAAAACAGATATTGGTAACTGTAGAAAACTTTGAAACAACAGAGAGACAACATTCAGACTATTTCTATTTTTGACAACATTTTTCAAAACTGTCTTTAATTGCATCTGTGCATGCAAACTCCTATGTTTGCTTGCACACCCACATAGCTCGGGTTTTTTTTCTTTTAAATCACATCTTGTAATCCCCTTGGCAGAGACAAGTCATTGGAAGGCCTAAATGTACTAACTTATCAAGCTGCTTCAAAGGTGGTTTGCAACCAAATCAGTAAAGTTTACAAATCTTAACATTAAATCTCACAGACCCTCTGTTTTACCTTAGTCAGCTTACATCTCCTCTCCAGGAATACGTTGTCCAACTACTCAGGGTTTAACAGGTGAAGCTGGCAATAAACCTTAAGTCACAATAACATTTCAATATTTAATTAAAACCAAATTTAATTAAAGGAGTAGCTTAAGCCTAGGCAGTGCTTATGCAAAACTCTTGCCCAATCTACATTTTGGAGCTAGCATTGCTTGCAGAGCAGTAGCTTAGATTAGTATATGGCTTTCTACTGCACAGCGTATTTTTACTTTTATATCATGTCTCCTCTTTGCATTGCACCTTCTCTGTGGCAAAACCCTGCTCGAGTCCCACAGTCCTTGGTCTGTATGGTCTCAAAGCGTTGCAGTGCTGGCTTCACCCCAGCAGCTGGGGTATGTAACTCCTGGGCACAGGTTCTTTATCTTCTCCCCCCATCCCAGAAACAGAGCCCAGGGCCTCTGTTACCAGTGGCTATCACCCATCCCATACCCCCAAATTCAGAGTTGCTTAACCACATCTCTTCAAGAGCTCTACCCTGCAGACACACTGACAAGATGCACTGCAGACAGACACATGACATCCTCAAAGGCTCATCTTTTGTATGCACAACACTCTCGCTTTACACAAGAAATCCTTAAAACCCATCACCTTTCAGGCAGATACAAATTAATGTGTGTGCATTTTCCTGCCTCTAAATCCTTTTGATTCTGGAGTGCTTTTAACTACGAACCCATCATCCCTCTCCCCTGAGCGCTGCTGCTTACGAAATGCACTCTCTTGACATTTCTTTCCCATCTCCCAGCTGATGTCCAAGTAAAACTACCTCCCTTTGCCACAGAACATCACCTTCAGCTCTGCTCAAGTTCTGTTTGTTCTGGTAGGGCAGAACCAAACGGATGCTGTTCTCAAAACAGACAAACTCTTACACTGGCAGTCACTAGCAGTAATAGCTAGAAACATTCTCTGTTTGTTATCAAATTGCTTAAAAAAATATAAAAATCATTCTGCTACACATGGCACCAATGCAAATCAGCTGCAAACAAGGACCATCCATCTAACAAGAAGCTTTTTCGATGATTTCTTTTAAAAATCCAAACCAACATATTTTACTGAGTAGTTTTTATTGATTACCAGCGCTTAGCTCTTTTTCTTTTATTTAAACTTACTGGTAAATAAATTGGTAAACTGCGTAAGGACATTATGTTGACACTCAATCTTTTTCATCTAAGTAGACATCTGAGCAGCGTCTTTAAAAGCAGGCAGTAAAGGTCAGCATTTGTCAACAGGTTTTCTGAGTGCAGAAGTGGTAACTTAGTGCTCTGCCCTCACTGAGGGATCAGCACTATCTTCATGTTTCTTGTGCTTTAGAAAAATTTTCCCATGAAGCTTTATGTTTATGATTCATGCTAAGAGATTTAAGAATTATAATAAATTCGTATAAAATGTTTATTTACCCAGATAAATTGAAAGGCTTAGAAATAAGTTCTCACCTTACTGTAAGTGGGAAAACTTCCCAGAAGCCTGGGAAATACTTGTTACAGGCACATGGATTTTTTTTTTTTTCCAAGAACACCTCTCTCTTTCAATGCTCAAAATGTTAATTTGGTATTGATTTACCAGATGACAAGTTTAAAAGGGACAAGAAGCCAGTGGAAAAAGCTTCATCGGAGCAGTACAGTAATGTAAGAAAGTTTTACAGAGGAATTATAACCAAAAAAAATCCTCAAGAAAGGAGGATGGACCACCAGAACATAATTATGAGTCAGTAATGTTATCAACATCCTCAGTACTGATACTGTTCTCAACATCCCTCCGTACTCACACACGCAATTTGACAGATGATTTTTTCATGAACTTATGTAAACAAAATCTGTGACGGGTATTTCAGAAGAGAAAGTTTTTTCTTTTCTTTTTTTTCAGAACAATCTGTCCTCTGCAATATTGTCTTTCCGGATTACGAATGTGCCATTTAATAAGAAATCATCATGAGAATAAAGCAATCGCTCAGACTGCAATACTGGTGACAGACTTCACATAAATTAGAGCAGGCTCACAAGAAGTACACAATGACATGCATGTGGATTTAAATTTTCCTGCAGATTCAGAAAAGCTTTAAGGTTTTTTTTTCTCTTGAAAAAAGCCTTTTGAATATTTAAAAAACTGTGCCAGCTGATCAAGTCAAGGATTTTAAGGATTATTTAGTAGTGTACTTTGACTTCTACTCCTGGCCAAATGTTTTAACTGCTGAAATAAACGGCACTTCTGTTGATGCACATAGACAAATCTTCAACTGTTGAACATGACTCAATCTGTACTCCTCCTGAAGAAAACTTCAAAAACCTGTGGCTTATGGAAATGTCTGACTGTGTCACAGCATTCAAAAATTTCAAAGATGTTCATAAGTTTCCTCCACCCTTCCTGCTGTAGTAGCAGTAGCTATTTAAACACATTTCATGTTAAAATGTTTAAGTTACAGCTACACTACCCAGCAGTATCCCTTCAAGATTTTCCTTTCATACCTCTGGCAGTGACAACACTGTATTTTTTTTTCTCCCACCCCATACTGCAAGACTACTGACCTACTTCCCAATTCCTATATCACTTCTCTTAAATTCATAGCTGTTGAACACATGAAGTCTAGTAAAAAGGAGTATCAGTTCTGAACTCAGCTCCTCCAAGTCATGAACTTGTCTGCTAAGAGTAAGAGGGTAACACCCCTAGAACAGACAGAAAACAAAATGCAGGCTCCTCACCCTTAGCGCTCTATAACCATACACATTTTGTATCAGGCTAGATGTTTTTGACCGATCCAAACAACGTATGACAGCCAAGACACTTTACAGAGCTTTCACAATTCTGCCAAAGAAACTAACTGGAACATTTACAGTGCAAGCTTGCTGCTATGTTTCACTTCTACAATGCATCGACTCTTCTGTCTTAGCAGAAAACAGCTTGCTCAGCCACTTTTTCCCTCATCTTTTTCAGCACGCTGCTGATTGAATCAATGGCACATCCATATGATCAATACAACCAAGAGATTTGTCTGAACTTGCTTTTTACTTGATTAACAAACAGAATACTAAATATTATATAAAACAATTCTGAGATACAGATAAAATCCAGTCTCAAAGTTGCAGGCTTTTCTGTTTTGCATTTCTATCTACCATTCCTTACTTCAGTGGAACCCATTTATGGTTCATATACAGACCTTATTACCACCCTGTGCTGCTACCTCTGTATGTGCACAACTGCAGTACAGCTAGATAACACCTCATGAAGTTGGTGGCCTGTTCATCTGATCTGGTGTAATACCAGGGCACCGAACCGCTACGTTTTCTGTAAAGATTCCACCCAACTACACGTATCTACAACTGCAAGATTTCACAGAAGTTTCACAGAAACTCAGTTTTTATGACAAAAGCCAGAGTCGTCTTTGTATATTAAAGCAAATAAATATGGACTTTGGTATGTGTAAAATAACTTCAATCATTGGTATTAAAAACTCTCACTTATTTCTTCCTTTAAAAAACATGACGCCCATCAATGTTATAGACTCTTATACAAAAAAAAAAACAACCAAACAACTATGACAAATATTAAAAAATGCTAATTAGTTTTAGCTCTGGCTACTCCACTTCCACATGAGACAAAACTGAAGCACAGGGACTCCATTTTTTCCTAAACCTAAACATGAAGTCAGCAGGTTGTAGGACTTCTAAAATCTTGTACTAAAAAGTCCCTTGTCTAGTACTACTTAGAGTATTTTGGATAAGGAGATAAACAGAAAGCATGTTATTTTCCAAGCCATGCAAAAAGTACCAGAATCAAAAGTAAACTTGCGAAACTCAGTTTGGATTAATTAGGAAGCAGTGAAAAGCATTTTTCAAGGCTGCTTGCTGGGTTCCAGAACTGTACACCAGCATACAAGTACTGCCTTTTTTCTAAATAGGACTTAGTATCAGAAATTGAAAGGATCAGAAATAAGCTTTAATCCCATCCAAAAGAAACAGTACTTATTTTCAACATAATGTGGTAAATTTGCCTCTACAAATAGAGAATCAGTTACACAGAGTCTGTATGTCTAACAGCAGTCACAAACCATCAGCAAAATGTTTTCCTCTATATGAGGCAGAAAAGGAAATTTTAAGACTTTAAAATACTTTGTCTATCACAATTTAAAACCAACATAATTATATAATGAAGTCTACAGAGAATGACCCAGCAGATAGGGAGCCAGAATAAGGAAATACCCTAGTCGCCATAATCTTCTATTTATCTCTGCACAGGTCCCTTATCCTCACCTAGCTCTCAGCTACAGCATGATACAGGAAGAGATATATTATGCTCTGGAAATATGCTGTAAGGTTATGATCCATTAATGACTGTGAAGCACTTGGATATACGCCAGTACCTTCCAAAGACAGAATCCAGTCCTCAAAACGCTGGCATCTCAAATAAAGTACTGCCAGTCCACATACGACTGACCAGAAAATTCTTCAGTCTTCAGGACCTACTTGTTCTTACGCAATATAAAATGTTTTGGTTTTTTTCCCCCAGAACTTGACAGTTGTCAAGACAAACTAAAAGGGTAAAACTTGAGTAAAGGATACCCATTTCATGTAGTCTTAACAGGCTGCTGCCCCAAATGAAGCTCTTCTGTAGAATGGGGATGCATACACAGGCATTAATGTCACCATTTAGAAATAGATGCTGCCAAGTAGTCTTTTGGAGACATACTGGGGCAAGCGCTGGATATTAAAGAAAAAATGAGCAGACCAATTAACTAATTTTCAAAGCCAAAAATACTTTTTTAGTATTTTAAAATATCAAGTAAATTACAAGAAAGACATATTCTTAACAGTAAGTTTAGGTTGGGATTTGACTCTCTTTAACCACCCTCAAGTGGTTATTCACTTACAACGGCATCAATCTGTTCCAGGATCTTCATGAATTGCTCTGCAGTTCCTTTTATCCTCTTGTCCAGCTGTTTTAGTGCTTCTCCTTGAAGATCCTTTGCTAAAAATCCCTGAGGAGGGAAAAGAGGGAAGGAAAGACCCTTACTACACCATACCCTACAGAACAGTCAGCTTTGAAAATCTGTCATTCCACCACAGCAGAAAACATCTTCTACCATCCAGTATCAAGTATGATAGAGACTCCAACCTCAATCTCTATTCTATCAATCCTTGAAATGTTAAATGTAAGATCTGCTAGGCTTACTTCAAAGATTAAACAAGTAACAGACATTCTCCTTTGGATTTTGAGAGAATTCTTTGTTTTCTAGATCTAAAGAACAGAATTTATCCAACATGCAACAATATTTACCTTTTTTCCAAACAGCGTCATGTCTCCACTTTGCAAACTCATAATTAGCATTTAAAATTCAGTAAGAATTTTACAGGTCCCTTGGACAGTTATGAGGGGCAGCCTATTACTGACTACACAAAACCTTTAAGCTTTTTTTAAAAATATATATACCTACAAAACTGCTTTGCAAAGTTCTAAAATGATATAAAGTTGGCATACCTTCTGGATACTTGTGAACTCTTTATTAACTTCCTCTAACTTATTAGCTATTTGCTCCACTGACTTCTCCAAATCTTTTAACTTCTTTAATTCAGCCTCTTCTTCTGGACTATTCTGTGTATTCAAAAGTACAACATTCACAACTATGGCACAAGTAGAGTCACTATGCAGCTAAAAAGCAACAACAGTGGTGATTCAGGCAGAAAGACTTTTGCTGATTTAAAATACATACACTGTGGTTATTTTTCCATATCTTAATACCTATCAAATAAGCATCTTCCAAAACTTAATTACAAATACAGTCAAAGTGTCAATGTACAGACATGTTAAATGAGATTAATTTGAAGGGAAAAAGGGAAAGTACAAACAATTTCTGTTGTTAATGTTAGCTCAGCATCTTTAAAGTAGAGGCAACATTTATATCACAAGGTATTACCTTGTCCTCTACTGGGCAAAGCCAGTCACAAACCATTCCACTAGAAAAAAATTCAGCAGACTGGGTAGCCACAGCTCTGCTTTTTTTTTTTAAACCAGAAAAATAAGATAGGCAGATAAGGTCATCAGTGCACAGAAGGTTCACGAGCACTGACAAGCAGCAGATCAGGCAGAAGTCTGTCAATAATGTAAGGCAGAAGTCAGTCAATAATGTAGTTTCAGAAACATGCAAACTGCAGAGTTATTTGCAGTGCAACTTGAGATTGAACTCAACTTTGCGGGTAAGCATACATGATTATGTTTGTGCTTGTAACCTGTTTCTGTTCAGCAGCTGAATCACTGACAGAAATTATGATAATTTCGGGGGGAGGGGAGACGGTCTGAAGGCAACACTTACCCTTTTCCCAATCAACATGACTTTGCAACCACTTTTAACACCAAGTACTGACAACGGCTGTTCCAATTCTTTCAGAGACTTTCCTAAATGGAAGAGAGAGGAAAAAAACCAGTTAAAATATAGTTAATGGCATAAGAATGTCTTCTTGAAGACATTCAAAATGTGAACACCTGAAAGTGACTAAGATGAAAGGTATTCTCTATAAGAAACATTGACAGATTTTTAAGTTACCTTTGTATATCAATTTCTGAAAAGGAACTGGAACTCCAGTGACTTGTTCAATAAGTACAGCCATGTCTTGTAGTGTAGGTTCACCATCTTCTTGTTGAGAAGCAACCTGAATACTGTGTTTTTCATTACCTAACAAAAACCAGAGAAACAATCCTTATTGTTACCTAGAAAATATTACAGGGAATCCACGTCTAGTATTTATTGCCATTAATAAAGAAAGTTCTCAAATCACTGATTCTCATGTACAATCAATTTTCAACCAAATGACTCAACTCCATTTCCTTTCTCTTGGAGTGACTCACTTCAGCTGAAAATTTTGGGTTACATTCTAATAACGTAATTGCAGCCTTCCAGTACCTGAAGGGGCCTACAGAAAAGCTGGAGAGGGGCTGTTTATCAGGGAGTGCAGTGACAGGACAAGGGGGAATGGGTTTAAACTACAAGAGGGGAGATTTAGATTAGATATAAGGAAGAAATTCTTCCCTGTGAGAGTGGTGAGGCACTGGAACAGGTTGCCCAGAGAAGCTGTGGCTGCCCCCTCCCTGGCAGTGTTCAAGGCCAGGCTGGATGGGGCTTTGGGTAACCTGGTCTAGTGGAGGGTGTCCCTTTCCATGGCAGGGGGTTGGAACTAGGGGATTTTTCAGGTCCCTTCCAACCCAAACCATTCTGGGATTCTGGGATTCTGAGAGTTGGATCAGGCATATCGTACTGGCATAACGCTCCTGTTCAATATAGTTCCCCACATCTTTTTAAGAGTACAGATGGTGCCCAGACATCCCACAAGTTAAAGCATGAAAGCTCACACCCTCATGATGTATTCCATTTCCTACTTGTAAGAATATGTACTGGCGTGAGCCTTGGGAAATCTGAGACAATTTATTACTTCCTTTGCTCCCTAATCCTCATACATGAGAAGCAAGCAACGTCTGCTCTGCCTCGCCTTCACCAGCCACCTGACAGAATTCTCACAGTCCAAAAAATTATTTCTCCCCATAATACTGCTGGTTGCAGCCTTAACCACTTTGAGAAGTCTCAGCCTATATGTCACCTTCCACTTCTGGAGCATCCTATTCAGACTTCCTAAGATTACTTGCATGCGAACAGCAGGAAGTTCTTGGAAAAAAAAAAGGAGTATGTCTATTAAACTCTGCTTTGTAATAGACCCTTTCTATAACCCTCAGCTCCCACACACCTAAAACCTGACAATTTGAAAGTATCCACATGAATCAGTCACCACTGACTGCAAGAAAAATCAAGGCACGCATTTTTTTACTTTGCAGGAAGAAAGAACTCCTTAACAAATTTCACCCTTATTTCCATCTTTCCCCACTTTCACTGGGCCATGCAAAAGTTTAATAAAAATGTTTGTGCTAAGAAGTAATCCAGCATCTGACAGCAGCGGGTATAAATCAGGCAGCTGAGGTTCAAGATGACAAATGCCTTCTATTTGCTGCTTATTAATGTCAAAGTAATTACCAGATCAGAAAACAACTGGAAAGATAAAAACATTCTCAGATAAGAGGGCTGTTGGCAAACAGCAGCGTGTTGGAATATGTCGATACCATCATTGTCATCTCTGCAAATGAAAACCCCTCGGATCAAATGGAGCTCTATGAAGGCATCAATGAGCACATGAATCATGAAGATTCAGAGTATTCCACAAAGTTCCTCACCAAAGACTCCTAGATAAAACTGCCAGGCAATAAAGGAAACATTTCCACAAAACAATGTATCAAATACAACAGAGTAAGGCTTGAAAACACGAAGGAGCAGAAATAAACAGTGAGCTCCAAACGTGGAAAGAACGTCACCAACACAGTGCAAAAGGCACTGGAGCAGACTTCATTTTTTATTAATTAAAAAGCAATTCATTAAAAAAATCACAAGGTTTGTTAACAAAAATCAGCTGATTAATACCTTGCTGATTTAACACCTTACTATCTTTCTCATTCTTCTATTGTCTTACCTAGATCCACTTCATTAAAACTTATTCATGGTATTTCCCATCTTGTTTTTATGAACTGTGCGGTCCAGCCTATTCTTACCCTTTTGCAGAATATTTTTTATATTTATTTGCAAACTCAACCACACGTTCCAACTTCTTCTCCCTCCTCTCATTTCCCTTCCCAAGGTAAAAAGCTCAGCTCCGTCAGCCGGCCTTTGAGTAACCCGTCTCATCAGGCCAGCACCCAACTGATCTACTGAAGAAACCACCACTTCCTGCTGCAATCCTGCACCTCACTAACCTCAAACATCCAAGCTCACTCCACAAACAAGATGATAACCCATTGGGTAGCACCTGCTTTTAATGTACAGCGATTTCAGCGATATAATTCACCCTAAGTGGAGACTGCTACCAAAAAAGTGACTTCTGCTCTGTGCGCTCTGGCACGAGCAGCATTGTCGCCTGTTCCCTCCGTCATCCTTACAGCAGCTCTACCCTTGTGCAACCCGTTCGATCATGGTATTGATAGGGAATAGAGCATTTTTTTTTTCCTTTTTTGTTGGATCACCTCACGGGAGGCAGCGGGGAGACAGCAGGAGAGCAAAGGGGCCAAACCTTACGGCAGCAACTGGCGCGGAGGCCAGGCTAAGGGGAGGGCGAGCCGTGCTCCCCCGAGGCCGGG